>CM055732.1:9638712-9963701 GCA_029465975.1 Dallia pectoralis | reverse complement strand
CTGCCCCTAAGAGGACGGACAGCTCTTCCTTCTCCGCTGTGTCCTTTCCATGGGTCGGTTATTCTGTCACGGTTGTGGTGTGCTGGCAGCAGGTAGACACAAGCGCAGAGAACTTGGATATAAGGAGGTTTTTAATTCCCAAACCAACGGGCGAAAATAAACACTGTACCTTGTACAGGGACACAATGACACGACACACGACACACGACACACGACACACGACACACGACACACGACACACGACACACGACACACGACACACGACACACGACACACGACACACGACACACGACACACGACACACGACGTACGCATGACATTTACAATAACCGACAAACACAGACAGACAAGACCGGACTTAAATACACAGACTAACGACAGAAACTCCAAACAGGTGCGGAGACAGACACAGGTGACAACAATGACACAGATTGCGCCTCTCCGCTGACAGAGGGGGGGCGTGCCAAACTCTGGCCAAGAGGACAGAAAAGTCTGAATGTTACAGTCATGTTATTTTTCTTTTGCGTTTATGTGGTGTTTCTTAAAGACATCATGGAAAAATGTCATCCTTAGTGAAAAATAGCAACAGTTTGTTTGGAACTGAATTTTTATTTTATTTTTTTGCAAACTTGTGTAATCTGTATATTCTGCAGTTTGAAATAAAACTTTGTCATTGACAATGAATGTAGGTAACACAATTTGTTTTTATTACAAAAACATCAGGGGCCTCATTTATAACCGCGGTGTACGCACAAAAGAAGACGTACGCCGCTCTCTACACAAGAATTGGGATTTATAAAAAGCAAACTTGACGAGAAAATGTGGTCCTTCACAAACACTCTGACCCAAGCATACATACAGAAACGGGTGAAATGAGAAATGGTGACATTGTCGGCAGATGGATGAAACACAGAGCCGGAGACGCTACATAATTGAATACATCTGAAAGTCATTGATCAGTAGGTAGAGTAAGTTACTTAGTGAAAATCAATAATTATTATGGTAACTGATTACAACTATACTGTACATATACAGTAGTCTGGGGCTGAACCGGGTTATGAGCAATATACGAATCTACAAAAAATTTAATATATAATATTTAGTAAAGTGTAAGAATAGGATCGTATTGTCTGGCAGCAGTAAACGTTGCAGTTTGACTTACCAGTATTTTTCTTGTAATAAAAGCAATTCCTGTAAAAGAGTACAATGAGTAACAATAGTTGGGTATAGCAGAACTGGTCTATATGGATCCGGGAGGGCCAAAACATTTAGTATTCATGTTTTCCACCCCTAACCTGGGTCTGATTCAAACATTGGTCTTCAAGTGAGTGTAAATAACAACCATTTAGGAGAAAAAACATACGTCCATGAGGACCAAAGTGCTCCAAAAACTGGTCTATTTGTCACTGTTTGCTGGAGTTGATCTTCATATTTTTAACAAGTCAATTATGTCTGAGAAATGTAAAGATAAGAGTGACCCATTAATACCATTTACCTAGAAAGGTAACATGGTACAATATGTAGTAAAATATTAAACATCAGATAGCCTTATCCCCCCTCCGTATATAAGACAGGGTTAAGTTTAGTGAGGGGGAAAAAGTTGTTGGCCAAAAGTGACAGAAAAACCACAACACCATCAACATTTCTCATATTTTCAGAGTGTTGAGCTGTTCACAGCACCACTAGTTTACAGACGTAATGGTCAGAGTGGCTGAATATGTTAGTAAAGTATTTATGATGATTAGATATAATATTCTGCAAGTCAACCTGATTGTCCCATACTGGTATATTTGTCACTGTTTGCTGAAGTTATTACAAATCTTCATTAACATTTATTTATGTTTATTTGAGTGTCCAGCATTTTTGTGGAGAAGGGACGGGATGTTCAACTAGATGTCCCAGAATATGAGAAATATAAAGAGAAGATTGACTCATTCACAACATTATTCTGGAAGTTTAACACAGATAATGTAGTAATATGATATGCGAACTGTATACTAACTAGCTAGCTAGTGCTAGATTAGCTTGATAACATATTCAAAATATTAGCTACTATAATATACAAGTCGGTAATAATAACGCAAATTAGCTCTACTTTTTTTGCCTCTTCTTTTTCTCCCCTGTGCACCTGAGAGGTTTAGTGCTCTCTTAATTTTTTTAAATGATTCATGAAACTAAAGGTGCACGCGTTGCAAACCACACCGTCATGTTACATGTACATGTCAAATGTGAATGATGCTGTGTGTCAGCAGTAATGAGTAGTGCGTGCCCATCTCCCACGGCCACCTCTCACTTGATGGTGATGATGAAGATGAGCTTCTTGATCTTATGGATCGCATGGGAGTAAGAACAATACCAACACAAGAGAACCTGATAGATGTGCTTCTCCAAGTGGCCCACAAGCAAATAATCCAGCCACCAAAATATGCACTGGATAACATTGCAGCAGTCGCAGGACCAACTCTCAGGGAGTTCTTCCCCAGTGTGCTGGATATGCAGAAGATGTATGAGGATCTTAAACCATCAACCCGAAAGGTGTTACAGTTGATCACGGCCTCTCCAGCTACTCCAGCAGAGAACCAAAGTTTGCGATTTTTACATCAGTACGTAAGGGGATTGGATGAGATAGGCCTCCGGAAGATGTTGAGATTTGTGACAGGGTCTGATGTCATCTGCGTTAAAGACATTCAAGTCATATTCACCCCTTTGGAAGGGTTATCAAGGCGGCCTATTGCACCTACTTATGGCCAGAGCCGATCCGCCCTATACGCTCACTTCGCAAGCTGCGTAGGGCCCCGCAAATGACTCGAGGCCCCGCCTCCCCCTCGTGTCATAGCACGTCAATTAATGTTTACGACATCCATGACAAAATGAAGCGAAACTATCCTTCTAGTCACGAAAAGAGGAAAAAAACACCATGATAGTGAATTGCGGGAACAACAATCAGGTAAACATGTGTTCTCTCCTCTCCAAGTTTGATGTCAGCAAAGTAATGTTACGTTTATGCGCATTTCTATTGTGTTATTTTCGGTCTTGCTAACCTAGCTGGGCAGGACTGCGGTGAAGTTAGCTTTATATTCAAGATTCAGACTTACCGTCAATACCTCATGATCCAGACCTTCAAGAAACAAACTAATTACATATTCTGAATCTGCTGTCGATAGATGTCACGTATTGGGTGAGCTGTGCTGTACACAGGGTGGTTAGGGAGAGCACTTCTGTGTATTGTTGTATTGTAATTAGATGCCAAAATGTATATGATGCCAAATAACTGTGTAAAAAAGTGCTTTATGTGCAGCCCAGAGAAACATGATAACAAGATACAATAATATGTTTGATTTAAAGGCCATCCAAACATCATGTAGGTTGCCCTGTTTACAATGAGCCCAAAGTGTGTCAGACCACATCTGGTGATACCAAATAGTTCCAGCATAAGGACAACTGTGCCATTTCTGACAATGGCAACATGTGATACCTTTCATTTGCAGGTACAGGATTGTTCCCAGTTCTGTGGTTGAGATGTACATAATGATGAATAAAAAGAGATTATATGGAGCTCAGTTGGGAGATATCAATTATGAAAGTGTTGTCTATTATTGATTGCTTCAACACAGTACTTCTGTCAAACATGTACAGTGAATGTCATGGTATATAACCTTTTCCATCCAAACTGCAATACTGTTGGTTTTTTGGCTATGAGTGGGTGCTCACATTCAGTCATTTGATTCAGTACAACAACTTGTGATTATTACATTTGGGTACGTATGTAAGCACGTAAGAACATGTAAAGATCCATGGCTTCCTCTGGAGAGTTAGTTTGGTGGATGAAGACTGTTTTCCGCCATGGCAAGGCAGCAAATGTCAAACACGGTATTATCACAGGGATATGGTCCTCTCTCACGACATTCCTCCCTACAAGCCTGTATCTTCTGTTGGGATGCCTCTTTAAGGTACTCCCTAGCACCAAACAGTTGGGGTAAGGTGTACATCATCACCGGACGTCCACCAGGAGACACGCATTTCTGGATGGGCGAATTCTGTGAATGTTCCAGAGGTGAACAACATCCTGCAGTTCTCTCTAAATATAAATAAAAAGACTGGGAAAGTAATAGAATTAGTCCACACTGTCGTAATACCAGCTGCAGGCAAAATAAATGCTTAATCCAGTATGAAAACAATAAATCTCTGTATGTTAAGATTTGGGTTATATGATCAGGGTCAAAGTCATCTCTCTCTCACATACTAGCTGTTTCTCAATGTCAAGGAAGGATCCTCAGAAGCCAGAATTTTGAGGATGTTACGTCATCAACATCCGTCGAAGGACTGTTCCAATGTCGAGGATCCTCGGAATTTCAACCAAGGACGAGTCCTTCGTTCGGAAAATATGCCATGTACACGAAAGGATACATATGTGTAGCCTTCGCGCTGTCATATCACCCACAATCCCATGCGCTTCTTTGCCATTTGTGTTGAATGTAATAAATACTTATGCAGAAAGCACACACATTTCAGAATGTAAGTTAGAGAAAGACTGAAGCGATAATTTTGCTCAATAGGGTAAAAAAAATACTTAGTTGGGGAAATATTATTACATGGCTTGGTTGAATTCCGGTCCGGTCAGTTATTTCTTTCTTGAAGTATAACACAGCGTTGCCATGAAAAACTATGGACGCAGTTCAGTTCACTCAGGCAATATAATCGTTATTAAATATTTTTTTGTGTGTAAAATAATTTATTTATTTGGTAGGTAGCCATGTAATAAGCGGGATAATGTATAGCGGGCGGTTGTTACAGCAAATACAGGCTGATTTAAGACCCATCCGTCTATAATTATTTTTTAATTAATGATAGGAGCATTAAGTTAGGTGGCGACACATTAACAGCCTCCTGCGACCCTGACGCTGATTCTGCCTCACCATCTCAACAAAATACTGTACATAAGGCAAAACAGTAGCAGTTCCATTTTTCCACCTCCACTGCGCGAAAAAAAATAAAAAGTGGACCTTTTTACTAACGTAATGATGACGCAATGACGTGCACTAGCTAGCCTGTTCCATTTACGTGTTCTTCGAATCCTAAAGAGGAGCCTCGCCTCGCCTCTGAAGGAAATGACTTGGAAGGAACAGTCCTACCAAGGAAGCATCCTTGACATTGAGAAACAACTACTGTGTCCCACTAATGCAGAGAAACAATTGTCTTTCACCAAAATGTGCATAAAAAGGTATGTGGTGTTTAGGATTTTAGTTGTGCTGTTATGATTTAATGCAGGAGTGTTTGCATGTTGTTTAGACCAAGTTAGAGTTGGTAATGTGAACATTCAGTTTTGTTGTTGGGTTGGGTTTTATGTATACCGGGTTATTTGCACGTTCTGGTTTATGTTCCTTGTGTATGAGTTTCCTCTGTCTGATTTTGTGTTTTGTTAATTCAAGTTCCCAGTTCTTGTGCCTGTCTTGCCTGTCCTGGATGAATAAAACCCATTGTAAGAAACAAGTTCTCTGCGCTTGTGTCCTCTGTCGGCTTGAGAGCCGAACCCTGACAGAGTATGCATGTAGCCCAGCCCAATATCACAAGAATTACGTTCCCTGGGAACTATTGTAGGAACACATGATTACGTTACTAGTGAACGTATCCCCCATGCATTTATGTTAAAAAATAGCACGTGGAATTGAACCAATGCGGCTTGGCAGCTGGGCGCTCTACACACTGCTCCACCAGGGTCGCTGTTTTACGTCAAGTCGTTATGCAATGTAATCGCTGTCAACGGTGTAGGTGGCGGAAGGATGGAGCCAGACAACTCACGGAAAATACTCTTAGTGTCCCTTTTAATTCAGTACGGAAAACCCGTAGCACTTGCTTAAAGCCCGCAGGCAAAGTAGAGGGTGCGACGCAGCGCACAAACTGCCACAAACTCCTCGCACGGAGTTATAATAAAGAAGCGCCGAGCTCACACAGAGACCCGGGCTGCACAGAAAACACGTAACATATAACAATTCCACACAAAGACAACCAATACAAAGGGAGCTTATATAGACCTCTAATGAGGTAATGGACACCAGGTGAGTGATGACGAGACTGAACAAGGTGTGCAGGGAGGCGGAGATTCGGTGACGACTAATAGGCCGGGGAGGACGACCGCCGAATACCGCCCGCAGGTGGAGCTGCCGCTTCTCCCGTAGGAGTCATGACAATTGCGGTTCTTACAATTGTTCACAGGATATTAACCCAAATCCTAACCCTAACATGACAAAACTAGCCCTAACCTTAACCCTAACATTACCAAACTAGCCCTAGGGGAAAGTGGGGTGAGTTGTGCCAGTTTTTACTCAAAGTGACTTTAAAGTGAGGCCATGACAGTAATGCCTTCAACTTAAGGGTGTACATATATTTCAGGATGTGGTGCATCCCTGAGAACAATTACTTTGGATCTGTAATAAATTGTTTCAGAAATATAGCTTTTGGGAAAAAAGTGGTCTTGTGGCACAACTTGCCCCAGGTGCGGGGTAAGTTGTGCCTTTGGGGGGAATACGTTGGGGTAAATTGTGCCAGTGATTTCTGAAGTATAAATGTAAAAATGTAAGTTTTTTTAGATATTTGTCACCAAATTAAACTGCTGGAAAAAATCATATTTTGTAGTTTTTCGGAAAACACAAAAAAATGTAATACACAAAATATGATATTTGTGAATCATTTCAGGCAAAAAGGCTTTGGCAATAGATGCCTGTTGACATACATAGAACACTGTCTGTCAATGATGTAACATGAATAAAGTGACTAGGCTAATTTCTAAACATCTTATTGTGACTTAGGCCACTTAAAACCTTAATAAAAATTCTCTTAAATAACATGAACTGAAATCAGTGTTGCTAAATTAAACAAATGACAGGTAGGCCTAAGCCAAACACTGATGAGGCATGCCCATCTCCTCACTTCTCCAGATTATCCCCTGTGAGTATGTATGTCTAGGTGGTCTGGTTCTGGCCTACTACTTAACATCCCACTTGGCATTTCTGCAGGGGAATATAAACTTCTGCTCCCTTCTGGTTGTACCACCAAGTTTTTGGGGTGTGGGTAGTTTCTTGCCACTGGCACAACTTAACCCAGGCCCTTTGGCACAAATCACCCCAGACCCACAAGTTTGGAAAAACTAGCATGATCCATCAGTTAAGAGCTTACGTCAAGCTAACTCTATAGACTCATTGTGTAGCCTGATAATGCACTAAAACATGTGTGAAATGTTTTCAAACCTGTCTATAATTGTTCAAAAACTACAATGAAAAAAACCTTAACCATAGAAAATGTACTTTGAAAGGAAAAAAACAGTTTTTTGAGCTAAAATGTGCTCACCGTTCATGCCATGTGTCTCCCTTTTTTGGAGGATGAGTAAAATGGATGGCTTTTCAAAATTATGTGGTCACATGACCAATTTCTTCTATGGTTTTCCAGAAACAAGGGGTGCTTACCCCCTGGCACTCTCCCCTAACCTTAACCCTAACATTACGAAACTAGCCCTAACCTTAACCCTAACTTACGAAACTAACCCTAACAAAAACGTAGAGCGCACGCAGTGTTTTGCCACTGTAAATTGTGTTTTGCCACAGTAAGAGGAGCCCAGGGTGGTACAGTGGGTAGAGGGTGGTTAGGGTGGTTCGATTCCATCCGGATGATGTTTTTTTTTTGCTTTTTACGTTTTACTAGTAACGTAATCTTGTGTTTCTACAATAGTTCCCAGGGAACGTTATTGTTGTGATATAGGGTTGATGTAGCCATATCATCATTCGTGAAAACCCGTCGATTGCACCATTGATGCAGATCCCATATGTTTGAGTTTATCCAGGGCCGGCTCTGGCACTTTTGGCGCCCTTGGCGAGAACTGTGGACGCCCCCCCCCCCGAAAAAAACAATGACTACAAATTTTTAAAATGACAATTTTATTCGGAGAATGTCCACACTATACATACAACTTCAAAGTGTATAAGACTATGGAAAATTACCACAAACATTAACATGCATCATCTAACTACGGCAGTTAGAACAAAAACATTTCATTAACTTAAGAGTCCACTAAAGGTCTCCCTTTTCCCAGATAACCAACAGAACAACACAATTAGATTATGTGAAGAAACAGGATGTATAGCGATGGTTTGTTGTGACATTGTTCTCCATTTTGTTAGTTTCCATCGTTGGCCTTAGTTTTGAGACTCTAACCATTCTCCTTCCCCAATTCCCCTTCTATTCATTCTTAAGACAACTCGATAAAGTTGTATTATTTACTATTTTCACGAACAATAATTGGCATCAAGTATCCGTGTAAACAAATTACTGTACAACATTGATGCAAAAATATAAATTAAAAGGAGGAATAGTAACAGAGGGATAGATGCCTATAAACTGGCGGCTAACACTTAACAAACAGAAAACATACACTGAATGAAACTAAAAACCACGCATAGATGGCGTCTTAACAGACATCTAAGCTTTAACCAAACACAAAAAACACCACAAAACAACAACACGTAACATAAAACCAATATCAAGCTCTGTGAACCTAACCAGTGACCTTATATAGCCCACTGATTAACTAACCTATGCCCTGTGCTAAACCCAAACAGCTGTGCTCCTAATTAACACAATTCACAGAAGTGCTCTCCCTAAACACCCTGTGACAACACAGCTCACCCATATGTGACAAGCAGCTGCAATAATTGTGTCCTTCAATGATGTTAAACTAGCAGATTGTTTGCTGGGTGTTACGCACTCCCCTCAGGAGAGGAGAACGTAACACGCCGTCACATGTAAGCGTGCCACAAGGTTGTGTGGGTGAATAAGTCAGACAAACACAGCAGAACCGATTAAACCAGGTTTATTTATTTCACCTACAATACGATAATGGGGAAGGGGCTGAGCGGAACCAAAGCAAAGAAATTAACAAATCCTAAACACCCCTAACCTATCACCACATGAACCACTAAGCTCTCTATCTACAATAAATACAGGGGGTGGTCCGCCAGGGTCTTACCTAGGGTATATAGACAGAGGTTATCTACGGGTGGTATGTAAACCCCAGGGCCTTTCACCTAAACACTCCCAGGGTGCGGTCCCCTTTTCCCTGGAACCAAGAAAGAAAATTAACAGGACAAATGACTAAACAAAGGACAGAATACTGAAATGAAAAATGTAACATACACCAAATCAATGACCAAATACACACACTACAAACAGAAGTACAGAACAGCCCGAACAGCTCTTGAACAAATCAAAAAGGATACGTCTCTGGCAAAATGTCTCAAACAAGGTGTGTAACTATGTATGTGCCAAAATGTGTGTCAAATATGTGTGTCAAAGTGTGTGTGTGTGTGTGTGTGTGTGTGTGTGTGTGTGTGTGCGTGTGCGCATGTCAAACAAACTTTACTCTCAAATACAGCTCTCCTTTTTTCTCTCTCTCTCCTCACTTTCATTTTCCAAGAAAAACTGATGGCCCCTTTTAAGATGTGGGATTTTCAATCTGTTGCTGGGACTCACGATAACTGTACTCTTGGTTGGTCAGAACACCTGTGGGAACACCAATTAGCACACACACACAAACCATCACAATGGTTGATAAAATCACCTGACCCCCACCTGCTCCTCCATTAAACTTCAACATATATGAATGACAAACCAGGTATAAAAAGGGATTTATTGACCTCAAATGGATCTATTAAATTGGTTTAACATTAAACATTAGTCATTTTGAAATGACATGAGGTTTCTTACCTCAACTGTAGCATAAATCTGTGTTTACAATATCCCTTTTTCTACCTGTAAATAAAATAATGTAAAAGTAATATGTATAATATGTATACTCTCGCTATACAGTATATAAATAATGAAGTCATTATTCAGTGAAATCATTACATCCTGTGTTCTGACTAAATAAATCCAAGTGATGGTGCACCAGGAGAGGTTACTTACTTCTATTCCGATTTCGCAAAAAAAAAAATGTTATGATACCGACAATGACCAGTATGGCCAGTATTATGGGAACTAGTATGACGGTGAGAGATTTTCCATTGGTGGGCGGATCTGGTTTCCCATTCAACTCTGGATAAAAAGAAACAGTAAGATGAAGCATATAATCACCCAACCAACATCTTATATTTCTAGTTTAGCGTGTGTGTGTTTATTCGTACCAGGTACACAAATTGATTCTATCCTCTTGGTGTGATTGGACCAGCTGACTTGGTTGCTGTGGTTACAGATGATGGTACCTTCTGTCACATAAACAGAGAGCAGAGAGGCACTGGAGGTCTCAACCCAATTAACTTCTACTCCCACCTGAGAACATATGTTGTTACAGCTGGAGGTGACAGTGGTTTTCTGACTTTTGCAGGTCACATTACAGGTTCCATCAGTAGAGGAGTCCACTGTCAATACTGGTGGCTCAACTCTCACTGAAAACAAGGAACCAGACAGAGTTAACACACACACTAGCATGTAACCAGACAGAGTTAACAAACACACTAGCATGTAACCAGTCAGTCTGCACTAAACACACCGTTCTCTGTTGTCATGACACTAAAGAAACATGATAGAAGCAATGAGGGAGGTAATCCTACCTTGTACTGATATCAGATGTTCTGCTATGGTGATGTCTATTTCACCACTCAGTACTGCAGAATAACGTCCACTGTCTCCTTCCTGTATGTTTTTCAGTAGTAAAGATAAATTCTCCTTACTAAACTTAACCCTGCCTTTATACTTAGTTGAGACCTGTGTCCCTCTTGTATCATGTATTACTACATTAGTTGAGTTAAACGTCCAGTATAATGTTGAGAGTGATGCAATCTCCTCTTTATATATCTCATATTCTGGGACATCTAGTTGAACATCCCGTCCCTTCTCCACAAAAATGCTGGACACTGAAATAAACATAAATAAAATGTTAATGAACATTTGAAATAATTTCAGCAAGCAGTGACAAATATACCAGTATGGACCAATCAGGTTGACTTGCAGAACATTCTATCTAATCATCATAAAGACTTAACTTACATATTCAGCCAGTCTGACTAATATGTCTGTAAACTAGTGGTGCTGTAAACAGCTCAACACTCAAAAAATGAGAAATGTTGATGTAGATAAAGTTGTGGTTTTCCTGTCACTGTAGGCCGACACTGACAACTTTTTCCCCTCACTAAACTTAACCCTGTCTTCATACTTAGTGGGGATTAGGCTATCTGATGTTACATATTTTACTACATTTTCTCCCATGTTACCTTTCTAGGTAAATGATATTAATGGGTCAATCTTATCTTTATATCTCTCAAACATAATTTACTTGTTAGAAATATGAAGATCAACTCCAGCAAACAGTGAAAAATAGACCTGTTTTTAAAGCACTTTTGGTCCTCATGGACATATTGTTTTTCCTCATAAATGGTTGTTATCACCTGGAGTCCAATGTTCAATTCAGACCCAGGTTAGGGGTGGAAAACAAAATAATACATGTTTTGGCCCTCCAGGATCCATATTGAACAGTTCTCCCATACCAAATTATTGTTACTCATTATACTTTTACAGGAATTGCTTATAGTACATGACAAATACTGATGTGTCAAAATGTAATGTTTACAGCTGCCAGACAATAAGATCCTATTCTTACACTTTACTAAATATCACATCTAGTAATGATATTATATTTAAAAAATGTAGCATGTAATCAGACAGAGTTAACTCACACACTAGCATGTAACCAGACAGAGTTAACAAACACACTAGCATGTAACCAGACAGAGTTAACAAACACATTAGCATGTAACCAGACAGAGTTAACAAACACATTAGCATGTAACCAGACAGAGTTAACAAACACACTAGCATGTAACCAGACAGAGTTAACAAACACACTAGCATGTAACCAGACAGAGTTAACACACACACTAGCATGTAACCAGACAGAGTTAACTCACACACTAGCATGTAACCAGACAGAGTTAACTCACACACTAGCATGTAACCAGACAGAGTTAACAAACACACTAGCATGTAACCAGACAGAGTTAACAAACACACTAACATGTAACCAGACAGAGTTAACAAACACACTAGCATGTAACCAGACAGAGTTAACAAACACATTAGCATGTAACCAGACAGAGTTAACAAACACATTAGCATGTAACCAGACAGAGTTAACACACACACTAGCATGTAACCAGACAGAGTTAACAAACACACTAGCATGTAACCAGACAGAGTTAACACACACACTAGCATGTAACCAGACAGAGTTAACAAACACACTAGCATGTAACCAGACAGAGTTAACAAACACACTAGCATGTAACCAGACAGAGTTAACAAACACACTAACATGTAACCAGACAGAGTTAACACACACACTAACATGTAACCAGACAGAGTTAACACACACACTAACATGTAACCAGACAGAGTTAACACACACACTAACATGTAACCAGACAGAGTTAACACACACACTAACATGTAACCAGACAGAGTTAACAAACACACTCAGTTTACATCATCCATCGTCATTGCACTTAATTCACCTTTGACTCTAATATTGTGTTTAGCAACGATTACTTCTTTATCACCATTCAGTATTGCAGTATAACTTCCACTGTCTCCTTCCTGTAGGTTCGTCAGTAACAAAGACAGGTTCTTCTCACTAAAATGAACCCTGTTTCCATAATCTTCAGAGATTTTTGCATACGTTGAATTATATTTTAATATGTTTTTTGTGGTGTTAAACTTCCAGATTAAAAGTGAGGATGGGTTGATCTTCGTTTTAAGTCTCTCAAAACCAGAGACATTTAGTTGGATATACCCTCCCTTCTCCACAGAAATGATGGACACTGAAAAAAAGACAAGTTAGATAGACCAGCACGGACCATTCAAGTTGAGTTGCAGAATATGCTACATAATTGTAAATAAAGACTTTCAGTATTTAGCCAATTCTGACCAACATGTCTATAAACGAGTTGAGCTGTAAACAGTTGAG
This sequence comes from Dallia pectoralis, assembly GCA_029465975.1. Lineage (NCBI taxonomy): Eukaryota > Metazoa > Chordata > Actinopteri > Esociformes > Umbridae > Dallia > Dallia pectoralis. The sequence continues at coordinate 9,950,698 of CM055732.1, read as the reverse complement.
CTGTTGACTGCCCGACACTGAGAACTTTTTCTTGCATTTTACTTAATATTACAACCCCAAATTAGTAAATTATTTGTATATCTTTTGTTAACAAAACATGTAGCCTTAAACGTCTGCATACTGAGTGTCATTAGAATCAGTTATATATGTAATAATGGCATATTTGAAGTTCTTCATATTTAACTTGAATTTTGTTCTACGACAACATTTAAAACTCCACTGTATTGTATTATTTTACCCAGGGTCTATTCCAATAAACCCCTTCCACCTTAAGTCTGTGATACAACATTTGATTATTTGAGTCATCTGTCAAAAATTTGATTACAGCAAACCGGGCACATGAACCCTCAATCACCACACCCAAAATATACATTTAGTGATAAGTAATTGTACAAATTATACCTCCTGAACTTCCTGATCATGTTATATACACACATGTCTAATTAGTGTGAAAACTATCAGATGTATTGAAATGATGATTTACCTGCTTGATGGAAAAGAGTTAGTAGAATGAAGATACAAAAATACATGAGGGTCTCCATTTTAGAGATTATATGTAGGAAGAGGAAGTATAGCTCAAATGTTGTTAGTGAAGTAGATGTAGGAAGAGGAAGTATAGGTACAAACCCCTAAAAATATTTTATTTGATCGAGTGGTTACATATTTTTGTAATATTGATATTTAGGCACAAAGAGATCACGTCTAGCAGCCAGGACTCATTCTGCTTTAGTCAAGTCTCCTGTCATTTATGACAACAATCTTTAAAAAATAAACACACAGCGATTCATATGACATATTTTTAACAATTTCTATAGGAATAAAAATATAAAAATAAAAACGATGGATCCTATTAAGAACATTTTGACAATAATTAATATGTACAATAGATTTCAATTTAACATTGTGAACTTTTAAATGACATAATTGATACTGTTTGTTCTAGCAAGATTCTGTTATTGTCACGACAATGGACGACGCCTGGCAAAATACTTGTTTACTTTATTCTACATTATGGGGAGACTGTGTAGAAAAGGTGCTATCATTTCTAAACAGTTACATACATACATCTTCAACCGCTTATCCGGGGTCGGGTCGCGGGGGTATCAGCTCTATCAGGGGACCCCAAACTTCCCTTTCCCGGGCAACATTAGCCAGCTCTGACTGGGGAATCCCGAGGCGTTCCCAGGCCTGCGTCTTCCGTGGTCTCCTCCCAGCTGGACGTGCCTGGAACACCTCTCTAGGGAGGCGCCCAGGTGTCATTCTTACTAGATGCCCAAACCACTTCAACTGGCTCCTTTCTACGCGAAGGAGCAGCGGCTCTACTCCGAGTTCCTCTCGGATGACTGAGCTTCTCACCCTATCCCTAAGGGAGAGGCCAGCCACCTTCTGAGAAAACCCATTTCGGCCGCTTGTACCCGCGATCTTGTTCTTTAGGTCATGACCCAGCTTCATGACCATAGGTGAGAGTAGGAACAAAGATTGACCGGTAAATCGAGAGCTTTGCCTTCCGGCTCAGCTCTCTTTTCGTCACAACGGTGCGGTAAAGCAAATGCAACACCGCCCCCGCTGCTCCGATCCTCCGACCAATCTCCCGCTCCATTGTTCCCTCACTCGCGAACAAGACCCCGAGGTACTTGAACTCCTTCACTTGGGGTAAGGACTCACTCCGTACCCGGAGTAGGCATTCCACCGGTTTCCTACTGAGAGATTTCTAAACAGTTAATGTATGAAAATAACCTAAAATTTAACTTTACAGACGGCACGTTTACCTCATTGTCATTGTATACTTTTAAACTAAAAGTGCCCCCCCCATGCAGTTGTAATACAGACATACATAAAATACAGCATACATTGATTGTTACATAAAAGGCCATCATTAGGAGGTTGATGTTTGAGAATGCTGCCTAGTGCATATACAATATAGTTTATCTAAGCACTACATGGCTCAAAGTCAAACATATTAAAAGTGCTTTCATGCTTAAGGTGGGAAAATATTGTTTATTTGCAGGATAATATGTAAAATATATGTTTTAGTCAAAACAAAAAGACTGTAATCAACGGAAAGACTGATAATTGTATAAAAAATGTTTTGTCATTATGGCTTTCCTCAACCCGTGCAGACTCACATTCGTGATGAAGCACTAGACACGTCAACTTTGATATCTGACCTGGGGCCCCTGATTGTGTTGCAGGCTGAGCAGCTGATGCTACCAAACAGTTTATATATATAGTATAAGGGCCCCCTGGTTATGTTGTAGCTGATGCTGAGCAGCTGATGCTACCTGACAGTTTATATATATAGTATAAGGGCCCCCTGGTTATGTTGCAGGCTGAGCAGCTGATGCTACCAAACAGTTTATATATATAGTATAAGGGCCCCCTGGTTGTGTTGTATGCTGAGCAGCTGATGCTACCTGACAGTTTATATATATATAGTATAAGGGCCCCCTGATTGTGTTGCAGGCTGAGCAGCTGATGCTACCTGACAGTTTCAGCCTCCAATCTGCCAAACCTTGAACCCTCTCGGTTGTCCCTTTCTGACTGTATTCGACCTGGACTATTCTAGTTTATACGACTCTGCATTTAAAAAATCTATTTAATAATTATTAAACTAAACTATAATAAGTTCACACAGCACAGCCAGAAGAAAACTGTCCACACTCCAGAGCAGAAGGTGGTGTTAATGCACCAGTGAGCTGAATGCCAATCCTCGTAAAACACAAAGAAGAAGAATATACGCGGTTAAGATAGATAGATTAGGGAGAGACGCCTGTAGCCAAGGAACGGGGAAGATACGGCCTTGTTGTAATAGGAGTTCTCCGGTCCATTTCCAGACTGAGTGTTGGTAATGGGCGATGGCGTTATTGAGCGATTGTGGTCGACGATACATGTCCAATGTTCTGCGGCTGCTTCCTGGCAATAGCCAAAACTGTATTTATTCAATGTCGTAATTGGAAAAAGAGTTACATAAAAATTATGTGCATTTGGGAATGTGCATTTGGGAATGCCCTGTTTCATTGAAATAGTCTGAGGACGCTCTAGGGCAGAGCTGTATGGACAAAAGTATTACACCTACAGGAGCTTGTATGACATCTCATTCTAAATCCATAGACATTAATATGGAGTTGATATCCACTTTGCAGCTACAGTATAACAGCTTCCACTCTTATGGGAAGGCATTCTTTAAGGTCTTGAAGTGTGTCTGTTGGAATTTTTGCCCATTATTCAGAATACCACTTACACCTGAATTCAAATATTAGGAGGAGTGGCCTAATTCTCTTGTCCATAAAATGTAGTTTCTTATTACAAGGAATAATTTTTTTTAACTAATCATAATTCATATTAAGCCGTCATTTGCAGTATTTGCACCTTAAAAAGTTCATAGCAGGGCAGCTGTTAAAATTCTGTCCTTCAATGATGTTAAAAAAGCAGATTATTTTTTGCCGGGGTTTCTCTCCACCACAGCATATATACTCTCAGGGGGCTTGTGGGTCAGAGGTCGTCCCATAGACACATGTGGGTCTCTCTGCATGATGGGGGAGTTGACAGGCTGAACCATACTGTAGATGGTAGGAGATTCTGGACCTGATGATAGTATCACCTGACCCCCACCTGCACCTCCATTAAATGGACCCTGAAAAACATATATAGAAACAACTTCAGCATATATGAATGACAAACCAGAAATAAAAAGAGATTTATTGACCTCAAAAGTTTTCATTAATTTGTTTTAACATTAAACATTAGTCATTGAAATGACATGAGGTTTCTTACCTCAACTGTAGCATAATCTGTGTTTACAATATCCCCTTTTCTACCTGTAATTTAACGAAATAAAAGTAATATCTATAAGAACACTTTCGCTATACAGTATATAAATAATGAAGTCATTATTCAGTGAAATCATTACATCCTGTGTTCTGACTAATTAACCTTGAGTGATGATGCACCAGGGGAAGTTACTTACTTTTATTATGATTTCGCCTATAAAAATATATTATGATACAGACAATGAGCAGTATGCCCAGTATTATGGGAACCAGTATGACGGTGAGAGATTTTCCAAGGGTGGAAGGATCTGGTTTCCCATTCAACTCTGGATAAAAAGAAACAGTAAGATGAGGCATATAATCACTCAAACAAACACCTTGTAGCGTGTGTGTGTTTATTCTTACCAGGTACACAAATTGATTCCATCTTCTTGGTGTGATTGGACCAGCTGACTTGGTTGCTGTGGTTACAGATGATGGTACCCTCTGTCATATAAACAGAGAGCAGAGAGACACTGGAGGTCTCAACCTCACTACTCATCTCTTCCACAGGAGAACAGGTGCTGCTGTTACAGCTGGAGGTGACAGTGGTGTTCTGACTTCTGCAGGTCACTTTCACATTACAGGTTCCATTAGTAGAAGAGTCCACTGTCAATACTGGTGGCTCAACTCTCACTGAAAACAAGGAACCAGACAGAGTTAACAAACACACTAGCATGTAACCAGACACAGTTAACAAACAAACTAACATGTAACCAGACAGAGTTAACACACACACAAGCATGTAACCAGACAGAGTTAACACACACACTAGCATGTAACCAGACAGAGTTAACAAACACACTAGCATGTAACCAGACAGAGTTAACAAACACACACTAGCATGTAACCAGACAGAGTTAACAAACACACTAACATGTAACCAGTCAGTCTGCACTAAACACACCCTCCTCCATCTAATTATACAGCCCTGTTGTCATGACACTATAGAAACATTATAGAAGCAATGAGGGAGGTAATCCTACCTTGTACTGATATCAGATGTTCTGCTATGGTGATGTCTTTTCACCTCTTAGTACTGCAGTATAACGTCCACTGTCTCCTTCCTGAATGTTTTCCAGTAGTAAAGATAAATTCTCCTTACTAAACTTAACCCTGCCTTTATACTTAGTTGAGACCTGTGTCCCTCTTGTATCATGTTTTACTACATTAGTTTTGTTAAACTTCCAGAATAATGATGTGAATGAGTCAATCTCCTCTTTATTTTTCTTATATTCTGGGACATCTAGTTGAACATTCCGTCCCTTCTCCACAAAAATGCTGGACACTAAAATAAACATAAATAAAATGTTAAAGAAGATTTGTAATAACTTCAGCAAGCAGTGACAAATATACCAGTATGGACCAATCAGGTTGACTTGCAGAACATTCTACCTAACCATCATAAAGACTTAACTAACATATTCAGCCAGTCTGACCATTATGTCTGTAAACTAGTGGTGCTGTAAACAAATTAGAAATGTTGATGCAGATGGTGTTGTGGTTTTCCAATAGAATCAGTTACCATAATCTTTTTAACAACATATTTTCAGTTCTAATTAAGTACTGTATATATCACTTGAATGGTGTATCCCAACAACAATTAAAACCCTACTTAATTTGATTATATTTCCCTGGGTACATTCAGATGAACCCCTTTTTCCTGATGTGTGTGATACTCTAAACATTTAATGTGTTGATTCTTTGAGGCATTTGTTAACAACCGATTACAGTGACAGACCCAGCATATGAGCCTTTAACCACCCCACCCAAAAAATATACATTTGTTTAAAAGTAACGGTACAAATCATCCTGTACTTCCTGACCACGTCATAAACACACATGTCTATTTAGTGTTGTTATCAGATGTAATGAAATAATGATTTTACCTGGTTGATGAAGGAGTAGTAGACTGAAGCAGTGAAAATACATGAGGGTCTCCATTTTTTGAAGATTAAATATAGGAAGAGGAAGTATAGCTAAAAAGTTGTGACGTTGTTTTTCATTTTGTTACAGACAGTAGATGTAGAAAGAGGAAGTTACAAACATTTTTCTTTCATTTGAACTTGTGTGGTTAGTTATATTTTACCGTATAAAAACATACACTCAATGGGACCATTAATTTACTCAGTTTTCATGCATGCAGTTTTCATTCAAAATGTTGTAAAATACATAAATACTATGTTTTGTCATGTCAAGCAGCCAGGACTCGTTCTTCATTATTTTGCTCTTTGTCAATTATAGGCATGATAAACATTCTTCCAAAAAAAAAAATATATGCAGTTCATATGTAGTTCATATTACATATTTGTAACAATTTTTAAAGGAATTGTAATAAAAGAATTATAACAAATGATCCCACATTTTGACTATAATAAAAATCCACATGGAAATATACAGTTCATAATCATGCCGGCAAGACAAAGTGCTTTGTTAATTTACACCGAAATTTTTTCACATGTCAAACAATATATGATATGTATATCCTGCTCCTTTGATAAGGGCCACATTCTTATTGCCAGATGACTGGGTCAGAGCATCTTTGAAACGTGTTGCGTTTCAACAACATGTGAAACGACATGGCTTCAACAAAGGTTCTGTGCTTGGTATACATTTTAGGGCTATCCACACATATGTCAGATATAACCAGACTTTTTTCTCTAAATTCTGCATGTGTATTTTCTGCCATATGTTAAACCTGCCAGTTCGAAGTCTAATTTCAAACCTTGTTTTTAGTATTAACGTGCTTTTAGTGGGTTAAAAATATAAATCTATGTATATACATTCCAGAGTAAATGTGCTACAAACTCTGGGTAATGTTACTCAATAAAGTGCTAACTGATGTTCTCTGCTTCACCAACAACAGGTATTGTATATCATTGCAGACTACGATATTAACCCACCTTCTCAGGCTATACACAGCACCTTAGATAGACATGATCATGTTCTGCACTCCTTTATACAGTCTTTTTCATAGAGACATTAGCGTTACAATTTCATCCAAGTTCTTTAGCTAGCATATTCTGCAGGACATTGGCACATACAGGTACCGATAAGAACATACAACAGAATCACAGAATCTACAATGTTACGTATATCCATGAGTTTATCATTTAGACGTATCATTTAGAGTTTGATCAGATGCCCTGCACTTTCACTGAGATGCTGTTTCAGTAGAAGCACTGTTTCCCAATTAAACAGAAAGGCACTTGGGACAAAATGAATGTCTTCTTCCTTTGCTCCTTATCTCTCTTCATACCCATTTTAGTGTTAATGAACAACATGCAACTTATTAATCATTTGAATATGTGTAGTAAACAATAAGAGACCCTGCTTGGAATCCTTGGTTTGTCAGTCACAGATTCCAATACTATTTAAAATATTTAAAAACCCTTTTCAAATCACACTTAGTCTGCATAAATTGCCAAATATACAGAATGTGCCACCTCTGAATTCCATCAAGCCAGAGAGGCTAAATCAAAGAAAGATACGTTTGTAAAATTAACTTCTGAAACCACTTTTTGAGCCCCGTGTTCCTGTCAGTGTGTGAGGCTGTCAGGCTGTCAGACATTGCTGATTCGGACACTGAGAGGACTGCTGTCTCTGACCCTCCCTCTCCCCTCCTCCCCTCGCTCTCTGTAGCTCTGCTCCAATCGGATCTTCTCCGGGTCCATTGACTCCACCCCATCTCCTCCTTGGTAACCCTGTGGGCGGGTTGCTTGGAAAAGGGGCATGCTCTTGGTCTTGGCCACTTTGTCGAAGAAGGCGAAGTCGGCCACATACTTCCCTGAGGGGGACAGAGATACCACCGGGGGGAACTCGTACCCCCACAGGATCTCGTCAGGGAGGTAGGAAGTGCGCACCTGGCAGGTGGCAGAGGTGGGCTCTACCGTAGCGCTCATGATTACCAGCAACTCAAAGTCTGCCAACTCTGGATCAGTCCATCCCCCACCTGAAGAAAGAGACAGACAGACAGACAGAAAGAGAGAGTGACAGAAAGAGACGGACAGAGATAAATTAAAATGTATTTGACTTCAAGGACAGCTAAAGCATGTACCCTCTTACAGACACATCATTACCACCTGTGTGATAGTGTGACAGAAGTTTAGACAGTGACCAGCAGGCGTACCCTTGGCAACCCAGGCCCTCAGCGGGCTGCTGTCATCTATGATGTGGTGGAAGGTGAGGGGGACGATGAGGAAGGGGCTGTCGCTGGACATGTCCACCTGGAAGGGAACGTTCCTCTGGTCCAGACGCACTGTCTCCCCCTCCTTGGTATGAGACGTCTGCAACAGCTTCCCCGTCACCTTGGTTACACAATCACAGGATGTTTGGTCAACAGGGTGTTTAATGGATGGGATGGATGGGTTTCAGCCCTAGTCACTGGAGGGAGATACACTGGGGCGTGTTATCACTGGGGTGTGTTATCACTGGGGTGTGTTATCACTGGGGGGTGTTATCACTGGGGGTGTTATCACTGGGGGGTGTTATCACTGGGGAGATACACTGGGGGAGATACACTGGGGGTGTTATCACTGGGGTGTGTTATCACTGGGGGTGTTATCACTGGGGGTGTTATCACTGGGGGTGTTATCACTGGGGAGATACACTGGGGGAGATACACTGGGGGTGTTATCACTGGGGAGATACACTGGGTGGTGTTATCACTGGGGGAGATACACTGGGGGAGATATCACTGGGGGTGTTATCACTGGGGGGTGTTATCACTGGGGGGTGTTATCACTGGGGGGTGTTATCACTGGGGGTGTTATCACTGGGGGTGTTATCACTGGGGGTGTTATCACTGGGGGTGTTATCACTGGGGGTGTTATCACTGGGGGTGTTATCACTGGGGGTGTTATCACTGGGGAGATACACTGGGGGTGTTATCACTGGGGGGTGTTATCACTAGGGGGTGTTATCACTGGGGGGTGTTATTACTGGGTGGGAGATACACTGGGCCTGATGGTCTTCCATGGTACTGGAGAATGTGTTCCTCATTAATTAGACTTTAACCACTAAGTAAGACTATCATTGCATGTGTTTGTCTTTGTGTTAGTTTATATGTGTCTGTGGTGTCCAGGTTTACGAGCTGCTGTGCTTTAAAGTAAACAACAAAAACAGGTGATAGCATGTCTGCCTATGTGTGCTTCTGCTTTTCTAAATGAATTTTCTTTGAATGCAAAATGTCATCCTGAAGCGACATAGAAAACAAGACATGACTACTGGCATGTTTGGCAGAACACATCCAATTAGTTTGAAAATGAGGACTATAGGAGGACTCCGATAACATTTGTTGCTGTTAGATGATTAAATGGTAGAAGTTGTCTGTTAATATCAGCCATGTAAGAATGGCGTTACACAGAAAGTCACAGCTGGAAGGTTACTGAAATCTCAAGTAACACAAGCTACATTCACACAGAAAAGTGCCAATGTACACACAGACATACACACCAGTGTTGGGGGTAACGAGTTACAAAGTAACGGATTACAGTAACGATATTACTTTTTTTGGTAACAAAGTAAAGTAACGCATTACAATAAAATTATCGGTGACTACACTTCTTTACTAGATAGGTGTTTGACTGTGTGTTAAGTTATGATCTGTTTTTGTGGTCCGTGCATGCAGCCTGTGTTTGTGTGTGTGTGTGTGTGTGTGTGTGTGTGTGTGTGTGTGTGTGTGTGTGTGTGTGTGTGTGTGTGTGTGTGTGTGTGTGTGTGTGTATGCTTTCCCGCGACTCGCAAGGCAACATCCGATAGGAGAACATTTTCCCTTTACCTGGACAACTGTTATTCCGGCATGGAATCGGAGCTTAAAATAACTTTTGAGTCCATGGATCATATGTGTCTACCACCACGGACATTTGGTCCGCAAACAACAAAAGTTATTTAGGAATGACGGTGCACTGAATAAACAGCATTAGTTTTAAACGCGAGAAGCCTGTTCTTGCCTGCAAGAGGGTGAGAGGAAGACACACTTACGATGTCATAGCTAGTGAAATAGAACAGGCTCCTTTACAGTGAGGCATATTTTTGTGCAGACAGGGATATTGTTCTTTCATATGGTTTTACATGCCATTTTGTATACATTCATACAAACACTATGCAGAAGGCTAAGTGATGATATGGCTATGATGTTTGTCCAGGTATCTTCATGGTAAATTAATAAACAGGAAAGTAAAAGGTAACTTTTCAAACTTTCAAACTTTTCAAATGCAGTAACTAGTAAAGTGATCTCATTACAATATACAGAAGTAACTAGTAACTTGTAACTAATTACTTTTTTTGAGTAACTACCCCAACACTGATACACACACACACACAAACACACATTGAGTTTGGCAGTTAGATACCTGACAACCCAGCAGTAGGCTCTTTCTCATGTTGGCCACTCGAACCATGAGACAGGGTTGACCTTCATGACTGGACACCACAGCGTGCTGGCTGAACTTCACCGTCTCACCTCGCTTCTTTGGCCGAGCCACCTGAGGAAAATTGTAAAGGAAACTTTGAGTCAGATTGGTCAGGTTTTGGGTCAATTCTGATTCAGTTCAGGAATCAGAACCATTGTAGCCACATGAAAGATCATGGCCAATTCAACTGACAGCAACGCTACCGTTTGAATCAGAAATGACCGATGACGATAATGTTGAAATGATTTTGACAATGTAGAGAGTTGTGAGTGCATTGATCACTGCCTGTGTATTAGGACTGTGTATTGGGACTGTGTATTAGGACTGTGTATTAGGACTGTGTATTGGGACTGTGTATTGGGACTGTGTATTAGGACTGTGTATTAGGACTGTGTATTAGGACTGTGTATTAGGACTGTGTATTGGGACTGTGTATTGGGACTGTGTATTAGGACTGTGTATTGGGACTGTGTATTGGGACTGTGTATTAGGACTGTGTATTGGGACTGTGTATTAGGACTGTGTATTAGGACTGTGTATTGGGACTGTGTATTGGGACTGTGTATTAGGACTGTGTATTAGGACTGTGTATTAGGACTGTGTATTAGGACTGTGTATTGGGACTGTGTATTGGGACTGTGTATTAGGACTGTGTATTGGGACTGTGTATTGGGACTGTGTATTAGGACTGTGTATTAGGACTGTGTATTAGGACTGTGTATTAGGACTGTGTATTAGGACTGTGTATTAGGACTGTGTATTAGGACTGTGTATTAGGACTGTAAAGTCAATGATGGAGTGACACAGTTAACAAACTCTCCCTAAAACCTGGTCAGAGGATTCCTGGATTATTGAGAAAGCTACTGGACCATGCAACCATGCCAGTTAGATGTACCTTGGCGAGGAAGGTTCCTGTGATGAAGATCTCCAGCACCATAGTGATGACGAGCTGCAGGATGAGGAGGATGATGGCAGCAGGACACTCCTCCGTGATGCAACGGAAACCGTAACCAATAGTGGTCTGTGACTCCAGCGAGAAGAGGAAGGCCCCTGTCAGTGTCTGCATCTGTAGCACACAGGGGGTGTGGTTTGATGGTGGCTCGAACTCTACCAGGAAGTACAAAGTGTGGTTAGAGGCTGGCTGATAAAACTCATGCAACGGCAATGTGCAGAAAATAGAGTGTGTGTGCAGAATATGGTGTGTGAACAGAATATGGTGTGTGTACAGAATATGGTGTATGTACAGAATATGATGGTGTATGTGCAGAATATGGTGTATGTACAGAATATGGTGTATGTGCAGAATATGATGTGTGCAGAATATGGTGTATGTACAGAATATGGTGTATGTGCAGAATATGGTGTTTGTACAGAATATGGTGTATGTGCAGAATATGGTGTATGTGCAGAATATGATGTGTGTACAGAATATGGTGTATGTACAGAATATGGTGTATGTACAGAATATGATGGTGTATGTGCAGAATATGGTGTATGTACAGAATATGGTGTATGTGCAGAATATGATGTGTGCAGAATATGGTGTATGTACAGAATATGGTGTATGTGCAGAATATGGTGTTTGTACAGAATATGGTGTGTGTACAGAATATGGTGTATGTACAGAATATGGTGTATGTGCAGAATATGGTGTATGTGCAGAATATGGTGTATGTGCAGAATATGGTGTATGTGCAGAATATGGTGTATGTGCAGAATATGGTGTATGTTCAGAATATGGTGTATGTGCAGAATATGGTGTATGTGCAGAATATGGTGTATGTGCAGAATATGGTGTATGTGCAGAATATGGTGTACGTGCAGAATATGGTATATTTGCAGAATATGGTATATGTGCAGAATATGGTGTATGTGCAGAATATGGTGTAGTATGTGCAGAATATGGTGTATGTACAGAATATGGTGTGTGTGCAGAAATAAGTTCCAGTTTGGGGACACAGATAACGTAGTTTTCACATCAAACATTTGGTGTAGCTGTGGTGAGGTAAACCAGGACAGAGTGGGCTACTGTGCTGTACGTAACTCTTACCCAGTAAATCCCCATGCACTAATGCAACCAGGTACCACAAAACCCCAAAGAAGAACCATGTCCCGGTGAATGTAAGGGTGAAGAAGAAGAATTTCCAGCGCCATTGCATATCTAGGAAGGTCGTCCAGAGATCACGCATGTACAGCGCCGGCCGCCCGCTGATGTGCTCGATGCGTACGTTACTCCGCCCATCCTTTGACAGAACGCGCTTTCTCCTCCTCAAGGTCCCGCCCCCGCTGGATGCACCACCGCCTAATAGGGGCTTTAGAATCTCTGTCTGTGTCTGGGAGTGACACACCTTCTGAGGGGAGGAGCTTTGGGAGGAAGGGGGTGTGGCAGATGTCATCTGTCAGTGCAACAGGAAAGAGTGCTAGATTAGGTGTCGCTGTCGTAACGGAAACTGTGTTTGAAAAAAATAACTGCCAACAAAGATTAAGCATCTTGTGGTAAAGAACTAATTTAGAAAAGAACATGGTAGAACACATTTAGAAGATTTGAAATTTAATTCAGGGTCACGGTTGGCTCCGCAAACAAAAGACCAGTGCATAGATGGAAGAACATTTGTTGTGAGGGAATGTCCCAAATGGCACTTTATTCTCGCTTACTTCCATTATTTCTGTTATTAAAAGTAGCTCAATATGAACTAGGGTGACATATAAGAGGGGGGTTTTGAGACAAGTGTGATATTTCCATATGAAGACATATCACACGTGCACAACCAGTGTGTCTAAATATTCAGACTATCCCTTAGTGCACTAGAGTAAGAATATGGGGTCATTTGGGACGAAGCCAATGAGCACTACACGCTGACACACTCTCACTTACTTCCACAAAGCAAGTAGGTGGGACGTTTAACGTGGCAGAGTGGAGTGGGAGGTGAGAAGATGAGTGACAAAAGAACAAGATAAAAGGAAACGTATGAGAAGAAAGAGGTGTAGAATTAGGATTACAACATTTCCATGACTTTATCTGCACAGACAACAGTTACAGGGACTCACTTTGTGAGCGGTAACAAACAGGAAACAGGGCCGGTTCAATTAGGTAAAATAATCTGTTAAGTACAGTGAGTTTATCTAGATGAAGTAGAAAAAAAGACTGTACTGTTGATTCCAGGAGGACATTTAGGGGACAAAGAGTGAACTTCTGTCTAGAAACAGGATACGGTTTTAAGGAGTTAGCAAGAAAAAAGGCCAGCATTTACTTTTTGCTGCCCCGCTTTACTGCTACACTTTGCCCTTCTTCAATTGAATGACTAACTCCAACATACCGGTAAACTTAAAAAGTGAAGTTGAAATGCTTGTATAATGTTCAAATCTATAACGATTGGTTTGTCGCCGTCATAAAGGATTTACAGATAAAAAGGTTTTCATACTGATCTTTCAGACACTTCCTGAGTGGGTTGTTTCGAAGTGTTCCTACGAATGTCAAAACTGATGCAATGTTCTTTATCGCACCGGTTACCCAATGCCCAATGCATACACACAACACACACTGAACTAACATACACAAAACAACAGCTTAATGACATAAACAGACAAATGGCTACAACACACTGTATTATGCAAGCAATTACGGTTAATTGCTCTGATTATGTAACTTTCTGAAAAGGGTTCATAATGACAATGACGCTATTGAACGCGTTCTCCATCTGTGTTCCCTACTCCGTTCTCTTTCTCTCTCTCACACACATGATGTATCTCCCTCTCTGTTTCTGACATAGACTGTACAATTTGTACACAAACCGTAAAGACAAACAGCTCAATAACAAAACATCAGGAGAAGTTTAAATATAACCAATACCTTTCCAGTAGAATGTATTCCATCTCCATGACAACACATCTACTATTAGTACGGTGGTACTTTTACAGTAATATCAGTAACAGAATCAAAACTTTAAACTACACTACAAAGGCATGCTGCATGTTGTCCCAATCTCTTCCTTTCCTTCAATCCCTCTATCAGTTTCTCTCTACCTCCTTTTCTGTCTCCTCTCCTGTGTACACAGGAATGCTTTGTATAAGTCGGAGATGAAAGAAACAAAAGACACCATTGACAAAAATGACCAAGAGTGTGTGTTTGCATGTTTATGTGTGTGTGCGAGTGAGTGTGTCTGTGTATGTTTGTGTGTGTATTTGTGTGAGAGTAAAAGAAAGAGAGAGAGATCTGTGACAAAAGGCCCTCGTTAATATTCTGGAGTGTAGAGTAATCCCCCACTAGCAGATACGGAGAATAAATATCTATCCCACTGTTACTGCCATTGTCTCTCTCCCTTTCTCACTGTTTCTATCACTTACACTGTATCTCTCTCTCTCTCTCTCTTCTGTTTCTATCACTTACACTGTATCTCTCTCTTTTGTTTCTATCACTTACACTGTATCTCTCTCTTCTGTTTCTATCACTTACACTGTATCTCTCTCTTCTGTTTCTATCACTTACACTGTATCCATCTCTCCCTCTCTCTTTGTCTTTATCACTTACACTGTCTTTCTCTCTCTCTCTTGTACATTCTCTTTCTCTGTTTCTCTTCTCTCTCACTGTCTCTTTTTCTCTCACCCTCACTTTATCTCTCTCAATAGCCCTTAGTTTCTATCTCTCTCTCACACATTTACAATTTCCCTGTCACACACAGAAATACAATTATGTTAATTAAGTTCCAGCGTCACAGAAACAAGCTGTCATAATACATTTTTTATTACAACTGTTTACGCACATCACTTCTTCCATATACATACAGACTATTAGTGAATGATACTGTTCCATCTAGATCAATAACTTCTGTTTCTGATTATTTAATCTAAATGAACAGGTGACTACAAAGTTGTCAGAATGTCTAACTGTGTCAATCATTTCGTTATCTATTTACTCTATGGAAAACACTCATTAACTCATTAACTGTTATTGTCATTATTGTCCAACAGCTTTAAAATCAGGCTTTCCTCAGGTTTCCACACTTGACCTCTCCCATACTCTCTCCCATACTCTCTCCAATACTCTCTCCCATACTCTCTCCCATACTCTCTCCCATACTCTCTCCCATACTCTCTCCAATCCTCTCTCCCATACTCTCTCCCATACTCTCTCCCAAACTCTCTCCAATCCTCTCTCCCATACTCTCTCCAATACTCTCTCCCATACTCTCGCCCATACTCTCTCCCATACTTTCTCCCATACTCTCTCCAATACTCTCTCCCATACTCTCTCCCATACTCTCTCCCATACTCTCTCCCATGCTCTCTCCAATCCTCTCTCCAATACTCTCTCCCATACTCTCTCCCATACTCTCTCCCATACTCTCTCCAATCCTCTCTCCAATCCTCTCTCCCATACTCTCTCCCATGCTCTCTCCAATCCTCTCTCCAATACTCTCTCCCATACTCTCTCCCATACTCTCTCCCATACTCTCTCCAATACTCTCTCCCATACTCTCTCCAATCCTCTCTCCAATACTCTCTCCCATACTCTCTCCAATACTCTCTCCCATACTCTCTCCCATACTCTTCCCATACTCTCTCCCATACTCTCTCCAATCCTCTCTCCCATACTCTCTCCAATACTCTCTCCCATACTCTCTCCCATACTCTCTCCCATACTCTCTCCAATACTCTCTCCTATACTCTCTCCCATACTCTCTCCCATACTCTCTCCAATACTTTCTCCCCTACTCTCTCCCATACTCTCTCCCATACTCTCTCCCATACTCTCTTTTCATCATACCACCTGCATCTCACCTCTCTCCACTTAGGGCAGCATTAAAAGAGTTTGTCCTATAGAACTTAAAAATAATGTTTTATATTTATTCATATATAATCTATGATCAAAATACAAATGGAATTGTACATTTATCTTGATAATAGATTTTTGTAACCTTTAACTTGTATGTATTTGTAAATTCAAAGATCAATTAGATTTAAATTGCATTCTAATTCCTGACAAACTCAGTGTTATTACAAATAATACATTTAAACATAAAGGATGAGGATACGTTTTGGAAGTTAATTGGATTCTATCAAATTTTTTTAATGGTAGGCAAGCATGATCTGTATTATTTATTCAGACTTTTAATTCTGCAATAGCAATTCAAATTTCCTTACCACCAATATTAATAAAATGCCATCAATATCTGTACATTCAGAACCATCTCAATTTACTTCATTAAAGATTATAATTTGAAAGTACAATTTAAGATTATACTCATTTACAGACGGTATAACTTACCTTAACCTGAGGGGTCTTGCAAGATGTTAAAAACTTGCAGAAAAAGAAAAATACGATATTTTATATGAAAAAGCATAAGAGTATTTGAAGTTTGTCTCGTGCATATGTCGACATCCCTATAAGACTGCATTCATGCTCTCTCGCATATATGAACTTGTTGGAAGAAACTTCCGTGAAATACTCAACTTGAGATAATAGCCTACACCTGTAAAATGTGCACTTTCTTGAGTCAGCATCTTTTTTCACCCCAGTCAAAGATTTGTGGCCAGAATAGCGTTGGATTTATAAGTGGTTAGACAACCTCTCTCTCTCTCCCTCTCTCTCTCTCTCTTTCATTCGCTCTCTCCCGGCTGGCCCATGTAATTGTCCTAATTGGCTGCTTCTCATCAATAGGCCCATCCGGTCGAGCATGTCCGACTCTAGTGGGTGAAATTTGAGTTGCCAGTAAAAAGTTAAAAACTAGTAGCAATTGTAGCAGGTGAGGAAATGGAGAATACTAGACAATATGAATAGATATTGTCTATATGAACAGAAAGTGTATACATATACACTAATAATTAAATATACTAATGTGCATTGACTGAGCATGAAAAGAGACCAGAGCTTGAAAATGTCATTTCAAGCATCGTGCTGTTTCTCTGTATAAAATTACTAAAATGGCATTCCCTAGTGCACTACATCTGCATGGGCTCTGCTTAACTGTAGTTCACTACATCTGCATGGGCTCTGCTTAACTGTAGTGCACTACATCTGCATGGGCTCTGCTTAACTGTAGTTCACTACATCTGCATGGGCTCAGCTTAACTGTAGTTGACTACATCTGCATGGGCTCTGCTTAAATGTAGTGCACTACATCTGCATGGGCTCTGCTTAACTGTAGTGCACTACATCTGCATGGGCTCTGCTTAACTGTAGTGCACTACATCTGCATGGGCTCTGCTTAATTTACACAGGACCGTAATTACTGACCGCTTGGTTGGAATGGTGCTCAGACGCTTTCAGCACCGTGCTTCATGATTTACATTTTAGAAATATAGTAGATGCTCCTATACTGAGGGACATGTAAAATGTAATAAAACCTTCCTTTTCATCTGTTTTGAAACACACTGTTCTGAGAAGTTTGAAAATAGCTCATTGGTGTTCTGTAATGTAACTACTTACACTTAGCCCGAACTGTAAACTCTTCATAATGAAAATAAAAGAAAACACTTACAGTAAAACAGCATGAGTGTGTAATGAAAAGTGTACTATAGGGTGTTTCAACCGGAATATTGCCGTAAATGAAAATGTGTGCACTCATTGTAAGTGCTACAGATAACAATGACTTAAAATATATATATTATTTTCATTACAAGTTATGGCCAATAAACCCTACCACCTAATTGGCCATAGCCCACCTGAATTTACCTATTTATCTGACAAATCCTTACTGGGTGAAGTGTGGAATGAGCCAGGTGCAGTGCCAGGATAAAAGCTTGTGGTGTTAATTTAAATTTAAATGAAAACAAACACAACAACAACGAAAGTACAAAACTAGACGATGAAATTGAATTGTGCATATACAGTGACCCCACTAAAAGCCAGGAAATAAAGCCAGGAAATAAAGTGTGCACGCGACTAAAAGCCCGGAGTGGAAACAAAAAGTTCACACTCGTGACAATTTACCTACACAGCAGAACATAATGACGTAAGCCATTATTTCAAAAAGCATCACATCCTTTAGATCCATTAGATATTCAAAGTACACACTGTGTTCATGTTTTTTTAAATGTTTCATTTTCACCGACACAAAAATCTCCCAAAGTATTTCCCCGAAAATATGTAAATTAAAATATTACTCAGGGAGTTTTTAAGTACTTTTTGTTGAAATTTTTATCACACTGCTTATATTGTGTTGACATCTAAAATTCCATGACAGATCTTTGAATAGTTAGACTACATGGTTGAAATTGAACTATTACACAATCATCGTATTTAGAGCATTTATACCCAGAAGCTAAAATCCAGATAGGGTTAGACAATTTTGTTACTTTTTCCCAACATCTGAAAGGATTCAGAATTTCCTGCTTATTTTTGTGTCTAAGATTTCAATCTGCGATTTCTGAGATGTTCTAGTTATACCCAAACCCATTCCATACTATAAACACATTCATAAAAGAGTTACAAACAGAGAAAGACAAATAAATCGGGAAGGAGCTTTTTTGTAGACTGAAGATTTTCCTAAGCTTACCAAAACCCTTCCTGGTTATAAGAATAGGTTCAGAAATGTATAACGGAGAGACAGAAGAGGAAGGACAGAACGGACGAAGGAGAAGAAAGCAGGGGGTATTGTACCTAGAAGGGTCAGTACTCTTGGCTGGTACAGTCGGTGGTAGTGTTACCTCCGATTCATTGTCGGATCTCTTTACAGCCTTTCGATTCACTTTGCTCTTCTGTCACCTGCATTAGCATCCAGTTCCTTTGGACAATCTGCATGCTTTCTGAATGCTATTGCTATTCCCTGCAGAGCGGAGACGGTTTAATTTGAAAGCCAGCACACTTTTGTTCATTAGGTTTCTCGCTTGGGAAGCGGGGAATGAGAATGTTTGGGATTGTTTGTGACACCTCTGCCCACGTCCAAGCTCTACTGTCCACACACAAAAACACAACTATCTTTACATATATTTACATTTTATTATCCCTAATTAAATGAGAACTATAATGTTTTTATGTCATTTAATGATATGCAGATATATACATAGGATAGAACAATAAGATCTAAATATGAATATTGAGGAAAGCATCATACTTTATGATACAACACTGCAGATACAATGACAGTAACCAGAGATGAGGTCCCTATAGCACCTCATACACTACACTGTGTACTTGTTTTGAACAAACGTGCCCTTGATAAAAGTAGTCTAGTGCATGGAATAAAAGGGTGCCATTAAAGACACACCCAGTTCAGTCTCTGTAACCAATGAGCTATAATGCAACTCACAGCTCACAGTTTGTCCAGTAGAAGGTGACAGATCTGACTTCCCCTCGGGTCGCGGTTGTTGGTTGATATTCAAAGATGTAATATGATTAGAGGGTTTTGCTTAGTGTTGCAGTATACATGTCACCCGGTCAGGGTGACATTGGGACGGTTTCCAATCATTAACTATAATTTCCCCATAAACATGGTTAAGTCATGTATCTGACGAAAATAGTACCCTTGTGACCGGAAGTCCAAGACTTTTGGGAACTTCTATTTCCCAGAATGTACTTCCTCTTTCGCTTTAAATGTGTTACTCACCCAACTTCCCCTCTCTATATAAAATTTTAAGAGCAAAGTCGTTCAGTAGGCAATGCCGTTTTACTTATTTTATTGGTATTTCACTTTAATTGGATTGTATTGTATTTTCAATTTAGGGCAAGTAAAATACCAGAGATCCTAATTGGCTTTTGGCCTTGGCAGTTCTAACATTCAGACCCATTTATTTCCTTAAGGTGTTTAACCACCCACCATTAGCCAAATAATAATATATTTATTTTTTTCAGACTTGACTCCACCATGAGTCAGTCTGTGTGCATTACTGTTTTGAACCAGCGACATATTGGTCTGTTCCACAAATGAACACACAGTTCCGGGCCACTGATCTGAATACCAAACAGCAGTCACATAAGAATGAACAGGGCTGGACCTCAGTTGAGGTCCATTTGTTTTACCTCACTAAAGGCAGCCTCAGTCTCTGGAATCTAAATGAACAAGAACCAAAAAGGTTTTTGATGGTAACTTAATCCTTTTAATGTGTTTACTTGTTTAACACATTTCGGAGCAAAGCTCCTACGTCAGAGCAGAAAGCACCAAATGTGGCAACAAATTTACATACACATTTAGCTCATCGGATCAGTAACCAACCAGTAAAGGTTGCTAGCTCACACCTCTTTTCTGACATTAAAATAAATCCATACATGCCAAGTGTAACATAACTACAAACCGCAGCACCCAGACAAAGTAATGGATAACACAATAAAGTTATCATTTAGTTGAAAAAGTTTTCATAGAAAAGTGATCTGTCATGTTGGAAATCCTACTGTTATATAAGACATATTTAATTATATAAATCCACAAGTGACCAGTCTGACCAGACAGCAATGTGATGTACTACTATGTAAAATAACGCCTTGGTCAGGCCAGGGCCTTCATATGTTTAACATATAACTGCACCATGATCCCTAATAAGTGCACTAAAGCACATGCTAGTTTTGCTTTGGTAAAGGGGTGCATTTAGGACTGGTCACTTGTGGATTTATAGAATTTGATATGTCTTATATAACAGTAGACAACATGACAGATAACTTTTCTATGAAAGCTTTTTCAACTAAACAATAACTTTCTTTAGTTGACAGTTCATAGTCTGACCAGTAGAGGGAGACAAGAGTCTACTAATATATCAGCCATTGGTTGATATAGTGCAAGGATTTGGTTAGATTCAAGGCAAAATTACCATTTGGAAAAAAACACTATTTTTCAAGTCACATTACACACTGTATGAAATACCCCAGTTGTGCAGATAATACGAGTTGAACACAAATGTGTATTGGGTCATTTCTGGGATGTTTTATTTTAGTTCATAAAACATGAAAGACCATTGAGAAAAATGCTGAACCTGAAAACTGGGAGCATTAAAGCACAATCCACAATACTAAGATGGACTATAAAAAAATGACTTTACTTGGTTTACACAGTTTGGTCCGTCTTACCTGGAAATGTGCATAAGATGGCAACAAATAGTGTACGCAGACTAGTATCCAACTAGTGAGGTTGTTTTTACCATTTAGGTGGTTTAATAATATACTCATTTTGTCCAATGTGTGATCATAAACATAAAAAGGGATAAGTTAGGTAAGGAGTTACTGTCCAGCTAAATCGTTTTTTTAAGCTAAATCAATCAGCAGTTTATTTAAGTAATTCTCAGTGAATCTTGTAAACTCAGAGTAGTGTAGAACAAGGCCTTTCATAACCATGTACTGGCCTGGGAATATTTAACACTGGTCTATTTCTTCTCTCAAGGTGGCACGTCATTTTCCTCCAGGCACCCAGATTAGCTTTTCCTAACTTACTTTTACTTACTTACCTTGAATACCTTGAATACCTACACATTTACTTATCCATGTCAATTTCACATCCTCAAACTGTACTCCATATATTTTTGCATTGCTCTTTTTCACTTCTGGTTCTATGCAAACTGCATTTCGCTGTACTGTACGTGTACTGTCCAACAACAATAAAGTTGAATCTAATCAAATCCAATCTACTTCAAATCCCCCACCTTAAGCCATAAAATCTTCAAAAAAATTATAAACAGAATAATAAACAGAATTCCCATTTCTGCATTACCCCAAACTGGCATGGGCCATCCATATATGTGTATAACGTATTTGAACATTAATTGATATATTTGGCTGAAAACACATTACTGAAAACAGCTCGAGGCCACTGGTCTGAATAACAGATAGCAGTTACATAACGTTAGGCTAAACCAGAACAAAGGTGTCTCTGTGACAAGCCCTGGGGCAACCTACTGAATGCCAAAACACTAACCAATATTCAGCCTTCACATTCCTGAAATTCATTTGGCCCAGATGGTTTTATTTGTTTAGGATGTGTGCTTGTGTGTGTGACAAGTCAGTTTAGTATATTAACTTGCTTCAGTTGGATATACAGGGAGCACTTTATTCAATCTTTTACATATTTTATTATTTTGGTTCTGGTGATATTGATGCATTGCAAACTTCAATCAGGCATTGCATGTAAAGGATATGCAACCAAATATTAGCAATGAGGATTTTATTCTACATTATGTTATACTGTCCAATGTTTCTGGTTGCCTGAAAATCGAGGGGGCTACGTAGGAAAGGTGCTGTCATTTCTAAACGGTTTATCCAATATGTACAAAAATATCCTGAAATTAAAGCTGACAGTCAGCACTTGAACCTCGCTTTCACTGTGATTTTCAAACTCAAAGTGCCTGACTACTGAACCAAAATAACAAAAGAAATTAGCTGTCCAATGAGTTATCGTGCTTACTGTTTGAATCTAACTGCTATACTTTAGTATATTAATCTGCTGTAATTGCTTTTTCAAATTACGAGACACTCCAAATACTTGCCCTTGTGCACATCTCCAGCTGTGAGCCTGACCCTAAGCATTTGACTGTTTTGACCTCCTTTGATCTCCTGTCTGCTATGGCTCCTCTGACGCCATTAGCTAAGGTGGAATGATATAACCAGAAGACCTGAACTGGCCAATCAGATTCCAGCTATACCCCTCCTCAAGGTCAATAAAAAAGAACAGCAGAAAACCCACATCCGAAAATTCTTAAGGATATTTTGATCTTTTAATTGTTTTATATTGAAAGAGTACTCAACTGATTTTTAAATATATAACTGAAGCATCTGCAATGCACACGTTTTCCCTCCCCTTTTCACAACTAAACACCAACCTGACTGGAATGTCACAAAGAGTGAATTGTAAAGGTGCCCGAGGCACTGAGCTACGCCTACCAGCCCCTTGTCTATTTATTCACTACAGGCTATTCTGCAGATAGAAGAGAACATGATTCACAAAGCCCTCAGATGTCCCTATCAGTCGCACGTTTGGCATTGTCTACAGGTTTTAGAAAATAACAGAAGATCTGAATTTCAATGTTCTCAGTGAAACCTCCAGAACATGTAGGCCTATGTTATTCTCGATTACTGTTTGTTCAGTAAAATGCAATCAAGTAGTCATCGCCCTCGCCCTGACCACACACAACGCCCTCTCCAACCTGGAAAAAGCTAACACTTACGTGAGGATGCTGTTTGTGGACTACAGCTCAGCATTAACACTATTGTTCCCACCAAGCTCGTTCCCAAGCTCAGGACCCTGGGTCTTGACGAGCAGACCCCAGGTGGTGAGAATGGGCAACCTCACATCCTCTGCCCTGACCCTGAACATCGGAGCCCCGCAGGGCTGCATACTCAGTCCCCTGCTGTTTACACATGACTACGTGGCCACACACAGCCCCAAAGTCATCTTCAAGTTTGCTGATAACACCACCATCCTCGGTCTCATCTCTAACAATGATGAGACAAAATACAGAGAGGAGGTTAAAGACCTGGCTACATGGTGCCCTGACAACAACCTCTCTCTCAACGTCGGTAAAACTAAGGAGATGATAATTGACTTCAGGATGCGGCGGGGGGGGAGCATGCCCCCATACAAATCGATGGAGCTGAAGTAGAAAGAAAACCTGTCTTCAAGTTCCTTGGTGTGTTCATCAGGGATGACCTCACATGGTCCATGCAAACTGACTCGGCACTGAAAACTTCCCCAAAACGCCTATACTTCCTAAGGAGACTCAATAAGTTTGGCAAGTCAAAAAAAACACTGAGCAACTTCTGCAGGTGCACCATTGAGAGCATCCTGTCAGGCTGCATTACTGCTTGGTATGGAAGCTGCACCGCTGCTGACCGAAAGGCCCTCCAGAGGGTGGTGAAGACAGCAGAACGCATCATTGGCTGCCACCTCCCTACTGTGCAGAGCATCTACCAATCACGATGCCTCAGGAAAGCAAGGAACATCATAAGGGACTACAGCCACCAAGGCAATGGCCTGTTCACACTGCTCCCATCTGGTTATCCTCAGACGATTAGGCTCCTTAATAAGCAGCAACACTGATGCACGTATCAAATGTATCCACTACTGGCACTAGATCACTTTTATTGAAGCATTTACGTTTTTGCATACTGTCCAAATTCACACGTTGTTATTTATATCTATGTATATTATATATATTAAGTTATTTTTCTGTTCTTTTTTGTTCTTATAACTACGTAGATGTTGCTTGCCATGTCAAAAGAATTTTCAGTTTGATGCAAGTCATTCAGAACATATGACAATAAAACACTTTAACTTTAAAGTACCCAAACGATAATAACACAAAATGTACTGTATTAAAATATGTACAATATACTAGAGACAAAACACTACAGTAGAAGTAGACAATATTAAAGTCAAGTCCACAAATACAGTGAACATTTCAATGTTTATAGTTCAATAGAGAAAACACTGCGGGATTAGTCTACTACGGAAAACACTAAATACAGTATTGTATATCAAATCTGTGTTGAGTTGTTTGCTTTGAAACCATTACTGGTGATTGCTTGAAACAGGGACGATTTTATGATGAGATCTTTAGGGGTTCCGAACTCCTAATGAGATATTTCTTATTTATAAAAATAAGAATATATTTTCCCTTTGAACCAATTGTTTCTCCTTTGAGACTGTCACGAAAAGACAAGTTCGAAAACTAACTAGATTTTTTTGTTTTTGTTATTATCATTCTTAGGTGTGCTGAGATTCAATTTAGATGGGTCCTAAGAATGGTATAAGAATGATCTAAAATCGCCACTGAAATCGACACAACTGCGAATCGCACTGTGTGGCCCAGTGGAAATGCGAATCAAAGTGTGCCCTCATACAGAATGCAGGTCCGCCTCCAGCTCACGCCCTCCGCCACATCACCAAGCTGGTGAACGCGACTCATATATTTGCAAACGAGCTGTTACAGCAGTTGTCAGACTAGTCTGTTCCTGTACTTTTGCCTGCACTTAAATGACCCATTGCCTGTCCCTCGACCAAGCTTCTAGTCGCTTCCTGTGGATTATATTTCAATAGTCTGCTGCGTTTCAAACCAGAACTCCGTCTCTCGTGTTCATTACAGCATTCATCCATACTCACTAATTATAAATTACTGCCATAATTTGTAGTAATTTTCAACCCTACTGTTTTACGGCTAGTTTCTGATTACAAAGACCACAGAAAACTAAACATGAGCCTTATTATTGTCGCCATGATACGGACATTAGATTTCGTGTTGGTTATCATTATTTTACACTGACATGTTGTTAGCAAACATCAAACATTTGTAAAACACGACACAAAACAACCATTCATGAATGCATTGCTAATGGCTACTCGACATACACATATGTTGCATTTTTTCTACAGAGCAGAGTAATATTATTATCGTGAGAACTCACTTTCTAGGTATGTGCACATGTAAATATCGCATGAATGAAGGCTATCGCGACAATGTTGAGTTTAATGTAAAAAAAAAAAAAAAAAGTTTAATGTCACCATGACAACTGAGAGAATTGATTCCGGACCGGTCATTGTGTCTGAACAACGCCCGCGGGCCTGTCCAATAGCAGAGCGAGATGTCATCATGTGTCACACCGGGATCATGAGGAGGCTGGGATGTCGCTCTGGTGAATAGTAGTGTACGTGAGGACGTTATTAAGGTGGTTACTCCGGAAACGTTAAGAAAAACGTCTGCAGCAATACGGTGACGTTTGTTTTGTGGCACAGTTTATTTATTTCACATCGATAGTATTTGATACATCTCTGCATTGCGTTCATATTTTAAAAATAATTTATAGGCAACTTGCAGGATCATCATGTTTCCAGAATCCACGACTGGGTAGGTGTATTCAAACAATATGTTTTCAGTTCAGCGGCGTAATATGATTTGTGTCCCTATGGAGTATGTATTTATTTAGATTTTTGCGATTATTTTTTTTGCGAAAGCAACATCTACTGCTGATACATGTTTTGTGATGCTTTTCGAGCGGGATTAATTTTTATTGTCCTCCGCATATATGTGCATTTATCATAACGATATCATTTGGTAGAGACGTTTTATATAATAATGACATGTGCTAAATAAATGGTTAAATAAACACCTGATTAGTTGTATTTGTTGGCAATTCTCAAGCCTTCTATTTTATCTATAATAAAATGGCAGTTCTCATAGGACATAGGACTTTTCTACGCAACCCACCATCGGGAATTCCTCAATGTGAAAAAACGAGCAATGTTGCCATAATTAAGCACTTTTATGCGTCACATCCGAGTCTATGCAATATTTTCTCAGGCAATTCGCCTAGACGTTGCCATTTTGTGAATGATGGGTTTGGCAATGGCATGTGTGTTGTTTGTTTGTACAGTCATGTGTGTTGTGTGTACAGTGTGTACATAAATACGTGGTGCTTCTCAAACACTCAGACACCCTACAAACACAGATGTTATTTAACAATTGGACTATTTCCAGTCAGAAGCTTCCAACACTCTCCCTTTCCCACAACCTTTAACCTTTATTCAACCTTCATTTGACCAGGAAGGCCAATTGAGAATGGGGATTGAACCCAGGACCTCATACACACAAAGCATGCACTCTACCACTGAGATACCTACTCCTATGTTTCTCATCTATAAATTGCTCCCTCTATATCTCTTATTTCCAGACCCAGCTTTGAGGATTGCAGTGCTACAGCTGAATGGCTCCTCTCCCAGACCGACATTCGTCCTCTGGTTGGTATAGTGTGTGGTTCAGGCCTGGGAGGTCTGGCTGAAATGCTCAAAGACCAGAAAGCATTTAAATACAGCAACATTCCTAACTTCCCACAAAGTACAGGTGTGTTCTTTTTTACAAGCATGTGTGTTGACGATCTCCTAACATGGTAGGGGAACTTAAGGCATTACAAGTATAGTTAAACCAAAATATTGTGACCGTGTCTGGTCTCCACAAGAATCTTAGGTTTAGCATAAAAGTAAAAATGGACTTAGATTATAAGTAGGGTTAGAGTTTATGGTTAAGTTAACATTGGGGTTTAGGGAAAATTAGATTTTTAATAGGAATGCCTGGTTGTGTCCACACACTGCAACCAATTAGACCAACTCATTTATGGATGCATGTGTTTACATGTCTTATTGGTTACAGTGGAAGGTTGCACTAATCTAACTGGTGTGTGTGTGTGTGTGTGTGTGTGCAGTGCATGGCCACGCTGGCATGTTGGTGTTCGGCACCCTGAAAGGAAAACCGTGTGTGTGCATGCAGGGAAGGTTCCATCTCTATGAGGGATACTCCATCCAGAAGGTTTGTCAGTGTGTTATGTTGTGTTATGATGTGTTATGATGTGTTATAACCATCTATATGAGGGATACTCCATCCAGAAGGTTTGTCAGTGTGTTATGGTGTGTTATGATGTGTTATAACCATCTATATGAGGGATACTCCATCCAGAAGGTTTGTCAGTTGTTATGTTGTGTTATGATGTGTTATGATGTGTTATAACCATCTATATGAGGGATACTCCATCCAGAAGGTTTGTCAGTGTGTTATAATGTGTTATGATGTGTTATAACCATCTATATGAGGGATACTCCATCCAGAAGGTTTGTCAGTTGTTATGTTGTGTTATGATGTGTTATAACCATCTATATGAGGGATACTCCATCCAGAAGGTTTGTCAGTGTGTTATGATGTGTTATGATGTGTTATAACCATCTCTATGAGGGATACTCCATCCAGAAGGTTTGTCAGTGTGTTATGGTGTGTTATGATGTGTTATAACCATCTATATGAGGGATACACCACCCAGAAGGTTTGTCAGTGTGCTATGTTGTGTTATGATGTGTTATAACCATCTCTATGAGTCATACTCCACCCAGAAGGTTTGTCAGTGTGTTATGTTGTGTTATGATGTGTTATAACCATCTCTATGAGTCATACTCCACCCAGAAGGTTTGTCAGTGTGTTATAATGTGTTATGATGTGTTATAACCATCTATATGAGGGATACTCCATCCAGAAGGTTTGTCAGTTGTTATGTTGTGTTATGATGTGTTATGATGTGTTATAACCATCTATATGAGGGATACTCCATCCAGAAGGTTTGTCAGTGTGTTATGATGTGTTATGATGTGTTATAACCATCTCTATGAGGGATACTCCATCCAGAAGGTTTGTCAGTGTGTTATGGTGTGTTATGATGTGTTATAACCATCTATATGAGGGATACTCCACCCAGAAGGTTTGTCAGTGTGCTATGTTGTGTTATGATGTGTTATAACCATCTCTATGAGTCATACTCCACCCAGAAGGTTTGTCAGTGTGTTATGTTGTGTTATGATGTGTTATGATGTGTTATAACCATCTCTATGAGTCATACTCCACCCAGAAGGTTTGTCAGTGTGTTATGTGTTATGATGTGTTATAACCATTCGGTCACATCTTGCTATCAGCTAAACAGTTGACAAGAGACCCTGCTTTACCTCTTTAAATCTTGTATTTACAATGTCATAAATACATTCAATTGTATGTTATATTTGATAATAGTATAACATCAGTAAATTAGTGTTCAACCCCTATTTAAGGGTCATCTTTCTAGTGAAAATGAAAACATTTGAATAGGGAGTTTTTTTAACCCTCTGGGATTGGGAGTTTCTTGATTGCTCTCATTGCCTGTCCGTACTAGAACAACTGCAATGTATTTGACAGTTTGGCCAACAGCGTATTTTCATTCCCTTTTGGTTACGCCACTGCGTCAGCTGGGGTCTAACCATAAGAAACTCTACAACAATTGCAGGTTACGCTGCCTATCAGGATCTTTAAGTTGCTTGGAGTAAAGACTGTTCTCCTGACAAACGCAGCTGGGGGCCTGAATCCAGACTACAAGGTTGGGGACATTATGCTCATAAAAGACCATATCAACATCCCGGGCTTTGCAGGGAACAACCCACTTACTGGACCCAATGAGGAAAGGTGGGAATGGTGCCTTTAAATACCGACTATATACTGTATACCTGTTTTTATTCGGTTTGTACGTACGCCTGTAAATTACTATCCAAGTAACACCCCTTTCCTCACTACTGGTGTGATTAATATTCCCGTTCTCCTCATTCTAGGTTTGGCATTCGGTTTCCCTCAATGTCGGATGCGTATGACAAGGAACTTCTTCAGCTGGCAAAAGCTGTGGGTGTGGAGCTTGGTTACGGCGACTTCCTGCACGAGGGAGTGTACTGCGTCCTGGGCGGGCCCTCGTTTGAGACCATCGCTGAGTGTCGTATGATGCACAAACTAGGGGCAGATGCTGTGGGTGAGTTTTGGGGCCGTTGCACTAAAGCTCCACTAAAGCCGGGTCTCGTGGTTACTGCATGATCTCATTATAAGGGCAGTTTTTCCTCTTAAAGGGATTTGCTGGGGGGTCAAGCTGAGACCAAATGTCCAGATACATATGAGAACTGTAAAAGCCAACAAAGATTCACAATATATACTAAACTCCTATATGCTCACATTAAATACACAATAAACATAAAAATGTGTAATTGATCATATAATTGATCTTTTTAAATGCCTTTAGAATTGCCCTAAAGGCACCAATTCGTTACATGTTTCATTAGCTTGGAGATTATTCCAAATGTGAAGTGAGTTAGCTAGCCCTGAAATCATGTATCCAAACTTCAACAGAAAAGGAAGCTATGGTGGTAATTTATATATATATATATATATATATATAAAGCTATATATATATATATATATATATATATATATATAGCTTTATAAACAAAACCTTACAATTGATCAAGAAAAAAAAAAACATGCTGTATACCTTGTTCAAACCACATTCATTTACAAAGGATTTCTGCACTGTAATAAAGACAAAGTTGAGGTACAAAATAGCCTGGTTGGTTAGCCAAGGAAGCAGACACTAAAGTCCCATAGCCATGCTAATAAGACAACTACTATTGTTCATGCAAATTGAAAAGAAGCATTGTTGACTAGTTGTTGACTCTGTAATACTATTGCCAGAGATTCATCATGTAATTCTCTTTGCTCGCTCCCTGTTCTAGGCATGAGCACAGTCCACGAGGTGATTGTAGCACGCCACTGTGGCATGCGTGTGCTCGCTCTGTCCCTAATCACCAATCAGGCAGTGATGAATTATGACAGCCAGAAGAAGGCCAACCATGAGGAGGTCCTTGAGACAGGTCAGCTGAGGGCAGAGCAACTGGAGAGACTGGTCACTAGCATGGTGGACCGTATCGAGGACCACAACAACGTCTGATGTTTCAGACTCCCAAATGCCACACTACTGCATATATAGTGTACTAACAACTGCCCTATGAACCCTGGTCTACAGCCCGCTGGTTAAATCTTCTCCCAGTTTGATCATTACCAATAATGTTACATGGATTGGTCAGAGCACCATAGTCTGAAACAATTGAAAGGTACAGTGCCAGTTCTACTGCTCTATCGCAAAAGTCAAATGAGGGGAATAACTGTTGGTGTGTGTGTGTGTGTGTGTGTGTGTGTGTGTGTGTGTGTGTGTGTGTGTGTGTGTGTGTGTGTGTGTGTGTGTGTGTGTGTGTGTGTGTGTGTGTGTGTGTGTGTGTGTGTGTGTGTGTGTGTGTGTGTGTGTGTGTGTGTGTGTGTGACGTTAACTTGCTTTTTCTAATCGATTCTTAAAGGTTGCTGGTTGTCGACAATGTGAACCTACCATTAGGTTTTCTATTGAATTGTACTGTTTATAACGGGTGTGATAATAATTGGGTTTTAATTTAAGTTTATTTTGGTGAAATAAATGATCAGAAAATAATATTGTAGCATGTCGTAAAGTCGCATTACTGTATGTTGGTGCGGTAACTAACAATTTGGGATATTCTCCATATTTAAACTAATTTAAAGAAGCACTTTTTTATTAGACCATGGTTGCTTTGTATGGGTGTTTTATATTAATATTTTTCTGTTGTAGAATACATTTTTTATCAACTGTCCTATAGACACGGTTACGGGGTTTATACTGTAGATACAGTATACATGTATACAGTACTGTAATTAGTTACATGGTTTTATACTGTAGATACAGTCAGTATACGTGTATACAGAACTGTAATGAGTTACTGGGTTTATACTGTAGATACAGTCAGTATACATGTATACATTACTGTAATGAGTTACTGGGTTTTTACTGTAGATACAGTCAGTATACATTTATACAGAACTGTAATGAGTTACTAGGTTTATACTGTAGATACAGTCAGTATACATGTATACAGAACTGTAATGAGTTACTGGGTTTATACTGTAAATACAGTATATATGTATACATTACTGTAATGAGTTACAGGGTTTATACTGTAGATACAGTCAGTATACATGTATACAGAACTGTAATGAGTTACTGGGTTTATACTGTAGATACAGTATACATGTATACAGAACTGTAATGAGTTACTGGATTTATACTGTAAATACAGTATACATGTATACATTACTGTAATGAGTTACTGTGTTTATACTGTAGATACAGTCAGTATACATGTATACAGAACTGCAATGAGTTACTGGGTTTATACTGTAGATACAGTCAGTATACATGTATACAGTACTGTAATGAGTTACAGGGTTTATACAGTACGTATACATTACAATAATAAAGCTATATGTCTGCTAAATGGCATAAGTCAGAGTGTGGTTTTGCCTTCTGAGCTGCGGTTGGTTTCAGCTCTGTCTTTATTTTTAACAATGCACTATTGATGTGTACTGTATATGGATTGTGAGCAAAAATACATATATATTGTTACCTCTGCCCTTACAGTCTTACTTTCACAATAAACTAAACTCAGTCACCCAAATGTTTCAGTGTTTGAGGTTATTTTATTTTTATTGTGTGGTTTGTGCTGTTCTGGCGGTTCAGATAACGGCCTCTGTTGGACATAAATTAGTCCAAGCAGCAGGATGCAATGGCCTAACCCTATATATCTTCAGTGTTTACTTCCGGATGTTATCGTCGTATCCACTATATTTAGCATTGCTCAATATTTTTCTTCACTTTCAAGGCCTCAGTTCCAAATGGCATCTTATTCTCTGTATAGTGCAGTGCATTTGACCCGGCAGAGCACTATAGTGCATGGGAAATAAGATATCAATTTGGACATACCCTGCTCTAAGAATTATGGGAAGGACAGCCCGTGAAACATTGGTCTACCCTTGACCTTGTGTAGCAATGAAGACTGTTGTAATAACGTCATGGAAAGTGCTAGCAGTAGGACGGGAACTGTTTCATAATTTCCTCCACCCTAACTAAGGCCCCGGTTCCAGCTAAAGAAAAACAGCCCAAAGCATGATGCTGCCACCACCATTCTTCACTGTGGGTATGGTGTTCATTGGGTGATGTGCAGTGTTGTGTGTAGTGTTGTTATGCAGTTCTTGGAAATGTCTCTGTTGTGCCATATGTTGTGTTCACTGAGTTTCATGGTATAGCTAAAGCTTTGGAAATTATTTTGTACCCTTCTCTTGACTGATATCTTAAAACAATGAGATCCCTCTGATGCTTTAGAAGCTCTCTGCAGACTATGGCTTTTTCTCTGAGATGCAACTAATAAAATGTTAGGAAAATCCTACTGGAATTGACCTTTATTTGTGATTAATCATTCACTTTAAATGATGGCAGGTGTGTAATGACTTGTATTTAACATGAGTTTCAATGGTTAATTCTGAACACAGCTACATAAGAGGGTGTGCACACTTATGCAACCAGGTTATTGTACGTTTTTTCACCTCACTTTCCAAACACTGGTAGAAAGGATTGCACTAAATAGGTTGCCAAACCTACTGAACCTGATCATTCTGTGGGAAAATTATACCACACAACAGCTCAATTACCTGATGTTACTCCAGAAGGTTTAAAGGTTTCAACAATTTCAATATTTTCTAAGACATTTTTACTCTTTTGCAGAGAATAATGTGATTTATGGCTGATTTACTTTACTTGGCGCTTTGCACTGCATGGTATTTTGAATAAAATAATTTTACTAATTTCACAATACAAATACTATGTTGTATTAACACGATGTCCATAGAAGTGGCTGTCTTGGCTGCCTAGAGCACAAACAAGACTGTACAGTCACACTTGAGCACTTGTGGGCTGTGAGTGATTGAAGTGAGTACAGGAAATGCTGTTAACACATCATAAAATACCAACAAACCTTCCGGATGCACACACCCACACACACATGGTTTTCCATTTAGGGCACTGAATACAAACCTGCCAACGTGGCCATGCACTGCAACACACACAAACACCAGGTAGACACACAATCCTGTGGTGTCCTGGATACTATGTCTACGTGTAACATCACAACGTACACAGACACAGTGTGTATTATGCTAATTATGGCCTACATACTTTACTTTCACATCTGTTCTTTAGGTGAGATGTTATGAATGTGTCTGTTTTTCAACTGAGCCTGAGCCTTGCACTCTATCCGCCAGGGGATGGGTTCTGTCCAAGTTCGACATGTTCTACATCTCTGGGAAAAATAACTTTATTTCTCCTGAGAATGAGAGTTTGGGAATGCAGAAAAGCAGCTGTACTGCACCTGAAGGAACCTGTTATCATGTTAACATTAACACTAAGAAGATTACAGAGGACTTCACCTCCTAACACAAAGACCATGTTATGAGAATCTGACCTCAATCCCACGCTAACAGACAAGCAGAAATATATAAGCTACAGTACCAATTGCCTACATATACAGTACCAATTGCCTACATATTCCTACCTAAAATATATTTTGGACAAACCATGTTCATAAGAAATTAGAAAGTTTGTCAGGTCAGTGAACATGCCTGGAAAGGAAAAAACAAGACAAAAAAGCATTGCCTCACCTTTCTTTTGGGATTCTGTAAGTTCCTGTGTTTGTTCTTAGACTTCGCACGTTAAGTAAAACAGAATGGGGTCATAAACAGTAGACAAACATTGAATGTTATAGAATGTTTGGATCTTGCCGGCCAGATGTGTTTTAACCTTTATTTAATAAACATTGGAATGTTATTTTTAGTGTAGACCTCTACTCAATCTCCCGCTCAATCGGGATCCCCAAAGAACCAGTCACTCTCCACCTGTGACATACTGAGACAGAAGGTTGACTGAGCAGTGGGATAAGGATATATTAGAATCTAATCACGGTTTACCTTCTTATTTTAGGAAAATCCCTGTATAGTTTATAGCTATATAGTTTCCCACTACCTCCATTACTTTGCATTTATATTTTCGAATTCGACATTAGAAAGCCAATACATTATCGACATGTGTGCATATGTTAGTTTGTACTTTTAAATATATTTGAGTAATGTTTGATTAATCTCTTTGCAACCTCTTCACCTTTAGGGGGGGCCATGCTTCAACAAGCCTTTATAATTAAGCTGTTGCCCAAGGTCCGTACAGGCCCTACAGCGACATTTTGGACACGTCCTTCTATGTTATTTTCTGTCCTTCACTTTCTAACTCAAAAGTATTCCCCTGCCATGTTGCTCCACCTCCAGTCATCTCTTTCCATGACGTCAACAACGCAGTGTTAAACCATAAAAGGTCAGAATTCCCGTTTTACATTTTAAAGCCCAAAAGAATCTTGCACTGCTTTTGGCTAGAGCCTACTATCTTATCAATACGTTTTATCTACTTATGTATTTACAAAATGTATTTACTTACTAGCCAGTCAATCTATTTATATTTTTTCTTTGTTGGATGTGCCTACTGGTTAGACAAGGACCTGGATGTTTTACAATCCTTCAGTTTTTATTGGACTTGCATTTTTCCAATAGAAACTTCAACTAAAGGTTTAACAACAAAATAACGTTAGCAATTTGAGTCTGATCTACCAATCTTTCAGCTAATGAAATAAAATTTCACTAGCCCTTCCCAGGCCTACTAAGCAAAACATTTCCCAAAAAACATCCAATAAAAGTGAAGTAACGTAACTGTTACACTGTGCCTGGCTTAATCAGCAGCTTAACTCAGACATAGAGGTCGGATCCCATTTGAGGCAGCACAACTGGAGGGCATTCACATAAAGCTTGACCCTTAACCCCACATTAGGCTTTTGGTCAGGATCGTCTTATTGTCTCAACTGAATGTGTATTGAGGGTGTGTGTGAGGTCTACAGGGCTTGAGAACAAAGCAGTAACTCAGGGGTCTCCAACCCTGCTCCTGAAAAACCTTTGTCCAGGTGGTTTTCACTCCAATTTGCTACACTTGGGTAATAGTGACAACCAGACAAAACAGTAGCTCACCCAGAGCAGGGTTGGAGACCCCTGATGTAAAGGACAATACAGTTGTATTGTATATCTGTTTTACCAAGCTTATCTTCTTAGAAAAGGTCAAAGAAGATGTTCTATACAGGGAATAGGGACCTGTTTGGTTATGCACAGAGTTTCTACCAAACAGATACACTTCAGAGCATTGTGTAATTCTAGAAACACGCTATACAAACAAGTACTTCCGTTTTTTTTTAGCACTATGTCATTATATTCTCTATATCATCACTAATACAAATGCACAATTTACAGTTTTACATGACCTAATACAAACGTGTATGATTTGTTAAATGTGTATAATAATCAATTTGTTGTAGAATGCCTGTGCTTAAGATCCTGGAATTCATCTCTAAGAACATGTAATAAAGGCAATCAATACTAACAATTTCACCAAAAGAGTCATGGTCAACTGGTTTAGGGGGAGGGAACCAATTCTCATAGTGTTTTTTAAATGTCCTGATAAATACTAAATGTAAATTTTATTAAATGTGTCAGTAGTGATTCAAATAGCATTGACCAAATCAATCAAATAAAAGTATTTTTATTTCTTAGAATAGATTTTCTTTTCAAAATTAAGAAAATGTATAACATCTTAACCGTGTATAGCTCTAAAAGCTACAGAATGAGGCGAATCCCCTGGCGACAACCTCCATTTTTCCTTGAGCCTAGTCTCATGGAGGCCATCCCTCCAAAAGTCATGTCATTCCCTCAGCTATACCCAGAATGAATGACCCTGTGCCTCTTTAGATGGTGCAGTAAAGTAAAGGTCTTTCCACACTGTGAGCAACAGTACGGCCTTTCTCCACTGTGGACACTTTGGTGCGTCTTAAGGCTGCTTTGCTGGGTAAACCTCTTCCCACATGTGGCACAGCTGTACGGTCTCTCTCCGGTGTGAATCCGGTGGTGTATGGTCAGGTGCGAGGAGCAGTGAAAACTCTTCCCGCAGACAGTGCAACGAAACGGCCTCTCTCCCGTGTGACTCCGCTGGTGTATCTTCAGATACGGCAGGCGACTAAAACTTTTGCCGCACTGCGAACAACTGAAAACCTTCTCCGTTATGGCGGTTCCCCAATGGTTCTTAGTGTGATGATGAGGCATATTGAAGCTCCTGAGGCCACCTGGTGGAAATGGGTTGTTATTGTTCAAACGGGTCCCTGGCTGTGATGCAGCAGGTCTGTCAGCGTCGCCCACACCAAAGCTTTCCTCTGCTGCGTTTGCATTACCTAGATGCCTGGACGGCGGAATGTGATTATTCCTCTGTGAGAACAAATGATCTCTCTGCCTGACCTGCTGCTGTGGATGGGTAACATGCGGCAGACACTGAAAACCAGAGCCGGTCTGACATGCAGTCGCTTTCTCTTTTTGAAATACTTTGTTGAACACTGTCCTGCCGCATGGTCTCTGTGAAGGTGCGATATCTGCCTTCCTAGCCTCATCCACTTGAGTTGAGACGGGCGGAGCTTTGGAGCAATCTGAGAAACTCTCTGAATACTGGTCTGCAACACAAGAGAAGTCTGGGAAGTCTGTGTCTATGACTATGTCAGTGTCATTCCCTTGAACTATAGACGACCACAGTTGACTGTCTCTCTCGTCCATCACAAACTCGGAGCTCTGTGGGTTCTGTTGTTTAACCGTATTCCTCTGTTGACAACCATCCTGACTGAAAATGGAATGTTCCTCGTCCTTCTCTGTCTTTATTACAAACTCGAGGACACTGGTTTCCTCGTCACCGCGGGAGGCAGACTGCCGCAGCTTACAGAGTGTCTCTGGGTCTTCAGCCAGCTGCTCCTCCAGGAGTGTTATTGGTGCCTGACTCTCCTCTTCTTCCAGCTGCTGATGCATTTCAACGGGGAGCTTCTGAACAGCATCATTGACAAATGTGGGGTTTCCTAGAAAGAAGAGATTACTCAGACATTAATCAAACATATATTTTAAAAGTACAACCTGACATATGTACAGAGTAGTAGATCACACATAGCGAATATGGTGCAATTTGGGACAGCCTGCAGTTCATGTCCAATGGCCTAGTGGATTTAGTTACCCTGTCCACTCGGACCTCCATGTTGCGCCCTGCTCCATTGTCCTTCATCCGGTCTCTCTACTTTAATGAAAGGTAAATCTACCTCTGCAAACTAGAAGGATGAATTTATCAGACACAATGCATCAACACATCAGCTTTGAACTTTAAGATTGACTTGGGTCTGACTATGTGACAGCTTGAAATCCCAATGATATGATTAATCTCATTCAACTACAAGTTAAGTATGGTGAACAGACCTTGGCATCTGCCAAAGCCAACCCAAGTGTTAGATCCTTAGCTCCAAATGCATCCGCTCCTCTGTGACTGGTTCTCCAGTCTGAAGCACAGCTGTGCAGGTATTTCTCTAAAACGGGAAAAAAACAGTTATTATTATACAATTTTTAGACATCTAGGAAATTAATTGAGGACTTCTGCAAGATGTTCAGGTACAGAACTTGTCTTGGCAATTACACTTTTATGGAGAGGTAAGCTAATCTGAATTGACTACGAGGCAGCCTGACTACGGTAAAAAGATGTGCAATTGCAGAATGCAATCTATTATCATGTTAACTGCAGTAGAATACTTAGACACCCGTAATTACTTGGGTCTTACTACAATAGCCTAAGGCCCATATCTAGCTACGAAGAACAATAGGCCTATAGCTACCTGTACGCTTGGAGCTATAATGCGCACCACAATATCTGGTACGGTACTAACCTGTTTGCCGAGGAATTCTTGAAATCTTGAATTCATTCTCCATCAGTTGCAATTTTCTCCTTAGCATTTCATTTTCATTTTGGCTCCGAGATATTTCAAAATGTAATACAGCACAGTTATCGTCTATAAGTTTAGCTATGTCGGCCACAGCAGTTTTCGCTAAAACATCCAAGATGGAGGTTAGCTGTGTCTGAAGCCGGCCGATACAAGTCGACATTTTAAAGGTAGTTTAAACCCCCAGTAATCTAAGAAATCTGTGAATTGTATTCTAGAAGCAACACCATACATGTACCTATCAACCCAAATTAAAATCAGTGCAAAAAAATAATAAACTTAGGCAGCTACTTCCGGGTCGGATTTTGTTACCGTAAACACTAGAACAATGAATACCTCATCTGCGCAGAAAAAAGTAGACGCTTCCAACATTTTATTTTACTGCTAATAAGTAACAGTGAAGCCATAATATTGAGACATCCATACCATTATGTTAACAAAACTAAAGCAAAATCAACAAAAAACACCGAAAGAATTATCATTATCATGTGTTTTGGTAGGAGCAATAATAACTTTGATGTGACTACTGAATGTCACCTAATAATTTGATATTTACACCGGTTGCGAAATTTAAATGATAATCCAAAATTGATGCAGTCAAAGAAGACAAATACAATACAACACTTTCATAATTCAATGTTTTTCTTAAAAGCTTTATACATGGTTAAAAGAGATACTTGATGACAACATGAATAACTAAGAAACTAGTTAAATGATCATTTTACATAGCTACAACATTGTAATAACTTGAATAAAATACAATGAAAACAACCATATCAGTAACAATGTAGTTGCAACAATAAGTTACCAATACTGGCCAAATGTAACAAATTCATTAAAAAAAACATTTCATTGTTGAAACATTGGTATTGATCATGTTTTGATCAGAATGGGAAAAAATGTCACCAGACCAATTAGGGTTATCTACCCCGTATGAAGTTTCTGATGGGCTTTTAAGCTGCTCTTCTGAGTGAAACTCTTACCACATAACTCACAGCTGTAGGGTTTCTCACCAGTATGGGTGCGCTGGTGTCTTTCAAAATGACTGTGGCGGTCAAAACTCTTTCCACAAATGGAGCATATAAAACATCTATTTATTGTGTTGTCTGTGGTTGCACTGCTACCATCTGTGCTGTCAAATCCTTCTATACCAAGAGCAAATAAAATCCCCTCCTGGTTGTGATTTGGTTCTGTGATGTACTCTCTCAGTGCCGTTTCCTCCTCTACATGTAGTGGTGGAACCGGATCCGGAAATCTGGGAAGAAGTGGCACACTGCCGTCCTCCCTATTTCTTCCAAGTACAGGGATCCCTGCATACTGCTCCTGATCAATAATTCCCAGCTTGTCCTTCTCATCCTGAAAAGACAGGTTGTCAATTTCAACCTCTCTGGAAGCTGAGGCGTAGAACCCATGGTGATGATGCATCCCATCAAAAGGACCGGGGTGGTATTTGACAGCGGGTGAAAGCAAGTCGGAATTCAGTTGTTTCGGAACATCTGACGAGCAACCAGGAAGTACTGATCTAGACACCGTGTCGATGTGCCTCTCTTCTGTAAAAGCACCACACAGGCCACTCTCCCTCTCATCCAATACATACTCCGGCTCGTCTTGGTAACCTGGCCTCTCTGTGCATTGTTGGCGCTCATGTCCAGACTTATCTGGTGACTGGGATTCGAACGCTTTCTTTTGCTCTGCTTTTACAGCTAGCCCCAGATCCATCCCACCCTCCTCTCTCTCCTCCTCACTGTGTCCAGAGTTGGGCTGTGCTTCAGCAGACAGCTGCCCCCTCTGTTCCTCCGGGTTCGCTGGGGGTCTAACGAGGAACTCGGACTTATTATCATCAAACGGAGGCTGTACTAGCATTTCAGCAACATCTACATGAGACATCAAGGATGTTAGCATTGATTATAACAGCACAATGGCAACGTGAGTTATTAGCAGAATAATAATTAACGTATTTCGCATAACATCGATGTTCATTTGAGTCTCTTACCTCTGTGAGTCTTCAGGTGTCCTTTGAGGCTACTCTTCTGGTTGAAACACCGTCCGCATATTTCACAGCTGTACGGTTTCTCACCCGTATGAATTCGCTGGTGCCGTTCCAAGTGACCGACACGCTCAAACGCTTTCCCGCAGATTGAACAGATGAAGCACTTCTTCTCCTTGGCAGTTCCTGGGATGTTTATCGTTTCCATAGAGTACATGGGTCGATGGTTCAGTGAACTTCCGTCCATGGCCTGCGGGCTCGACTGTACAGTTCCGTCGCTTGCAATCAACAGTGTCTCTGCCGGTCCATAATGTTGCTGTCTGAGCTGTGACATCATATCCTTTCTGACGTCTACATATGGTTTTCCAGCAAATGGAGCTGTGCTGCATGACTCGTCCGCCATTCCCAGGACCGGCGGTGGTACAGGAGAGTGATCGGGAAGACACTGGGAGTTCTGACCCGAACTGTTGAAATATTCGGAATTACTCGTCTCCATATCATTGTCTGCATGTGAACTGGACATCCACGGCTGGCCGTCTCTCTCATACAGCGACAGTTCAGCATCCACTTCTGCTCTTCCTGAAATATGTTCATCTTTCTGATCCGGCGTCTGGGGTGCTTCCTTCTCCTCCCCTGGTTCGGACTTCATGGGTATGTCCGGAGAAGCTTGAACGACTTCGTCCTTTGTGTTGTTCGGTTCCTCTTCAGACTGATATCTATCCGGGGCAGGCTTTTCCTCATTGTTGGCCTGTCCATCCATCAATACTGTGTGAAAGACATTTAATTAATTAAAACATTGAGGCAGTTCATCAGTTTGTCCTGAACACCAAATATGGGTAAAGAGTGCAATTTGGAACGCATACACGTTGGAGTTATCTACATCTGGTAATGACCAATACTGATATACATATGATGTAGTCATCTACATTTGCTGGCGTCTTACCTCTGTGAGTCTTTAGATGGCCCTTGAGGCTACTTTTCTGGTTGAAACATCTCCCGCATATGTCACACCTGTACGGTTTCTCGCCCGTGTGGATTCGCAGATGCCGTTCGAGATGACCGTAGCGTTCAAAACTCTTTCCACATAGCGTGCAAATA
The DNA here is from genome assembly GCA_029465975.1 of Dallia pectoralis. Lineage (NCBI taxonomy): Eukaryota > Metazoa > Chordata > Actinopteri > Esociformes > Umbridae > Dallia > Dallia pectoralis. The sequence continues at coordinate 9,909,381 of CM055732.1, read as the reverse complement.
AAATGTTTCTTAACCTGGCAAAATCTCTTGGTTCTGTCTCTCCTTGCGGCATTATAGCTTGAGCCAAATCCAAATACACTTCGAGGGTCTGGGTTTGACTTCCCTGTGGCGTCGTTTGTTCTCCTGAGCAAGTCTGACTGCTGATAGTGTTGTTGCTGCCTGAGCTGTATAATCATATTATCTCTGACATCTGCATATGGTTTCCCTGAAAATGGAGCTGTGCTGCAAGACGCTTCCACCATTACAGATGATCCAGGAGAGTGTTCAGGGAGACACTGCGAGTTCGGACCGCCACTGTTAAAAAACTCTGAACTGCTCGTCTCCATATCATTCTCTGCTTGTGAACTGGACATCCAGGGTTGGTTGCCTCGTTCATACGTTGACACGTCGGCACCCAAACCGTCTTTTTCTTTTATCCCTGTAGTTTGCTCTGCCGGTTCCTGCTCCATCCCGGGCTCAGCCTTTACCTGAGTCTTATGTGCAGGTTGGATTTCTTCAACATCTTTTTCCAAACTATCCTCCCCAGACTGCAGTTTCTCAAGAGAGGTGCTCCCGGCATAACTGGCATTACTCTTGCCAGGTCCTGTGGAAATAAATACGTACTGCATTATTATTATAATATATACATGGATCCGTACCTGTGAGTGGTTGTAGAAAAGCAGATTGTAATGTTATGTAACAACTAATGTAACAACGATTATTTGCATTCTCACTCATTACAGTGAGTACGCGTTGTCCAAGCCAAAACCTCCTATAGGAAAAGAACTTCCTGTTTCTGTAGCTTGAAACAACTTAGTGAATAAGTGCCCGTCCTGGACAATATCTGAGTCTGCCCAGCCCCAATAGCCTTTGTTGCAGTAACAAGCAGTAGGTGAGTCGGTGGGTAAATCACAAACCTTCAAATGTCAGGATGTAGCAATACACAAACACAAGGCCACAGGGTTTAAACCCCAAAACCCATGACTCTCTGGGCATTGGCCTGCAATGTAAACGCACGGTCATTTAGTTCGAGCCCGGCAAGAATTGTTATTCCTCTGTCGGCTCATTGTGCAGTCAGAGAGACGACTGGAGGACATGCAGTACATGTGGCCCTTTTTAAGGAACACATAGGACATTCATTCTTTTTCTATTAAGATTCTGATTAGTTAGCAAATAGGATGTTGCTGCTTTATTTGTTGTTACACAAATTGTCCATAAATACATATTGGGTAGAATTTTGACCAAGTGATATGTGCAAAATTCATAGTCATCACCTCCAACTAATTACTGCAAAGCACAGGTCTGTTGATTTAGCAGGAGTACAGAGCACATTATCTGTTTTGACATTGGTGTATTTGGGGGACTCATGGGTAAATAACATTTATTCCTAAAAACCACTTCCAGTGCAGGCCAGAGGGAAATTCAATCTAATGATCCTGGTCGAGAGGAGATCCCGTTTCAATGTGAACGTTATCTAAAAGACTTAATCAATTATATGGACATGTAATACATCTACTGTTTTCATGTTTACAGTTGCCTCAAATACAATTGTTAGTTTCCCAGTGATTCCTGCACAGATATATTGATAATGATAGATTGATAGTAAAAGACAGTTGCTTGTACTACTACGTCGACTTACCATCTCTCTCAAGACTCTGAGCAGCGATTGATCGACCATGATGGACGCGCCTTCGAGCTTGAACCCCTCGGGCTCTTCGAAGCTCGTTGTCAAGTTGTTGTACATTCTTTTTTAAGACGATGATTTCATTTTCCCGTTGACACATTTCCAGGCGCAACACAACCATGCCATCGTCGACTACTTTGCTAATTTCTGCAACCGCAGCTTTAGAAAGTACCTCTATGATGGAAGCGATCTGAGCCCGTAAAGTAACATTGCTCAACATTTTCAAATGTTTGCGAAACCAAAAAGAGCTCTGTCTTGCTTCTGTAGAAGGATACAACTTTGTGTCCACGTTATATACTACTGGATAACTAAAATGTGTTTTTAAACGGTTAGATACCACGAAACCCGTTCAATTTTGTGCGGCATGCAGCAAACACTCCGTGAAGAAGGCATTATGAACTAAGCACATCCGGGTTACACATTTTTGGAATCTTTCAGAATAAGAGTTAATCCTGTAAACGTTATAGATGATTTACGAAGTAGGCTACTTACGTTTATATTGCCTTCTTTGTGAAGTGTTTGTTGCATGTAAATTGCAAGATATTTTCAATTGCTAACTCTTTGGTAGACCATATTATTGATATTTGAAAATGTGTGCTTCAAATACACCATTTTGCAGGTGGTGGGTATGAATGAGAGAATACGTTATGGATTTCATTTTGTCTGAATTCGATGAAAATGTATTCACCGTTTGGTCCATGTTGCTGTCTACTCCTTTTAAGGAGAGGCCGTTGACACCTACACTGCTCAGATGCCCTTCTTGGTGATAGCCAGCAATTTAAGCTGCGGAGTGATGGGTGTGAGGTAGGACACAGACACCCGCTTTGTTGGTTATAATTGGCTTTTATTTAGCCCACAGAAAAAAAGGTAAATAATATTGCTTGGGAGAAAAGGCTGAACAGGACCAAAGGAAAGAAATTAAAATATAACTTCCCCCCTTTTCTGTCCAATATTTGTACAATTTAAAAAATGGATTGCATTGAAGCTGATTGTTACTCTTTAAGCGTCACTTTAGTAGCAGCTTACCTCAGGCAAATAATTGATAGACATCACAAGTGCTGCTGGGTTGAACTGACCTCCCCTTTACTACATATAGGGAATTATGTCCAGTCCAATGTCTCCAACAAATGCATTAAACAGCATTAAAGCTGATTGGCCTCTCTCCCAGAAGTATTGTTACAAAAAATAGACTTAAGATGATTGGTCATTCTTTCATGGGGTGCTACATAGACAGTGAATGTCCTCTTGCTGTAAACTGCTGATTTAGAAAGCAGAAAGGCGTCCGAATAGAATGGGCCCATCTAGCGCAATGCAGCCAATTAAGTTGGTTCCAAAAAGAAATGGCTGTCCTGACTGTGGTCACAAAGAATTCCATGGCACTTATACCTTTATGACTGTTTAACCGCCCGCAGCTTCTTATTGCCTCATTCATCTTTATGTTATTAACAATATGTAAGTACAAGGTCCTAAAACAGTTTCTTCCCCTGTGCGACTGGCCTCCTCAACAAGGCCAGGGGTGCACACAAGCCTTGAACTCTTACCCATTCCATTTTCACATTGCCTGATTTGCGCCACACAATTTACAATATTTGCACTACAATACAATCTGTACAGTATTTTGCATATTAATATCCCTATACCCCTCACCCTTTTAGTATACTTTATATTGCTCTATTCTTATGTTGTATGTAAGCACCTACCTGTCAAAGTAAATTCCTTGTATGTTCATACATTCATGACGAATAAACACTTTTCTGATTCTAAAATGTGTACAATCACTGTCAATAACTTGCCGGCTAAATAAGCAAAATTATTTTAAACTGTATTCAGAAATAATTTCTGTCAATGGTGTAAGATTACTAATAGTAGCTATTTGTACTAAAAAGTGTTATTCCATTTTCTTCGGTTTTTACCCTTTGCTTTTATTGTGAAGAGAATTCGCAAAGATTCGAGCGTTTATCTTGCTAGATCTTACTTAATGTTGTTGGTGGAACGGAGGTGTATAGAACGCCTAATGGGTCACAACCACTAATTTAAGACCGCGTTCTTAGTTTAACCAGGCGTCAAAACCCGCGTTTTGACGCTTGGTTTAACACGAGAACGCCGTCTTAAGCTGCGGATTGTGAGGAACTACCATAGGGGTTACTAACAAAGTAAAGATAATGGGAGTTGAAACCGGAAGTGATGAAAAAGTGAACCGTAAACAATAGAGAAATGCGCAAATGAATTACACCAACTATTTTTTATTACCTTTACTTTTTATTGAAAAACAATTTACATTTTAATTAAAATTTGAAAGAGTGTTTAGTAAGCTTTACCTCGAAACACAAAATAGAAAAACTGGAAGCATAGCGGTTTAGGCCGAGGACAGAATATTAACGTCGACAATGATTGGCTAGTTTATCCACCAGGATATGTGATTGGATATTTTCACCGTCAAAAGTTGAAATATCTTTGGAGGGGGAGCCTAGATTCGGTAATAATTTTCTCAGCACATTGCAAGCATGGCCGGGGACAATGAAACACATCTGGACGAGCAAGTGGAGGATGACAATGTTTCCCGAGAACCCTTCCTTATCGGTGTGTCCGGAGGCACTGCCAGTGGAAAGGTTGGCACCTTTCAGTACATTTACAACCTCACAGACTGTTTTGTATTGCTGTCTTTATAACTGATGGAATGTGTTCCCAAGTCTCTCGGCTACAAACTGACCGCGTGGCTCATGACTAAATAGACTACCATCAGTTTGACATAAGCGTTTATTTATTTTAATAATTTTATGTGGATGTTTTAATTTCAACATTGGCTCCATATTTTCTAGTTTTTATTTTATAAAGGCCACATTAAAACAGTTTGTTAGCTTTGTACAGTAACGTTTCCGAATTCAAATCACAAATGCTTCTAGGTAAATTGGCCAGTGGTCATTGTCTTTCCTATGGCAACACCTTAAAATATATAAAAAGCCTGCAAGTACGAATATATGATACATTGCGCCGAACAACAAAACATGACTTTGTTTTTTATTCAGAATACCGTGACGAGATAAAACTGTCATAGCTTCGTGCTTTCTAAGGTGCTCCACTGGACGTGCCATTTAAAATGCTTTAAAACAGCTGCCAGCGATGCGTTGAAGTAGTTACTCCGGATTTCTGTCCTAAATCCGAGGTGGTTGGGGTCAAAATGCATGATTTAATCCATGTGAGATTTTCGTTAACTTCCTTCACTCGTATCGAATTATTTGTATTAACATATTGAAGACTCAGGACAAAAATATGGCATTTTAGGTTTCTGGAGTGTGCATGCTCACGCATTCATCATTATCCGCAAAACTCAATCTGAATGGCTATTAACTCTGGTTTATGATACTTTTAACCATAGGTATGACCCAATGTTGCTTACATGATTTGGTGTTTGCAAGTGCACTGATTGTCGTAGATGCATAATAGGGTTTATTTTATAGAACCGCTGTCTGAGGGTCGTTTCTGTAAGTCATTTTGGTGGTTTCACACAGACTGTTTAGCTTTTTCTTGTTCACTGGGACAACACATTCTTCAGGCTTGCATTTTTTCACATGTTAATTATAAGAAAAATGCTTTAGATGAAATTGAAAACACCAACACATTGTCTAGTTTTGTTTTCACCAGCCACTGTGGCAGTTATATTAAAAGAGTAAAATAAATAAGTCGTGTTTGTTTTTTCTTTTTTTTCTTTTGGGTGACCCATATGTTAAGTTAACATTTGGCGTTGCACCCCTGTTTTGTGCCATTAAACACCTGTAATTGGTGCAGCGGGTTGTGTGGCAGTAGGAAGGATGGTTTAAGGACTGTTGGCCCGGAGTTAGAAAATAATATGTATGCCCATTGTTTGACAAACTAGTTGTGAACTAACTACGTGTAAAATGACCCCAAGTTCTAAATCCAAGTTCAAATCATCCAGTGATTTCATGAAACCTAGACTTGTCTTGATTTTGCAGGGAGTTTACGTCATGCATCTAGGCCTACTCAATAGAAATCTCATGTTTTTGTTTTATTTGCTGTGTTCGTGCCTTGCTTAGTGAATTTATAGCCATTTAAGGATGACTTTGCTAAATTGCGTATGTGGCACATGCTGCTGACTAAACCTCCAGAGTTGGCTTTCAATTTCATTGCTGCATCTTTCCAAACACAATAGTCCTATAGTTTGAGCCTGTTGCAGGCTAGAGAATAGCCAGGCTGGATTTCAGGTGTTTTTTGGTAAATCATAAGGATCTTTTACTGTTCTGGACTGAAGTAACAGACTCTGATTTTGGCACATCCACAGTTTGTTGTGCTGGTGTAGTATATACAGTGTAAGTACTCAACATTGCTAAGGCTTGTGTGCCACCTTTTTTGGGATATTAAACAGTCCTGACTCTTTGTGTCAACTGAATATATTTCCCTGGTGCCGTACCAATATGGCGAGCTAATCATCCCTGGTGACAGGTGTCGTACCGATATGGCGAGCTAATCATCCCTGGTGACAGGTGTCGTACCGATATGGCGAGCTAATCATCCCAGGTGTCGTACCGATATGGCGAGCTAATCATCCCAGGTGTCGTACCGATATGGCGAGCTAATCATCCCAGGTGTCGTACCGATATGGCGAGCTAATCATCCCAGGTGTCGTACCAATATGGCGAGCTAATCATCCCAGGTGTCGTACCGATATGGCGAGCTAATCATCCCAGGTGTCGTACCAATATGGCGAGCTAATCATCCCAGGTGTCGTACCGATATGGCGAGCTAATCATCCCAGGTGTCGTACCAATATGGCGAGCTAATCATCCCAGGTGTCGTACCGATATGGCGAGCTAATCATCCCAGGTGTCGTACCAATATGGCGAGCTAATCATCCTCAGATTTCAATTGGCACACTCCTCTCCATACCACTATAGCCCGGTTGTTGTTGTAAACGAGTTAGTCAATTTATCTGGTGACATAACATTATATAATGAAGTTGAGCCAAATGTGTGTCATTGTGTCCATAGAAACTTGACAGCCATCAATTAAGGTCACATTTAAATAATTAGATGTTGTGTAAAAGAAAAGGCATGTTTACATTACATGAGAGAAATACAACTCTTAATAGACCAACCTTGATATGCATAATCTTTTTCATAGTGTTTAAATTTACACCAGCCAGTTTGAGACGTTCTGTGTCAATCTTAGGAGCATAGCGTAATGCTATAAGCTCTTAGTAATCGTGTGTTAAAACCAGTTGCTTTTGTTAGTTTTGTGTTGTCTAGGTTTGACCCAAATTAATCCCTTTTGGAGCTACTCCGATCCAGACTGTTTGTGGGGAAGGAAGAAATGTGTGTTGTTAATTTGATAATCTGGCAACAATGACCTGTAATGCAAGTCAAAATATACTCCTGATCTGTACCATAAAGAAATGTAAAGTCTTAGGTGTCACACTAGTTTTTACTTTAATCTGCTGGAAGGTCAATGGTAATAAAATACAATTTAAGAGCTGTGTAATCTTCATAAAGTGAGATCTAACGCGCATATATATAGTGACAACTCAGACTTTACATTTCTTCAATGTGGAAAGTCAGTTAAGGCCAATGACTACTTTAAGTCATTTTGGTTATGAGTGTTTGATGACTAAAATACATAGATAAATGACAGTAATGTCATGCCCCTGTTGCTGATGCTCATGTATGCTTACTTGTGTATCCCTTCAGTCAAGTGTCTGTGGGAAGATCATGGAGCTTCTTGGTCAGAACAAGATTGACCATCATCATCGACAGGTAGCACATTTAACATTTCTCCAAAAACGATTATATTTGTCGTCTTGCTCAATTGTGCGCTGGGGTTGGAGTCTGTTTGCACTGTTCTGTGATGGAAGTTGAACACAACCATGTACGGGATCCTCGGTGTCTTGGCAATTTCTCACGTAGAATATCCTTCATTTCTCAGGACATGTATAGACTGATGAGTTTCTAAAGAAAGTCATTCCTTTCCTTTTGGGCCAATTTGAGTCTGTAATTATCAAACCTATAATTGCTAATGCTCCAGACAGGCACTCAGCTAGTCATAAAAAGGCTCATTTTAATGCTGTAATAGGCACAACCGGTTTCAGCTCTGCTAGCATAATTGCAAAAGGGTTTTTGTAATGATCAATTAGCCTTTTAAAATATGAACTACTTGGATTAGCGAACACAACGTGGGATTGTAACGCAAGACTGATCGTTTCTTTTATTGGGCCTTATTTGTATGTGGATATTCCATAAAAAATCTGCAGTTTCCAGCTACAATAGTCATGTACAACATTTTCTACACTGTATTTCTGATCAATTTTATGTTATTTTAATGGACAGAAATTGCTTTCTAAAACATTTGAACGGTAGTCTAAATAAGGACTGCATGTCATGTAGTAATTTTAACATGTACGTTTTGTATGTAGTCGTATCACTTGATACATGAGCGTCAGAAATATGGGCATTTGTTTTGGAAATCCTCATCTCAGAAGTGTGAAATATGCATGGTATATTTATTTTAGTTACTCAAATTATATCCAGCATATTTGTGTCTGTGTCTGGTACTTTCTCTAACATGGATCTATTATCCAGGTAGTCATTCTCAGTCAAGAAAGTTTCTACAAAGAACTGACTGCAGAACAGCAGGCCAAAGCACTCAAAGGCCAGTTCAACTTTGACCACCCAGGTAAGGGGTTGCTCTCTTTACTCTTTGCCTTTATTTAACCAGGCATGTAAATCAAGAACAAATGTGTATTTACTGCTGGCCTAGGTGGCTTTTCTTTTACTTCTAGTCTTTATGGAGGCTAGCTACATTTAACTGCTACATATCAGGAGACTGCTAGCCCTGAATGTACATATTGCTACATAATTGGCAGCAAATGATTATTGAATCGGATGCATGTACAGTACATTACTCTGAATGTGGTTCCACATTTCTGAACACTTGTATAGCTTACATCTATAGAATTTAAACTTGCATGTCGTTGCATCAGTCCCTTAAGTCTCTATTTGATTTTTCTGAGCCGTTCAGATCTTAGAAAACATTGCCTTCTGGTTTGAAGCACTGTAAGCCTTGAGCTCAGTGTAACTTTCAGAGTATCACCCCACCGTATCGTTTCTTGAATCCCAAGTGTATGTTTATTTTAAAATGACAGAAGCAGTCATGGTTTGATTATTATTAGGCTGATCCATTTCTTGTTTATGTTTGCCATACCTCATGTCACAGCATATGTTCCTGCTGTACTCTGCTGATAAGAGCAATACTTCCTAATCTGGCCTTTCTCCTGTTAAATATGCTTTTATTTTAGGGCTGGGCGACGTCTGGATTTACACATTGTCAGAACAAAGTGTCCAAACACCATCGATAGACTACGTCATCGTTTTATTTGAGCTCTCGTGTGGACATGGTTATAGGCCACATTTGGGGGAAGAATGCAATGCATCATCCTGCGTAGGTCAAAGTTCATAAATGCAATAAACCTTAAATATCTATGAATGAAAAAAACATTATATAATCACATTTTCTTGTGATTTTTGTAGCCACCTTGAATCCTGCGATAACTAGTAAAATAATACAAAATCAATTATATCAGCTTACCTCCGTTGCTCAACAGAGGGCATGCACAGAGCTAACAGCATACCTTACATGTAGGCATGTGTTGAGGTTATGGCTCTTTTGGCACATGGGACATGTAGGCCTGTGTTCGGTCAGTTCCTTTATAGCATAATATGGAATTAAGGATCCCCTCTTCTAAAACACCATGTGCACACCATGTTTCAATGCATACCGATGCTCCATGTTCACACATTGGTGCACAACGTTGCCTGATTTTGTCTGAATTGCAGTATGTCAGGTGCTACTTTGTTTTTACTCTTTTTTTTTTTTTTTTTTTTTTTTATGAGTCACCAACAGAATATTGAATATTCCACCTGGACTGGTGACCAGATGTGACACTGCATGGAAATCGTTTAAGTTCATTGATTATGACATGACCACATGCTAGTGATGTATGATTATAAAAAAATTGCCGCTTTTCCCTTTTGACAATCAAAACCTTTGTAATCATATTTTTTCCGTTGTCATTGCTGAAGGTAGTCTGGTTTGATAAATGTTTAGGTTTAGTAAGATAGGTGTAAGGGGACTGTGTACGTCACTTCATTCTCCACACTTACCCACATACAAGAACCTTGCCATCAGTAATACCTATTGAGGTAACCCATTTCTTATTTTGCTCATGTGCGCATCTTGAATGTGTTTCTGTCCTTTTTTTTTTTAGATGCATTTGATAATGAACTTGTCCTGAAGACACTGTGGCAGATCATAAAGGGAAAGACTGTACACATCCCCGTGTATGACTTTGTTACCCATTCCAGGTGAGCTAATCGCTCCATTCTATTGAATGGGTGAGCGTGTCAATGTTTGGCTGGTACTGGTTTTTTTTTTTTTTTTTCACAGTGATTGTTGTAATTGGCATGGTTTACCTTAAACGCTATGTCCATTTTGATTTGAGGAAGAATGCTACATATGACATTCAGTCGTATGTATGTATGTATGTATATGTGTGTCGTTTCTGCAGAGTTATAATGCTTGGTTATCCATGTCACCCCTTATACTGATCATTCTGGTTACAGGAAGGAAGAATTTGTGACTGTGTACCCAGCAGATGTAGTCTTGTTTGAGGGCATCCTCATGTTCTACACTCAGGAGATCAGGGATCTGTTCCAGATGAAACTGTTTGTGGACACAGACGCAGACACACGGGTCTCACGCAGAGGTGTGTGTGTGTATTCATGCTTATTGTGTTTGTGTCTTCAGTTCTCCCTCTGACCGGTTTGTTTTCCAGTGTTAAGGGACATAGGGGAACGGGCCAGGGACCTAGAGCAGGTTCTCACACAGTACATCACGTTTGTCAAGCCTGCTTTTGAGGAGTTCTGTCTGCCAGTAAGTCTCTCTGCTCTCGTCGTATCACTGGCTTCACTAAACAGTACACTCCTTTCCAATGTATTTATTGTAGTCATTTAAATGCAATGTTTGTTTGCAGACCAAAAAGTATGCTGATGTGATCATTCCTCGTGGAGCTGACAATCTAGGTAAGCAGGCGGGGCTGTGAGATTAGGGCCTAAAATTACTTTGTTTTCTTTTTAACTGTTTTCTTTTCACAGGATATATAGTCTTAGACATAGACAGTCTTATGGGAACAAATGCAAGTTTGACACTTTAAATCTTCCCTCTGCCATTTCCTAGGCATTTTACAGTGTAAAATCTCCAGTTTCCATGTCTCTTTGTTAGTGTTTTGATGGGGCCAGGAGCCATAATCATGTCCTTTGCTTTCTCTTTTCAGTGGCCATAAACCTGATAGTACAGCACATCCAGGACATCCTGAATGGGGGACTGACCAAGCGACACAATGGTAGTGTGAATGGGCAAAGCACTCCCGTCCGGCAACGACACACCTCAGAGTCCAGCAGTCGCCCTCATTGACCTCTCCCTCATTGACCCCTCCCTCCCGTCCTCACTGTGCTTATTACTGGATGAGGCATCTGGTTGGACCTGTACATGATGCCTAATTACATCATGTATTTGTGTCAGGTGACTGGTTACATCCTGATTCTACATGCCTTTTGGCGATTACTGGTGACATAAGGAATGTGGAGAATCAGGACTCAGCCAAAAGAGATGCAGGATGAGCTGCAATGCCTTTATTACTTGTATTTGTATGTGACTGTTACTTATTGTAACTAGTAGGCTTGATTTTGTTTTCCTTTGGTTTTCATAAATTTTTGTTTAGGTTCCAGGCTGCTTTTTGAGGACAATGAATAAAGGGGGATATTCTTGGTGTTGTCCAATTGAACTTGTATTCAAACTCTTCAACTACAAACTATGATTCATTTTAGAATTGAGAAGCAGTTTGGCCTTAAACACTGCCATTGGCAAGTTTGGGGTCACTTAGAAATGTTCTTGTTTTCCATAAAAACATACATGAAATATGAAGTATAGCAAAATTGCTAGGAAATATAAGAATATACCAGGTTAGATATAATAATTTTAAGAGTCATTAAGGGATATTTTGACCTGAAATGTTTGATTGGTAGTGTAGGTGTAGTACAAGATTACCCAGTATGCTACATTATTTTTGTTACAGCATTGTAATAGTTTTTTTTGTCTTGTGCTATTTATGTTGAGCATGTTCCATTGCAATTAACCACCACTGTTTTCAGAGCAGTATTACCTTTAAGTTATGGTGGTTTTCCATCACTCTCAAATGCAGACAGCCACCGAATGAAAGTGTTAGGGATCTGTTAGCCTTATGTATGGCATTCAGAAATGATACTGCCCCATGTATGCACATTGATGTGTTTTAAATCTGGTTTGCTGGTCAGTTGTAGGTTTCCTGGCTATGAGATTCCTAACAACACAGCCATGCGACATGACTATAAACACTAAAACAAATGTCATGTTGATTGATTAAACTTGCACAAGATGTTCAACTATATTCATATATTTCATATCCAGCCTAATGAGTTGGACAAAATTCATATTCACACCAATTATTTATTTAGTGTTATACTTTGAAATATTTGATGGCATTACCCTAAAGCAGTTTCTCAGGTTCAAAGTGCAAAGATGTGAGTAAAAATAGGATGATGGATTAGATTGTATTCAGCAATACATACGAAGTATATGCTTGTTTTTTTTTACTTAAAACATTTATCCAGCACAATGCCTTTCTCTGCTAATATGCCTCAGGTCGATTTGTTAGTACATCCTGAATACACAAATTTCTATTGCATTATTAAAATTGCATAATGAGTCAGTCTATTGAATAGATTGGATATGCAAAGTGATTCAGTATTGCTGATTTGTGACTGTTGCATAGCATATGCTTCTACTGCCTGATTGAGTGGGATTGACCTAAATGATTATTGATCAAATAAAACAGACCGTAACCATATGGTCTTTTTTAAGAAACTGCATTCGTGTTATTTGTTACTCACTATTCGGTTCAGTAAAGTGATTACTTTGGACGCCGCTAGGTGGTGCTAATGGCTGCGTTATAGCGTGTTTCGTGACGTGTTAGTGTTTACGTACGTATTCAACATGGTGGTGAGTTCTCTATATCATATTGACATGCAAGAGGTTTGTAATCTTGTACATTTCAATTTATTAACGGGATTAACGTTGTTCTGTATGTCACAGAAAATCGGGCTGCAATTTAAAGCCACTTTGGAAAACGTTACGAATGTAAGGCCGGAGGGAGAGGACTTTCGCTGGTTTCTAAAAGTAAGTAGTTGGCTAGTTTGCATGATGACGCTAGCACAACTACTACTAACTAGTTTGAAATGGCTTTAGTTGTATTTAACTGTGGTTTACACATTTAGCCATGTGTCGAACTATCAAAGGACCTATATCACCACAAATGGGATTTAGGTACAGCACGTTTGTAAATATGATTTGGTAGTTCATGCAGAACTAGCACCAGCTAGATAACAACAAAAGCAATGCTGATGCAGCCTTATCTAAAATAACCGTGGTGGACTATGTAGGTTTCACCTTTCATTTGTGGTGTTGGGAAGTCGACCATCCCCACATCTGCGTCCCATTTGGGACACTAACACTTCATCGTTTATGTTACAGTTGAAATGTGCGAACTGTGGAGAAATTCCCAAAAAATGGCAGTATATCAACCTTCTGGTAAGTGGTGGTGGTTTATGATCAATCTCTTTTTGTAGCCAATATTACATTGATAACAACTGAAGGTTACTGTTTCCCCAGGATAATGTGCCTCTCAAAGGAGGAAGAGGGAGTGCAAGTATGGTACAGAAGTGTAAACTTTGTGCCAGGGATAACTCTATTGGTAAGCAGACAAGAGCGTAGTAAATACTCTGTTGGAGGCATAAAATGTCAGAGACAAGTAATATAGATGTCATCTTGTTTTTTTTACCATAGTGTTTGTCTGTTCACAGATATTTTAAAAGACACAATAACCCCATACAACGTGAGTACTTTCTGTCATCCTAAAGTGTTTCTGGTTTCATCTTTCCACTCTGTAGCAGCTTATATCCAACCAGTTTTGCTCTACATGCTCATAAGGAGAATTGAACATTTGAAAAATCATGTTTCTTCATTTCAGCCACTTATGCGTCTTGTGTCTTTCTCATGCTGCTGCTGTTTTGTGTGCTGCTCTGAAGGCTGAGGACAGTGAGCGGTTTAAGACCATGGTGGAGTTTGAATGTCGAGGCCTTGAGCCAGTGGACTTCCAACCACAGGTGAGCAGAGCACACTATTTAACTTAAGTACACTCAGCTGGGATGTGCCTTAGTATTCATTACCTTTCTGGTAGGTATGAATATGTAGATTACTTTAAAATTAATTTTACATTAAAGTGCACATTGAATGATGTGGACCTTGTTTTCTGATAACAATGGAAGATGGTTTTAATGATGACGCCTTTCTGTAAAATCAAATTTTTGTATTGTTATCTGGAAACTGGAACCAGGTGAAGAGTGAAAACATTGGGAATCAGTTGTGATGTCAAACTTGTTTCTAGCCGTCAACTAAGCTTTTTATTGTTTTCTCTCTAAAACATTCCAGGCTGGCTTTGCTGCAGATGGAGCTGAGTCTGGAACAAAGTTTCCGGAAATCACACTACTGGAGAAAGTGAGTCTCATCCAGAATTTATATAAACAATGTGCATGACCAATTTTTATTAGGGATGTTTTTGTTTGTCCTAGAATGTGGGGAAAGACTCCGTTCAAGTATCTGGTGCCAATGAGAATTTCTGAAGACCAATGAAGTTGTCCTTCTACCTCTGCAGTCTGCTTATTCTTCTGTTTTCTATTCTTCAGGACTGGACTGACTACGATGAGAAGATCAGCGAGTCCGTGGGCATCTATGAAGTCACGCACAAATTTATCAAATGTTGAATTCTGATGTGTGTTGCTGTTTTGTATTGATCAGCATGACCCAGATTGCAGGATTAAAAATTGCTATGGCCAGACAACAAACTGAGATGGCTGTTGGGATCAAATATGCTTTTATTGCTGTTTTCAGTGATAATGCAGTGCTTTTTGGTTCCTGACAAGCAAGAACAAGCTGTCATGATGGGTTGAGTGAGACATGACCATGAGAGAGTTTGATTTAGTGGACATCGGCTGGCCCAGGTTGAACCGGCAACCACCAGTGCTCATACCACATGCCGTGTTTATTCTGTCAGCAAGTAAAACTATACTTGTTATTATATGCGTTTAGCTAATATCATTTTGATTTGTAGCTAATATTGTTTAAGCAATCATTGTTGTCAGAGCAGAACCAGATACCTAGTTCATACAATTGCTTGAGTTTTCACCCACAGTACAAACTACCCTGGCAACAAGCCAGTTTAATCAAGTCCTAGCACTGCTATTTCTGTCACCACCCAAATAAAAAAAATGTTGCACGTTTGCTTCGAAAGTTTCAACTTTTATAGCTGAACTGTTTGGATTTGGTCAGTCCTCCGTGTCAAGAATAATGACTAAATCACGTGACTAGTTTGCACAACTTAAACTTCGCTTAAAGCCAATGGGTACTAGTGTGTAATGCTATGGTTAAAGGTTGCCCCACTGCAGGCTACACAGTAGGATGCTGCGTGCTCGTTCTTCACTTAAACTCCCGTGTAGGACATCGTTGTTGGCCAACCTGTCATCTGTATTGTCATTTTGCCCTCGTCTTGGAAGCGCTCTCAGCACAACAACAGCAACCAGAATGGCTCCTCAAAAGAACAGAGTGTTCGTCATTGGAGTGGGAATGACAAAGGTAACATATTTGGATTAATCTAGGGTTGTAATTACACTATTAAGTGCAATATCAGCTTTCCGGCTTTTACTCGTTTTCGGCTGGGGGTCTGTCAATGTGGATATCCACATGTTTTTGTCACAGTACGTCAGTAGTTGACTACTAGCTATTCTGTTGTTTTCTCCCAGTACGATAGTTAGCGACAATATAACTATAATTGACCCCCTTATTTGAAATGTGGTCATGTGGTGTTGCTTTTTAGCTAGCTAGCTAGTTACATGTCGACATGTAGCTGGCTCTGCTAGCTAACTTTAAAACAGCATTATATACATTCAAAGCCCTAGCGTTAGCTAACACTGGGAACCATTATATCCATTAAATTGACATTAGTAATGAATTGCTGACTACCTGAATGTGAGTGGACGTGTTACAGTGTCTCTAAAGAATGAGTCTTATCTGAAAGTCCAATGCTTCATGGTCAAATGAACAGGCGACGTTATTGTGCCAAGGGTCATGAATACCATGTACAGCCAGGACACTGTTTGTTAAGCACGCTACATTAGATGAAGAACAACCACATGCATTACACTTTATAGTATTCAGAAGATAGAATGAAGAATTTGTGCATTACAGTTTATTCAGAAGATAGAATATGTGCATTACACTTTATTCAGATGGTAGAATAATGAAGAATGTTAACATTACACTTTATTCAGAAGATAGGATAATGAAGAATGTTAACATTACACTTTATTCAGAAGATAGAATAATGAAGAATGTTTGCACTTTCTGTTTTCGGAGCATGTTATACGCTCACAAAACAATGCCATGATTATGATTAGGGCAAAGTGCCTTGCTCAAGGACATTGTCTTGTTGGTCCATATATGTGTAGTGGAGCTGTTATTATTCTTCTGGTAAAAAATAACCACAGGTGTGAACTAACATTTCTGTGTTTTGTCATTGTAGTTTGAAAAGCCAGGAAAAGAAGACTTTGACTATCCTGATATGGCAAAGATTGCTGGTGATTGTCATTTTATTATTGTACCAACATTGCTACATTCACTTGAAATGTATTTTATTTATGGACTTTATTCTGGAATGCAACATTTTTAGCACTTTGTTGTCTTATTCATGTGTCTTGATCACAATAAAAAGTCTTAGAACAAGTCTAAAGTCTTAGAACAAAGTTGGACTTTATTGTGTTTATATCTTCCTAAAGTGTGTGGTATGAGTGTCTGCTGCCACGTATGACGTACTTATATACTTTAATGAGTCAAATAACTTGAATACATTTTTACGAGTTAGGTGAGCGAGCGTTGGCTGATGCTGGGGTCCCGTACTCTGCTATAGAACAAGCCTGTGTGGGCTATGTGTACGGTAAGAGACTTTTGTTGATGATAATAAGTCTGCTTATTGGGGCTGTACCTTAATGAGGCCGATCGAGGCCCTTGTTCTCAGTCAAAATAATTAAGACTTATTGTCTTAAGTGTTCTGTCTCAAATTGCTGTAAATTTATTTGTATTTAAACGACTCAACCCATTACCCAATTCTCCCGCAAACTGTCTCAGGTGACTCCACCTGCGGCCAGAGGGCGATCTACCACAGCCTGGGCCTTTCAGGCATCCCCATAATGAACGTGAACAACAACTGCTCTACGGGGTCCACCGCCCTGTTCATGGCCAGACAGCTGGTCCAGGGAGGTGAGTCATCGTGACAAAGGGACCATCTTTTGCCTTTGCAAATACCAGTCCATCCCCATCTATGAAGCTTCATTACAGGAAATTGAACTTATATGTATTTTACTTTGCTTGTAGTTTGACTAAGTGCAGATGTTTTGTAATTGGGCTATACTGAGGATCAGAATGTATATTCCCTCCTTTACTCTAGGTCTGGCAGACTGTGTGCTCGCCCTTGGCTTTGAGAAGATGGAGAGAGGCTCCTTGTCGTCAAAGGTACCAAGCAATTAGGATTTATAAAGATAATTATTTAAGGTCCTTATGTTATTTGTACCTGTGTACCGTAATGAATGCTTGTAAGGCTATGGATTTTGGGATGTATTGTCACAGGTTTTGTTAGCCCCCCAGACAAACATTGAACATGTCTTTTGGTATTTTAGTACATGGACAGGACAAATCCCATGGACAAGCACATGGAGGTGATGTTTAACAAATATGGGATGGCGGCAGCACCAGCAGCACCACAGATGTTTGGCAACGCCGGTAGAGAACACATGGAGAAATATGGTGTGTGGGAACGGTACTTCAGGAAGCTCATGAACCATATCGTGAATGAGTGTGGAACTGTGAAGTGAGAAGTTAATGTGTTGCATTTTATTTATCTGCTTTTGATACAATATTCTTTTCCAGGCACAACACCAGAGCACTTTGCCAAAATAGCATGGAAGAACCACAAGCATTCAACCAACAACCCGTAAGCCTGTATCTGCTGTCTCCAGGCCTCATGCATGACATGCCCAACGCTAGTCAGTAGAAATGGCCTTTCTTCACCGCAAGAGTGCCATTTGTTTCTGTTTTGTGTCTATGTTCACAGGTACTCTCAGTTCCAGGACGAGTACAGTCTAGACCAGGTCAAACAGTCCAGGAAAGTCTTTGAGTTCCTGACTCTACTCCAGTGCTGGTAAGGACCTCCACCATCTGTCTGAGGCAGGTCGTTCTTTCGTTGTAGCCAACAACAACCGAGCCATCTATGGTCCCTAATCTCGGAATCAATGTATTGATTGATCACAAATGTTAAACCAAAAGTAAATAAAATAAACAAGTCTACAATTTTAAGTGCTTTGTTGGCATATTCAACTTTTGTTTACATGACACTTACGAGTGAAAAACACAATACACAAAAGCTATAGTAAAAACAAAAGGTAATAAATAACTAAGTCTGCAATGTTGAGTAGACATTGCACAAGTTTTAAAAGCATTAAGGGCGTTTTAAGTGTTAGGCCACAATTGGTGTGTGCTATATGGCCAATATACGACAAACCCTAAGGTGCCTTATTGCAATTAGAAACTGGTTACCAACAAAATGTTTGCAGCAAAAAGGTCTGTGATGTCATATCTGTCTCTCAGCCAATTAGAAAATAGCATTTAAAGCAACCAGTTTACAATATAGGCTATATGAAAATGTCATCATGTGCAAAAAGTTATGAGTGCGTATGACAGTGGAAAATAAAGACGTCCTTTATGCTCATAGCGTTGTTTATGCTCCACTGGTTGACATTTTGTCATGGCAACGGGTCACAGATCATGTAGCTGGGATGGCACATTGCAGTATAACAAATATGGGACTTTATCAGTGTTTGATTTGACGTCAAATTCTTCATGTGTCTGTATGTACTGAGGAAAATATGTGACTACGTTTCCACCTCATTTTGTGAGCTCGGTAACATTTTAATTTCCTTCTACCTGCCCCCAGTCCTACCTCGGATGGTGCAGGGGCAGCAGTTCTAGCCAGTGAGGACTTTGTAAGGAGCCATGGTCTGGAGGGTCAGGCAGTAGAGATCGTGGCCCAGGAGATGGTCACGGATATGGCTACCACCTTCCAGGACAACAGCTGCATGAAAATGGTGAGGGACAATAAAAAGCAATATGCGTGTCTTCTGATTTATTTATTTTTCTATTCACGATTTGTTCCATGAACACCGATGAGAGTATGCCACTTATTCCTTCCTCTATAGGAATCAGTCTAATGTCAAATCTAACCAGATTTTGTCGGTTAGGTTGGATATGACATGACATCCCTGGCAGCCCAAAAGTGTTTTAAGACAGCAGGTCTGAAGCCAACGGATGTAGATGTGATCGAACTGCACGACTGTTTCTCCGCCAACGAGCTGATCACATACGAGGCCCTTGGCCTGTGTCCAGAAGGTGAGTCTGGTTGGCTGATTCTAGGAGTCCTTGCAACCTTTTTGTCTGCCTTCTGATGACTGATTACTCTGATAAGCTAGGTCAAAGGGTCAATGTCATGTTACTTGAAACCAGCAATGGGAACAAAACTGGCACAGTTTAAATGTTCCAGTGTCTCTGAATAATACAGTGGAACACTTTCAGTTAAATGCTCGTGCTGTGGTTTAATTATTCTGCATTTTAGCGAGAATTTGTGGCCATAAAAACAATTTCCTACTTCTATCATAAAATGTACTATCTCTTACTCTTTGTCTATTGTTTCACATTCGTACCCTACTTATAACTGTGCTTGAATTCATCTGTTGTATTATTTAAATGTGTTCTATTTTTCAAACACCTAGTATTTTTTACCAGGTGTTTCAACAGCTGATATTCAGACATATAACCTTGATGGCTGCAGAATTCTCTTAGAAGTTTTTTCTGTAATTCTGTGTCTGTAGGTAAGGCAGGGGAACTGATCGACAGAGGAGACAACACTTATGGAGGCCAGTGGGTGGTCAACCCCAGTGGAGGACTCATCTCTAAGGGACATCCGCTTGGAGCTACAGGTAAACAACACTAACACCTGTTACTGATCTTTGGGTTTTGAACTCACTGGGAGGCACAGGTAAACAAATTCAGAGTCTGTAAAGACCTTTGGACCCAAGGATTTGACCCCAGACAGGCTGCTTTGTCTAATGCATGTCCCATTCAATTTTATGCCCCTCCCACTGTATGCCCCACCCCTTTGTTCTTCCTGGGCTGGGCGGGCCAGCCTGTTCTACTTATTGTTGCCACACCCCCTGGAGAGGTTAATTTCTTCTGGTCTTGGTGGGGCGAGTGAGCAGGGCTCAATAACTAGGCCTGAGCCAGACCAGAACCATGGCAGCCTGACTAAACTCCCAACCCACTGTCTTTGACTGACCTATTTGCTGTTAACTTTACTTTGTAAAACCCTTGACTTTTTAACCAGTTGTTTTTTCCACTTGTGCCCAGTCTGTCTCCTCTCCTGTGCTTTGAATGGCCTCTTGTTCTTTGTTTTATTGTTACACATCATAATTGTCATTCAGGAGAGATGTATGTTTTACTTGATTTATCAGCCATGGCCACCAGATGGAACTAATCCCACGTTCAGTAAGTCTCTACTCCTGCTAGATCTGTCTGGAATGGATGATGAAGTGACAGGCTGGTAAAGAGAAAAACAAGGATTGTGAAGAGAGAAAAACAGGCTGGCAGACAGGCATGTGAAGAGAGAAAAACAGGCTGGCAGACAGGCAGGTGAAGAGAGAAAAACAGACAGGCAGGTGAAGTGTCAGACAGCTGGACAGGTTGTGAAAAATATTTTGTATTTTCCTCGCCATCCTTTCTTCACTGGGACAAAAAATAACCAGACAATAACCAGTGCAAAGTGAACAATGAGAGGTCTGTTTGTTATCAGGCAAATATGTTCTCCCATTGTTGATGCCACCAGCAGGTGTTAAACTGATCTAATGTGGCAAGTTTAGAAGGAAGCAGTGCCAGAGGATAGGAAATGGACATATACAAGCCACAAAGGTATTTCCATGGTCCGATCAACTATTGTATTTCAGCAAGTATGCTTTGTATTACTAAACTACCTCCAACTTCCTTCAAACTGAGAGTAGAGCCATGAAAATGGTATGGACATCCGCCGTTGAATGTAGAAAAATGGCTTAATAGCCCCTTTAAACGATGTGTTGTTGAGCTGTTATCGTCCTCCATGACCTAGCAGCCAGTCAGATCCCACTGTGGTTGCTGGACTATATGTTCTATTCATTCCTTTGTGCTCCTTTCACTCTCTCACTCTCTCACTCTTTCTCACTACACACGTCCCATCAAGCATCCATTGCTTATGTCATGTATCAATTCTCTTTTTTTCTCTCTGTGTCATCATGCTATTTGTCTTCCCAGATCTTTTTCTGTCAATATCATATCTGTTCTTCACTGGGCGTCTCCATCTGACCATCTCTTTCTGATCATCTCTCTCTCTGTCTATCTGACCATCTCCCTCTTTACCTGTGGAGGTTTTGGAAACTGAAGACGTAGGCAGGTATTCTCAGATTCATAAACTTATACACTGATAAAATATTGTCTTTCTTGGCCATCAATGCACAAAATTGTTGCCTGTCTCCACTTCAACAGCTTGACACTGACTTTTTTGTTGTAACTCACGGTCCAAATTCTGGTGAGAAATACAGAACACATTTCCCCATGTTTTAAATGCTATGGTTTGACATGGTGTAGTGACTCTGAAATGCAGTGGTATCAACTAACAGGGACAGAATTCACTACATCTAAGTGAAAGCTATTAATTCACATGAAGTGGTAAGCATAGAAGATAAGTGGCAGGACTGTTGATAAATCATTGGACTGCCTGTCTGCTCTCCACCAGCGGAAAGGTCATTTCATGGTTCAGCAAGAGTCCTAATGGCGCCTGAAGATCAATGTTTGAGTCCCAGTGCTCTCCTGAGAAACATGCCTGATTCTGTCCTGTTCATATTAGCGATGCAACAATTGTGAAATTCTGGGTAGATACCGATAATTTAAATAACAATTTGGTTGATGCCAATACTGATGTTTTTAAAAAGATATTTATTGTTTTTGGTGATATTTATTCCCCCTTCTGTGTCAGGGACACAAAGAAATCATCATTACATAAACTAACTGAACTGTTTTAAAGTCATTTAGCTCTTCATTACACTTTCATCACACATTAAATTAAATCATACTCGGCGCAAAATGAGACACAGCTGTTAAACATGTCTTCTTAGTTGCTGATAGGCCGATTCATTCAACAAGGCAAACATTGGTCGATACCGATGAACTGCCGGTGCATCAGTGCATCCTTAATTCATATTACACTATACATAGCCTAACTCTCTCAGAAGTTAATTGCTGAATCGCAGGAAATAACGGTAATGGAATGGGCTGTAAACATTTAAATGGCAGAATTTATAAAAATAAAAAGATTTGGCTGTGCATTCCCTTAAATAACTTTTAGCTTTTATATCCCTGTCATCTTCACTGTTCGCTCAGAAAAGGACCAGCAGTTCAGGCAGAGAAATTAATTATCCCGTTAATTTACCCATTCTCACGTTAAAGTCAGGGTTTGTGGCAGTCACACCTGTTCAAAAGGACTTTTAATGCAGTTGCAGCAAAAAGACAATATTTTCCAATTTGGTATTTTTTATTGTAATTTTAAGTATATTTTGTTTAAACAGCCTTGGTGTAGGAAGGCCCATTAGCTTTCCTTTCTCAGCCTGGTGAGTTGCTACTATGGCCTGTCTGGGCGGGATTCAGCATGAGGGGTCTCTACCCGTTAGCATTTATCTTATCGGGATAAATTGGCAAAAGCTCATTAGAGCAATGGGATAAAATGCTTAGCTGGAACACTAACACGGGAGTCCCAGCCGGCAAGATTAGGGAAATGTGTTAACTTGTCACTCTCTTCCATGTGGCAGAAAATGAAGTGCGTTGGACACTACAGACATTTTAACTTCTATGACCCGACTGGGTTAAACCAGAAACGATTATAGATTATTTCACTGGAGACCCTATTTGTTTGTGTATCAAGATATAAATGAGAAAATCCAAATGGAAAGTAGTTGCGTTTCCGTATGACCATTGGCGTGCTGTTCCAGTGCCTGGGTTAGTTTTAATTTGTCAAATGACATCCTGCCTCAGGCGCGCCCATCTGGTCAGACTTAGTGATCCAGCATTATCTCTCACAGGCTGTCCTGGGTATGTGTGTACTGTTGGTGTGTCTGTCCTGTGTGTGTGTGTGTGTGTGTGTGTGTGTGTGTGTGTGTGTGTCCTGTTGGTGTGTGTGTGTGTGTGTCCTGTTGGTGTGTGTGTGTGTGTCCTGTTGGTGTGTGTGTGTGTGTCCTGTTGGTGTGTGTGTGTGTGTGTCCTGTTGGTGTGTGTGTGTGTGTGTGTGTCCTGTTGGTGTGTGTGTGTGTGTGTGTGTGTGTGTCCTGTTGGTGTGTGTGTGTGGGTTCCAACCAACTCATTTTGGTTATTGTGATTGGATATATATCTTACTGTTCCGGCATACATTTAATCAAATCTACTGATAACCACTTTTCATCTCGCTAGTGACGACATGGACCAGAAACAAAAAGCTCAAAAGAACAGGAAAAGTTTAATTCCACGAAAACTATATACAAAAAAGAAATATGCAAATGTGTACACTGTATACACGCATTGATCAAATATGATAAATGATACACGCATACATTTAAGTCAAAGTATTTTATTGTCCAATGTGCTGAATAACCTAGCGTCATTCTGAACAATACTATACTATATAATACTACTATTACCATCTACTCACACACACACACACACACACACACACACATTAAATATGCTAACAAATTGTTATGGACATGTATTAGACAGTGTACTGCTAATTTCTCGGCATAGCAATAATGATGTATCAGAAGGGGTTTGCTTTCTTGATGGAAAGGAACTGTGTCTGTTGCCATGGGGTGCAGTACATGTCATGTTGATTTATTGAAGGTTGATAAGATACCCTGTGAACAAAGAAGTCCTTAAAAGAAGAACCAGCTGAGGATAAGGATTGTCCTGCTGAATGGAGCTGTTATGTGTGATTGAGTGGAAATATACTGAATTGATAGTTATTAATCATACACATTAGCAGTTCTGCTCAAGTCCAAGGACAGTTTGTGAATGGTGGCTGTTTGAAACGCCCCTGTGGCTGTTTAGTGGAGATCGGTGCTGCACTGTGAGATTCTACTGTGTTCTCTGTATTTCCTCTGCTTGCTAGTATTATATACGTATTGTGTAACTGTGTCTCCGTCTTACCTAATTAATGAGTTCTATTCTGTGTATTTCCACCACAATATACACACACTTATCTAATGGGCCGAGTGGGTGCAAGGATACAAAGTTTGCATTGAATGCATCCATTTCTCTACTGGAGAATTCTGTTTCATTGAATGCATCCATTTCTGTATTTCTCTATCTTGTTCTTTGGTGAATGTGATGTTGAAGTAGATGGTCCAGTTTTGGTTTACTATCCCCTCTGTTGATTTAACGTAATGCTTTTATAAATCTGTGAATCGTATTGAGCCAACGTTGTTGTTGCTTTCTGTGCTTGCTTTGGACAATGGCTTAGCTTCTGTTGCCAGTGAATGTCTAGAGAAAAAAATCCATAGAGATATGTGCCACCCTAGGTAATCTACCAGGGTTCATTAGTGTGACATGGTAAGAGCTTTTTTGTGTTTTATATTAAAGACAGGCCAGGATACAAAATGCAGCAACATGTGGCGTGCTGTCCTTGGCCTCTCCACAGGAGGTTGTTTTGAAGAGTCAAGAGTTGACAGGCTTATTTTAATACGGTATACGAGGGGTACTTCGCTTTAAAAATCTAAACAATGCCTACCTTTATGGCATGGTTGATTAATCTCTTTGTCTATGGTTGATTACTCAGGTCTGGTAGGTTCCTCAGGTGTCGTTCAGTGCACTAACTTTTGGTGTGATTGATTTGTCACGTCTGGCCCTGTGCATTTATATCCTCTCTCTGTGTTTGCTTGTTTAGGTCTGGCCCAGTGTGCGGAGCTTTGCTGGCAGCTGAGAGGCCAGGCTGATAGGAGACAGGTCCCGGGGGCAAAGGTAGCCCTGCAGCACAACATTGGTTTAGGCGGAGCTGTGGTCGTTACTTTGTACAGGATGGGGTTCCCTCGGGCTTCCAGGTGAGTTAATCTACCTGCTAAATATCTAGAAATGAAACAAAATCATGAGTTATTGAAGGTAGCACCACATTTACTTTAATAACTAACTGATTACTGCTGCTATTTCTTCAAATTTGTGCAGAAATTAGGTACACTGGTTTGTGTATTCTTTTTGGCCTAGAGTCATTATATTTAGCGTTGGGTTAAGTATTTATTTTCATTGTGGCATTTTAATGGAACTAATGGTATTGACGAATTGTTGCCTACCTATTGAAAAGATTTTCCTTAATAAGTAGTTTTATGTGAGGCAAAATAGGACCATACACAGACTGTGACCTAAATAACCCTCGATTTATGCTGCACTCAATGTTTTGTAAAAACCTTTAATAAGCGAGGCAAACATTCTGACAAAAACCCTTAACGGGGCAAAACCACTTGGGAAATAATGGGTAGGTAATCCCATCCATGTTGGTGGTGCTGCATGCACCTACTTACCTTGAAACATTCTGTACAGAAGACAAATGGAGCAACAGCTGGAACACATATGTGTGTGTGCTGTTATCACATATACCACTGTCATCTGTGTGTGCTGTTATCACATATACCACTGTCTTACTGTCATCTGTGTGTGTTGTTATCACATATAACGCTGTCTTACTGTCATCTGTGTGTGTTGTTATCACATATACTGCTGTCATCTGTGTGTGCTGTTGTCACATATACTGCTGTCATCTGTGTGTGGTGTTGTCACATATACTGCTGTCATCTGTGTGTGGTGTTATCACATATACCACTGTCTTACTTTCATCTGTGTGTTCTGTTATCACATATACCACTGTCTTACTTTCATCTGTGTGTGCTGTTATCATATACCACTGGCATCTGTTTTGTACAAGCAACTTGACTCCTATATATGTGACATTAGCATTATGGGTACAAAGACCAAAAGCTTTAGTTGCCCCCTTCTCCATATATCCCATAGGGCCTCGGTCAGAGGTAGTGCACTATATAATAGAGTAGTGTGCAGTTTGGGAGGCAGAACAGCATGTACTATAACCTGCTCGCTGGAACATTTCATCCAGTTTAAGTGGAACGGCTGCCATATGGCCTTGGACATTGTCATTTCAACATTCAAGCCTACACACACAAACACACACACACACACACACATGCACTAAAGCACACACACACACTGTTGATTGCTTATGGTTGTACTTTGATGTCAAGGATGACGTAGGAAAAAGGCTGAGATAATCTTAATGTATTGTGTTTAGACCTGTCTCTCTCTCTCTCTCTCCTACCCTCTCTCCCCCTCTCTTAAAGAAGGTTCTCCATCTGACGCTCTGGTCTGTCCTTGTCCCTGTCTATTGTAGGTCCCAGATTGGTGCTGTGCTCACTAGTGCCGACAGCAGTCTGCAGGGCTTCAAAACCTACTCTGTTTTTCAGGAGATAGAGAAGAAACTGAAAGAGGTACACAATCCACACAACTAACCACTTAACCATATGTACACCTTCATACTATGTCTGTATTTATTCATATTGCTTTATTCAATAGTAGTAGTTTGATCAAATTTACACTGAGCCAAAACATAATGCCTGCAACTAGATGTTTATTTTTCCGCCTGATTCTCTTTAGGTTAGTTAACCCATAACCACCAAAAGTAAAGCCATAATATCTTTCTGATGTCACGCTGAATCCCTCCTTAGGAAGGGGAGGCCATTGTCAAGAAGATTGGAGGGGTTTTTGCCTTCAAAGTGAAGGATGGTCCAGAGGGGAAAGATGCTGTGTGGGTCGTAGACGTGAAAAATGGACGAGGTTCTGTGAGCAACGACGCAGGTGGGTATGGGTAAATGTGTGTTTGTACATGTATGTGTATGTCTGTCTGGGTAAATTTGAATCAGAATCAGGTTTATTCGCCAAGTTTGTTTACACACACAATGAATTTGTCCTGACCCATAGCTGCAGCATTTAGGACACACATTTTTAAACATACATGAACAGTGCAAAGAGGGCAAAACATGAACAGTTTGACAGGACACCCTGTATAGCTTACGTAATACATATAGTGTGTGTCATATATATCAGAGTAGTGCAAAGGAGCAATGTCTAGATGTGAGAGCAGAATTCACAGAGCAAAGAGCAGTATGTACAGTTGTGCAAATAGAGCAATGTCCTGTTATAGTTCAGGATGTCCACCAGTGTCTGTCGTATACGAGCTGGTGGTGCCCGGCTAAGGGCAGACTAGTGCAAGAGGCATGTTCCTTAGACTCATCGTCGTTAAAAGAAGATGTTCTTGTGGCGGGATGTTTTGATAGACCTCAGCCATCTACCAGAGGGGAGAGTTCTGTATAGGCTGCCCATCTCAGTGACCTGACTTTGAACAGATCCTTAAGAGACAGGGGCTGCAGCGTACCAGACGGTGATGGAGGTCAGGATAGACTTGATGATGCCTGGTTTATACCAGGTAGGCCGATTGAGAACAATTTCTCATTTGCAAGGCGACCTGGGGAGAAGCTGGGGTTTGAATCCAGGACATCATACAATGCATGCACTCTACCACTGAGATACCAACTCCTCCAATAGGAACCCAGTACATCATGCATATAAAGCATGCTCTCTACCACTGAGATACCAACTCCTCCAATAGGAACCCAGGACATCATACATACAGAGCATGCACTCTACCACTGAGATACCAACTCCTCCAATAGGAACCCAGGACATCATACATATAAAGCATGCACTCTACCACTGAGATACCAACTCCTCCAATAGGAACCCAGGACATCATACATATAAAGCATATAAAGCATGCACTCTACCACTGAGATACCAACTCCTCCAATAGGAACCCAGGACATCATACATATAAAGCATGCACTCTACCACTGAGATACCAACTCCTCCCAATAGGAACCCAGGACATCATACATATAAAGCATGCACTCTACCACTGAGCATACCAACTCCTCCAATAGGAACCCAGGACATCATACATATAAAGCATGCACTCTACCACTGAGATACCAACTCCTCCAATAGGAACCCAGGACATCATACATATAAAGCATGCACTCTACCACTGAGATACCAACTCCTCCAATAGGAACCCAGGACATCATACATATAAAGCATGCACTCTACCACTGAGATACCAACTCCTCCAATAGGAACCCAGGACATCATACATATAAAGCATGCACTCTACCACTGAGATACCAACTCCTCCAATAGGAACCCAGTACATCATGCATATAAAGCATGCTCTCTACCACTGAGATACCAACTCCTCCAATAGGAACCCAGGACATCATACATACAGAGCATGCACTCTACCACTGAGATACCAACTCCTCCAATAGGAACCCAGGACATCATACATATAAAGCATGCAATCTACCACTGAGATACCAACTCCTCCAATAGGAACCCAGGACATCATACATATAAAGCATGCACTCTACCACTGAGATACCAACTCCTCCAATAGGAACCCAGGACATCATACATACAGAGCATGCACTCTACCACTGAGATACCAACTCCTCCAATAGGAACCCAGGACATCATACATATAAAGCATGCACTCTACCACTGAGATACCAACTCCTCCAATAGGAACCCAGGACATCATACATATAAAGCATGCACTCTACCACTGAGATACCAACTCCTCCAATAGGAACCCAGGACATCATACATATAAAGCATGCACTCTACCACTGAGATACCAACTCCTCCAATAGGAACCCAGGACATCATACATATAAAGCATGCACTCTACCACTGAGATACCAACTCCTCAAATAGGAACCCAGGACATCATACATATAATGCATGCACTCTACCACTGAGATACCAACTCCTCATGGACATTGGTAGTTTGTATTTTTGGACAGGACAGTGGGACAAAGGTCAGCCGGGCTTCTCCTAGAGTCCACTCTCATCTCCACAGTCTTTAGAGCATGGAGCTCCAAGTTGTTGAGACTGCATCATGACACCAGCCGGTCAATTACCCCCCCCCCCCTGTAGGCAGTCTCGTCCCCATCTGAAATGAGACCAATGAGGGTGGTGTCATCTGCGATCTTCAGAAGTTTGTCAGTGTTGTGACTGGAGGTGCAGTTGTTTGTGTACGAAGAGAAGAGGGGACAGGACTTAACCTTGAGGGGAGCCAGTGCTGATTGTCAGATGGTCCGACACTCACGTGTTGCCTCCTGTTGGAGAAAAAGTCTGTGATCCATTTACAAGTGGACACGGGCACTCCTATGTTGAAGAGCTTATCCTGGAGAAGGGCTGGGATTATGGTGTTGTAAGCAGAGCTAAAGTCCACAAACAGGGTTCTGGCGTAGGTTGCAGGGCAGTCTTGATGCTGGAGAATGAAGTGGAGAGCCATGTTGATCGTGCGTGTCATCCACAGACCAATTGGCTCTGTAGGCAAACTGCAATGGGTCTAGTACTGGATCTGTGATGGTCTTGAGGTGTGATAGCAAGAGGCATTTCATAACCAGAGGTCAGGATAATTGGTGTGATGTCAGTAGCCCTGTGATCCTTGGTTTCTTGGGGACTGGGAGGATGGTGGAGGATTTGAAGCAGGCTAGGGACACTGCATGACTACAATTATTTATTGAAAATGTCTGTGATCGAAGCAGATCGCTGATCAGCACACTGCTTGAGGGTGGAGGCAGAGACTCCATCAGGACCAGCTGCCTTCCTCGGGTTTTGACTCTTCAATAGTCTGTTTACATCCCTCTGCAGTATAGAGTCCCATTGTAGCTTCAGGAAAGGTGTTGATTGATGCCATTGTGGTCTCAGGGGAGGTGTTGATTGTTGGTTGTCGGGGTTTTCTGGTGAATGTGGGTGTTTGTGCATGTATATGTGTGTGTGCATGTATATGTGTGTGTTTGTGTGTCTGAGTGTGCACATGCCTGTGTCTATTACGTAGAAATCATTGTATTTTCTCTTCTTTTTAGGTGTTACTTTTTTTGGACAGTGCTTTTAGTGGGTGTGGAATAGATGGCACTATTTTTGTTTATACAGTGCTCAAAAGATTAGTGTTCCCTAGTTTATTATTATTTGTTATATGACCGTAAGGTTTATTGTTATTCTATTCTCCTCCGTTCAGATAAGAAGACTGACTGCACTATTGCCATTGGGGATGAAGACTTAGTAAACCTGATGACAGGCAAGATGAATCCACAAACAGTGAGTCTCTTCCAAACAAAATTGACTTGTGCATACCAAATAACACCCTATTTACTATATAGTGCAGTCATTTGACCAGTGCCTCAGGCAAAGGCGGAGCTTAAATGGTTGCCACAGGTACAGGGAGGCCAAAAGGATTCCTGAATAAGAGAAGGACTGTGTGCTTTACAGAACCGCTAGCAGTTCCTGCACATGGTCACTCTATCTAGTCTCGCCACCCACTGATACTCAATAAAAGCATTAGCTCTGATGTTAACACAAATGATCTGACAATCACTTCATCAAACTTTTATCAGACTGTAGCTAGGCGTTTATCTAATAAATGTGTGTATATACGCGCAAATAAATTCTATTGACCTTTACAACGTGGGAACGCTTTACATATTTTTTTAACAACCCAGGAAAACATCTAAAATGCTAAAGTCAAAATGTCTAGATTGGATCTAAAATGGCACTGTTCCATAGCTCAGTGGTTTTCAAAGTGGGGGCCACAGCAAGTTTTAAGATTTTTTTGTTTTAAACGGTAAATATCTTTATATTATTATGAGTATTGTTATGAAATAGCTTTATAATAATTTGTCGCATATGTGAAAATTACACTTTTAATGCATTTTTTTCCCATTGGCCGGACAATCAAACACCATATTATTGTCTATCTATGGGTTCAATAACACATCCTGCAAAAGGGGGGCCTTGGCCAAAACCTGGTTGTATTTGGGGGGACTTGTCATAGAAAAGTTTGGGAACCCCTGTCATAGTAGACTCCAGTGGCAGAGCAAATAAGCAGGGAGAGACCAGATTGACCAATATCAGTGGTTGACCCACAGATCGGTAGAAAGTGGGGGATTATACGAAAATAGTGCCTGTCTGATATTTATAATGGTGAATCTAATTGTAGTTTTCTGTTTCTCATTAACACCTACGTTTTGGTCGTTGTTGCCCAAAGTTGGTACAGCAATACAGAAGGCCAAATAGGCCTGTCAATAGTGGGATTATAATTTTCAGTTTGAAAAGACGAGTTCATGACCTCAATGCTTTTGTCACACATTTTTATATAACTGAAAGTGGTAAAAGCAGCTGATTTGTGTCCACTCTCAATGGTCACTTATCCTCTCACCACATCTAGGCCGGTAGTTACCATAACAACCGAAACTAATGGCCTATTAAACATATTTATTTTACTGACAAAGGGTCATGCATTGCTTTGTAAGGTGACCCACTAATCAGAAGTTATTTAAATATTTTCTTTAATTGCCTTCAGAAGCCCCAGTACTAGAGGACATCTGATTATGCTTTAAAAATCTATACATTATCTAGATTGTTCTTTTGCCTGCAGGCATTTTTCCAGGGTAAGCTGAAGATCACTGGGAACATGGGAATGGCAATGAAGCTCCAAAGTTTGCAACTGGCACCAGCAAAAGCCAAGCTGTAACTGGCTGACAGGATCTCAGCTCTGGAACTCCTGCCATTGTTTCATTCTCCTTCTCCCTCCTCTCCTATCTTCTCCCTCCTCTCCTATCTTCTCCCTCCTCTCCTATCTTCTCCCTACACTTCAGTAGGCAGAGGGAGTCCAGTCCCTCCCTCTGCCTCATCTATTCAGATTTACTCTTAATTTTCCCTTTCTCTCTATCCTCACCCCTGTTTCTCACCAACTCTGACTGTTGGAGACAATAAAAGACACCATAGTAGAGAAACACAGTAGAGAAAATGTTGAAGACATGAAACTGCCTAAAGTGTCCTGTAACCTTATTAATAATGAGATCAAAGCGTTTATATTAGTATTATTTTACTAATGATGAGCGTTTGTTAATTTTTCTGATAACCAATGCGAAGCTCAATGCAGATTTTGTTTTACAATATTAATTGTAATTATGTGGTTTCGCTACCGACGGCAATGTGGAAATTGTATCTGTTCTGGAGGTTTCTTGGGCCATTTGGATGCTCTCTTCACAACCGGCGTGCGTGCGTGCGTGTGTGTGTGGAAAAGATCTATAAGACCTGACTATCTGTGTGCTCTGCGGTTCTTGTGTTAAATCATGTAATACCACAGGGACCAGTTGCTTCTAAGGTGGCACCTTGTTCCCTAATGTGTGCACTACTTCTGAATACTTTATCTTTTGTTAAAGATATCACTTGTGCCCTATGTAGGGAATAGGGTGCAGCTTACCTTTGTGCCTCTGATAATATTGTACCCCAATTGACATTCTGTTGTTTTTGTAGTGGAAATAGAGCCCCACTTGGTGACACCTTCATCTCAAAGTAGTTGTTTAATGTTTAGAAAATAGTGTTATTAATAATTGAACATGCCAATGCATTTAGAACACTGTGTGTGCCTCTGGTGTTTACATGCTGACATGTCTGATGTGACCAGATTCCTAATAATTATTGGGTTGAATGTATACCTATAAATCACTTGCTGTCCTATTCATGTGTAGTCAAAATATATAAAGTCAACTGAATATTGACAAGCAGACTGAGTACATCTGATCAGTTACTAGTGCTGTATTTTTTTCCTGTGGTGATGTGGTAATATGGCCCTGTTAGGTACTCTCTCAGGTTGCATGCCAATCTGAGACATTAGACACTGTCATTGATGGCTGTTTGATCAATCACATCACAACCAATATGACTCCATACTGTTCACTCTTCTCTTGGTGTAGATGACATTTTTATTTTGTGAAACTAAATTCCTCAATTTACAAATGTTGCTCTAAGGCGCAGAGAGGATTTTTCTGTTTTATAGCGAATTTCCTGTGCGTTGAAATACAATGCCCTCAAATATGATTGGGGTAGTACACATTTGCTGTTTCTTTTGCCGTTAGACTCCAACATTTGGGATTTTTCTTAGGTAAGGTATTGATTCTCAGTTTTTATTTAAAGATATGTGTTCATATTACTTTCACCATTTAGAAATGACAAATTTATACCTGCATTTAGGGCTGATTGATATACCTTCAAGGCCGTTTGATAGTAAAACTTTCACTTGCCAAAATTTATGGTACATAATCTGGCTCTGATAATAATGATTTAGAAAGCTGGTCTGGTGAATTTACCAATCCACCCAAGGTGTCCAGTAATTATTAGAAATGTACAACTAGATAAGTTTCTAATAATTACAAATGCCCCCTAATTGATCTCTTTAGTCTGTCAGTGAATGACAGATAGTTCCTGTGCACAAACTTTAGAAATAAAATGTGGACACCTGGTAAACAAATTGCATATTTGCCACAGCTCGAGTTGAACAAGGATAACCCACAGTGCACACTAGCACCCAGAATTCCCTGGCATTCTCTACAGTTAGCTCACGCAGACATCAGTCTGACAACCTGTCTGTGCCATGTACTTAGCAGCAGCACATCACACGGACATTTATGGTTACATTTTTGTCAGAGCGACCCCGATGCAAATTTGAAGTGTCCCTAATGCTCAAAAGTGGGTCATTAAGACAATTCCATGTCTTCTAGAGGAAAGCACATTTTTGTCTATTAAAATAACATCATAATGATCAAATATACAGTGTATAAATTATTGTTGTTAATGATTATTGAAGCTGGAAATGAAACCTGTTTTATGGAATATCTACATGGGCATACAGCTCCGCAACCATTAGTCCAGTGTTCCAATGGCATGTGGTTTCTGCTAATCTAAGTTAATCATTTAAAAGGCTGATATATCATTACAAACCCCTTTTGAACTTGTTAGCACAGCTGAAAATGGTTGTGCTGATTAAAAAAGCACTAGATCTTTTTTAGACCCGTTGAGTATCTGAATCCTCACCAAAAGCTTGGCGTGAATAGATATTTTCATATTCAATCTAGAAACCTTTGGTTCACTAGTTAGATACACACCTCTACTACTGTGCAGTGGTTTTGTACGAGTAATTCTGGTAATTCAGCGTTTTTTGGCTTCCCAAGAGTCAGTTAAAGGTGCCCATGTCTAAAGGTAGGCTACCTTCATACATCTGGTTTATACGTCCTACACACAAAGTAATAGAAAGGTTTCTAATAACATTGTATATGTGTTTGTTTGAATCCTAGTCTGTGCCCACGAGGCTTACGTCTAACACAAAACAAACCGGATCAGGTCATAGATGTGGGTACTTATTCTAGTTTTCTACACTCATCTCATGATGCCCTACTTTTGATGGTTATTTTTTTTGAAGGTTCATTTAAGCTTCTCCAGACCTGTGTCTTTCGGCTCCACCCTCAGCCCTGTCGGGGCCCGCAGTGTGCCAGATACAGCCTTTAATCCCTCTGCCCCTCCCTCTATCCAACCATGCCAACTGGTGCATTTAGCTGCTGTGGTGGCCGTGTGGCCTGGCTTAGTGACCGCTTAGTCCATCCTTCACTCTCCGCCCCCAGCGCTGACTTGGCTATTAGTTACTCCATTGAGTGAAATGTAGTTACTATTACTGGTTGTGTGCTTTTCGTATTAAGATATATGTACCAACTGTAAGTGGCTCTGGATAAGAGCGTCTGCTAAATGACTGTAACGGACATCTGGAGGCAGACGAGCAGGACAGCTGGTGTTAAGACTCTAAAATACTGCTGAGCGCATGTGTGGCGGTGCACTGGCTGCGTCTCGAACAACACCCTATTCCCTATAGAGTGCACTATGGAACCTGACCCAAAGTGCACTTCAGCTGGGAATACTGGGCTGTCTGTGAGGTACCAGTACTGCTACTGTATTGAAACACTAAATTCTCGTGATGATGCCATAGCCTGTGACTGGTTCACTCTGTAGAGAGAAGAGCTCATCACGTTTTTCAGAAAACCCTACGGGAAAGTAAGTTGTAAATAGAGTCTTTAGGAAATAAGAACGATGGCACAAGTGCGATTTTTAGGAAATTGTTTTTTCTTGCCTTAATGGGTAGTTGTATCTAATGTATCCAAGCCTGACTGTTAAGGCATGTATATCAACCATTAATTTGTCTGTGCATTTTCATGGTTTATTAATTTTGTGAAAGAGAAAGTAGTATAGTATATGGGCCTCTGAGGCAGTGGAGTATATGTGCCTCTGGGGCAGTGGAGTATATGTGCTTCTGAGGCAGTGGAGTATATGTGCCTCTGAGGGAGTGGAGTATATGTGCCTCTGAGGGAGTGGAGTATATGTGCCTCTGAGGGAGTGGAGTATATGTGCCTCTGAGGGAGTGGAGTATATGTGCCTCTGAGGGGTGGAGTATATGTGCCTCTGAGGCGGTGGAGTATATGTGCCTCTGAGGGAGTGGAGTATATGTGCCTCTGAGGGAGTGGAGTATATGTGCCTCTGAGGCGGTGGAGTATATGTGCCTCTGAGGGAGTGGAGTATATGTGCCTCTGAGGCGGTGGAGTATATGTGCCTCTGAGGCGGTGGAGTATATGTGCCTCTGAGGCGGTGGAGTATATGTGCCTCTGAGGCGGTGGAGTATATGTGCCTCTGAGGCGGTGGGCCGCTGGGCCATCCCAGGCACACATCATTGATATTATTCTAACGTTGTCTTTCAGGGATCATTGGGTTCTATTTCCATACATTCCCAAATACAGATTAAACTTGGTCATGGATTTAAAACCGGGCTCAATGGAAAATCTCCACCGGAATATATTTTTAGTCCTGACCGTGGCTCTATGTGTGTATGGGACATTGTCTCTATAGGATGAGTTGCCAAATATGCACTTTGCAATATCAACAAAACTACTATTTCAAAACGACCAATTTCAAATAAGAAAGCATTAGACATGAAAACATTCTACAAAAATGTTCTTAAAATAATGTGTATTTGTGTTTTCTTACAATATATTTTCAGTTGTTTTTGTAACAGTAAACAGTGATACATTTTGTTCAAGTTGACTAGAATTTAACAATGTATAATTATGTTATATTTTAAAATACTGCATATGGTGCCTGTAAAATCTTTTTTTACCAACTGCTAATTATTTTAATTGAAAAATAAATATATGTACAGCATATATTATTGTAGAAATATGACGGGAAGTCAGCAGTATGACCTGTGTTTGTGGTTTTACAGTTAACTGCTATTGCAATGTAGGTGTGCTTTGCCTATATGACCTGGGTTTTGCCAAATGACCTGGGGTTTTGCCCATGTGACCTCGGTTTGACCCATATCCCCTGGGGTTGACCCATATCACCTGGGGTTGACCCATATCACCTGGGGTTGGCCCATATCACCTGGGGTTGGCCCATATCACCTGGGGTTGGCCCATATCACCTGGGGTTGGCCCATATCACCTGGGGTTGGCCCATATCACCTGGGGTTGGCCCATATCACCTGGGGTTGGCCCATATCACCTGGGGTTGGCCCATATCACCTGGGGTTGGCCCATATCACCTGGGGTTGGCCCATATCACCTGGGGTTGGCCCATATCACCTGGGGTTGACCCATATCACCTGGGGTTGGCCCATATCACCTGGGGTTGGCCCATATCACCTGGGGTTGACCCATATCACCTGGGGTTGACCCATATCACCTGGGGTTGACCCATATCACCTGGGGTTGACCCATATCACCTGGGGTTTGACCCATATCACCTGGGGTTGGCCCATATCACCTGGGGTTGGCCCATATCACCTGGGGTTGGCCCATATCACCTGGGGTTGACCCATATCACCTGGGGTTGGCCCATATCACCTGGGGTTGGCCCATATCACCTGGGGTTGGCCCATATCACCTGGGGTTGGCCCATATCACCTGGGGTTGACCCATATCACCTGGGGTTGACCCATATCACCTGGGGTTTGGCCCATATCACCTGGGGTTGACCCATATCACCTGGGGTTGACCCATATCACCTGGGGTTGACCCATATCACCTGGGGTTGACCCATATCACCTGGGGTTGACCCATATCACCTGGGGTTTGACCCATATCACCTGGGGTTTGACCCATATCACCTGGGGTTGACCCATATCACCTGGGGTTGACCCATATCACCTGGGGTTGACCCATATCACCTGGGGTTGACCCATATCACCTGGGGTTGGCCCATATCACCTGGGGTTGACCCATATCACCTGGGGTTGACCCATATATCACCTGGGGTTGACCCATATCACCTGGGGTTGGCCCATATCACCTGGGGTTGGCCCATATCACCTGGGGTTGGCCCATATCACCTGGGGTTGGCCCATATCACCTGGGGTTGGCCCATATCACCTGGGGTTGGCCCATATCACCTGGGGTTGGCCCATATCACCTGGGGTTGGCCCATATCACCTGGGGTTGGCCCATATCACCTGGGGTTGGCCCATATCACCTGGGGTTGGCCCATATCACCTGGGGTTGGCCCATATCACCTGGGGTTGGCCCATATCACCTGGGGTTGGCCCATATCACCTGGGGTTGGCCCATATCACCTGGGGTTTGACCCATATCACCTGGGGTTTGACCCATATCACCTGGGGTTTGACCCATATCACCTGGGGTTTGACCCATATCACCTGGGGTTTGACCCATATCACCTGGGGTTTGACCCATATCACCTGGGGTTTGACCCATATCACCTGGGGTTTGACCCATATCACCTGGGGTTTGACCCATATCACCTGGGGTTTGACCCATATCACCTGGGGTTGACCCATATCACCTGGG
Organism: Dallia pectoralis; assembly: GCA_029465975.1. Taxonomy (NCBI): domain Eukaryota; kingdom Metazoa; phylum Chordata; class Actinopteri; order Esociformes; family Umbridae; genus Dallia; species Dallia pectoralis. Next base: position 9,871,548 of record CM055732.1, on the reverse strand, counting down.
GTTGACCCATATCACCTGGGGTTGACCCATATCACCTGGGTTTAACATATACAATGTTTAACCGTTTAACTCCCCTGCGCTTATCCTTTGTATTTTAAGGCAACAAGGGGATAGTGCGGGTGCAAGTAACTAAACACTCTAGTTCAACAAGGGCTAACCTCTCACTAATCATTAACAATGGCATCCTATTCCGTATCTTGTAAAGGGCACTGTTTTGGGAATAGACAGGTACACAGTCATGGTCTACTAGGGGTGTAGCGGTAGACAAGTCCCGGTTTGGTACGTACCGCACATTTTAGTCACGGTTCTACATGATTTCATGAAAGTATTGGGCTCCGCAATATATCCCGATGGCTCCAGGCCAGTATGAAGTAATGTTGGAACTAATAACACGAGCAGCACACTGTCACGATCGGGCAAATGCAAAAAAGTTGGAGTTAGGCATTTTTTTTAAATGATGAACTCGCCATCCTCACCTTGTTTAGTTTTCTAGCATATGCACACGTATAACTACATAGCGGATCTTTGTGTGCGCTGTTGGCCAAATAACATATTTAAAAAATGTGCTCGAGTCAAGAAGATGGCAACGAACAACGAATTAAAAATATGTACCCGTTTCATTTCGCTAATTCTGTTGCTAAGTTACAGCTCTCTGATTCATCTCCATGGGGATACTGGCAGTGTAGAATTGTAATTCCTTACACAAAAATTAACGTTTCGGATTAAAACTCTTTATTCATTCAGATCACAACCCGTACCGGTATACTTGTACCCTTACACCCCTAATGTCTACATCAAGCCAATCGAGATGGGACAGAGTTGTACTACCCTCATCATGAGGGCATCGAAAGGAAAATCGGTTCAACTCTGTGACTGAGCAAGATGCAGTATGACTCGGTTTGCTAAGGAACAAAGGTTTGTTTTTCTCTATGAATGGTGAACACAAATATCTTGAAAGTACGTTTTATGTGTCGAATTGTTCAGAAATCCTAACCAGCAGTTTACATCTACAATCTGTAGTGAATGATATATACTATTGAGATATCTATCCCTTGGTGGCAAATCTGGAAATCTAGATTTCACATTAGATAAAAAAAGTAATCTCAAATGATGATTGCAAGGGTAACCTGACAAGTGAATTGGAGTACCACATGAGACTAGAAGGTCTATAACTTGAATGGGATTAGAGGCAACGATTTGCTTGTGTGATTATTTTGTTCCAAAAGATTGAAGCTGAATATTAAAAACATTTTAAAAAATCCACACGAACCTCCCCAAAACAAAGAATGATAACATTTTGCAATAACATATCATTAACATTTTCAAAAACAAATGAGCACTTCACCTTTACCACAGTCCACAAGCATCGTCCGTTAGAAGATAGTTTTGTCACATTCACATCTGCTCAACAGACTCACACAGTCCGTTGTTTGTCATCTGATCTGAAGGTGGAAGGCTAACGCGATCCCCTTCAGAATAATGTTCGTCAAACCTTCTCCCTCCTGATCTTTTCCATAAAGGTTTCCACATTGTAACCGAATGTCTCATGTGATTGCATGCCTTGTCATTGTGTAAAATGTCACCAACTTTAATGCCACACAAAAGATCAAATCAGAGATATAAACACACGCAAACATAAACCCTGTGGGGGGTAATATAAATCATGTAGAAAATCATCTTTCTGCTCGTCCATCCTGCATCGACAGTGGGCCATCATGTGGCTGTGAGAGTTGGGTTCTTGGGTTCTGGTTCAGCCCGGCTCGGATGTAGTCGGTCAGTCCACTCTCCCCTGAACCTTTTATTCTGGCTGCATCCAGAATCTCCACACTCAATCCAAAGTTTGGCACAGCCTATGTCATAGTTTAACGAGCCTCTGTGTGACAAGACTCTGTGTCAGCCTGTGTCAGCCTTGGCTGGGGTGCGTCCTCAGGTCCACCATAATCGGGTCCATAACCGGGCCAGAGTGCTCTCTTTAAAGGGAGGTGTTGAGGTTGGGGTGACAGCCTCTAGTCTCTGCGGTCCCGGCGAGGCCACCTCTATACGTTGGTCTCCAGGCCGTTCATGTCGATGGAGCAGTGGTCCTTGTCCTTGTGCTCTCTCTTGTGCTGTGGGGTGTGCGGGTTCCTCTTTCTCTGCTCCGGCCGTATGCCCTCCTCCAGCTGCATCAGGCGAGCCACGTCTGGACCCCCCGGGCCACAGGGAGGGGGCTGGTACCCGCCGTTCTTCTGGTACGTCATCATCTGCTGGATGCTGATCATGGGCTTGGTCTCGCAGATCAGAGGCGCCTGAAGGGGTTAAATAACACAGCGAGGGGTAGGAGACACGGCGAGAGGTAGGAGACACGACGGGGGGTATGAGACACGGCGGGGGGTATGAGACACGGCGGGGGGGGGGTATGAGACACGGCGGGGGGGTATGAGACACGGCGGGGGGTATGAGACACGGCGGGGGGGGATGAGACACGGCGGGGGGGGTATGAGACACGGCGGGGGGGGTATGAGACACGGCGGGGGGGGTATGAGACACGGCGGGGGGGGTATGAGACACGGCGGGGGGGGTATGAGACACGGCGGGGGGTATGAGACACGGCGGGGGGTATGAGACACGGCGGGGGGGGTATGAGACACGGCGGGGGGGGTATGAGACACGGCGGGGGGTATGAGACACGGCGGGGGTATGAGACACGGCGGGGGGTATGAGACACGGCGGGGGGGGTATGAGACACGGCGGGGGGGTATGAGACACGGCGGGGGTATGAGACACGGCGGGGGGTATGAGACACGGCGGGGGGTATGAGACACGGCGGGGGGTATGAGACACGGCGGGGGGGGTATGAGACACGGCGGGGGGTATGAGACACGGCGGGGGGTATGAGACACGGCGGGGGGTATGAGACACGGCGGGGGGGGTATGAGACACGACGGGGGGTATGAGACACGGCGGGGGGTATGAGACACGGCGGGGGCATGAGACACGGCGGGGGCATGAGACACGGCGGGGGGGGTATGAGACACGGCGGGGGGGGGTATGAGACACGGCGGGGGGTATGAGACACGGCGGGGGGTATGAGACACGGCGGGGGGGGTATGAGACACGGCGGGGGTATGAGACACGACGGGGGTATGAGACACGGCGGGGGTATGAGACACGGCGGGGGGTATGAGACACGGCGGGGGGGTATGAGACACGGCGGGGGGGTATGAGACACGACGGGGGGTATGAGACACGGCGGGGGGGGGTTAGGAGACAACGGGGGTAGACGAGCAATGAGGGGTAGAAGAAGGAATCATCTGAGTTTCTGCTGAAGCCAACGGGTCTAACATGGGTTCCAAAATGCCTTGGAAGTATAGTAGAAGCAAACATTGGAAGTATAGTAGAAGCAAACATTGGAAGTATAGTAGAAGCAAACATTGGGATGTGTTTCAATTTGAGCTTTACATTAATGCTCTTCTCTCTCATATCAACATTCACCGACGGATAAATATAACAGAAATCAATCATTGAGATCGTGCTGAAGCAAAATAGGTTCAGTGTAGAACAAACGAATGAATGGCCCTAGAAGTACCTGCTTTACGTGTGTCAGAGAAATGAGGAAACTAATCAGGCTTAGTGGAGTGAGATGGAATGCAAATATAACGAAGAAGCTTATAGATATTAGAGTAATTCCCAGCAAGCAAACATGCAGTATATCAAATCTGTATGACGCATTTGAATCAAAGATAAAGCGGGAGTAAAAAGTACAGTGAAATTACAATGTCAGACTGAGGAGAGGGCTCGACATATCTGTGTTGACTGGAATATCTCAAACATCGACGTGACTCATGACATCGAATTTAATTAGATGACAAGCTGTATGGCGTAATGGGCCGAAAGACAAAGATGTCTGATCGATCTGTTAGATGCAATTGTTTTATTTGTATTGAGTATTTATGGATAAATACAGACTAAAGTTCTTTCATTCCATTTAACAGAAACCTTGGGAAATATATACACAAATGGTTGGGTATTTTTATTAATGGGCTACAAACATTGAAATTCAGTAGAGTTCTACACAGCTATTCCTTCAAATTATATTGGTCAATGTGGTAAAGTAATAGAACATTCTATTTGTTGCTAGGGTGTTTTCTCACCTGCTCTCCCTCCTTGACAAAGTCTTTTCTACAGATATGAGCCATTATCCCCGTGGCCAAGGCATCTCCCATCACATTGACCATCGTTCTGAAACGGTCCCTGAAACACAAAATGAATGTTTACCTGCCATGGGTGTGTTGTGTGTCTCTTTCTGTCTCCTGTACAGTATATTGGGGTCATTATGGTATAATGAGTGTTACAGAGCTTTAATGTGTCAAACGCTCTCAATACCTTCCAAATTTCAACATTAATAACTTTGGCTTCACTTAATCCACAGAAAATATACAAAAATGTTATCAAATGTTCATATGTCTGTAAAGACAACCATCGGATGAAGATCAAACAACAGTGTAATGCAATGTGCTTACAGCGCCCAATCCACAGCAATGATGAGAGTGATGTCATCAGTGGGCAGGCCCACCGAGGTTAGCACTATCACCATGGTGACCAATCCGGCCTGAGGAATTCCAGCTGCGCCTATACTGGCAGCTGTAGCTGTGATACTGGAAATGAGAGAGAGAGGAAATGACATCAGTGACCTTGGAAGGATTACAGATTTGTACAGTCCTACATCTCCCAAATGATGCCACAGTACAATGCCTGACATGACTGTATTGTAGACTACATATGTCACTCAAACACCCTTTTCCCTAGATAGTGCATTCATGTTTCTTTTAAGTAGTGCACTACATAGGGAATGGGGTGCGATTTGGAATGTACCCGTGACAGGGCAAAATAAGCAACGGAGTGAAGAAAAACCGTGGGGTTTCCAAGTGCATTATGGGATGTCATACACAGCATTTTCGATGCTTGGGTTATAAAATAAGCGTCTTGGTACATATACACGTAAGATGGTCTTAAAGGCATGTTCAGTGCTAAAAATATGAAAGTTAAGGTGACAAATTAATGTCTTCTTGGAGAAATGCAATTACATTCCCAATGTTTAGCAAAAACAGCCATTCTGATGTAGTAGTCTGTTCACAACAACCCATCTTTATTTTGTCTGTCCATGTTCAGGTTGTGTGTGTGTGAACGTCGGGCATTCTGCGAGCTCCACAAGCTGGCGGTCACAAGCCAAACCCTTTTGACAACCACTGGAGTAATTTAGTGTATGGGCGGTAAAATACGGATCTTTATAGCACGATCGCGTAACTACCACTGCTGCTCTACTAGTCTAGACCAGAATCGTTAACCGTCTCTGGCCTTCAGCCTTGAGGAAGTTCACAAGTGCCAAAGCCACTCTAGAGCGAGAATAGTTAAGGAAACAATATTCAAATCTGCCAAACCTACACGTTGATGCTACTACACCACCCACCACAGAACCGCTGGCCTGGTCCCCCAGTAGACGAATACATCCAATCATATCACTGTTATTGTCGAAAACTAAAGTGTGGAAACTTAAGGAAGGCTCATTATACTGAATCCATTGATGGTCAGCAATTTAAACACTAACATTGGCTGCTCCTCTGTTAAATGTCATTCAGTAAATATTAAACGACATCTGACATATTCTATTTTGTGTTCATATGTATTGTAAAGGGAATGTAATACAATAGTTACAAAAAGTACTTGGATTACATTGCTGAGTAATCTTACATTACTGATTACAATTTTTGGACCGGTATTTGTTACTGTAACAGATAACACTTGATAGGTAACCAATAGTCTGGGAGCCACTAAAGATGGACTGGTGCGTTGATGGCAACAGCCAGTCATCACAGGACACAACTAAATAATATTAAAACTGTCCTGACGTCTTTGCCGTGACAACAGAGCTGAGTAATACAGGTCATATGAGTCTTACTGCCAGGAGATTACTGGCTGCCTGGCCACAGACGGCTTACGCCCTAAATAGCACTCTATTCCCTATTAAATAGTGCAGAACTTTTGACAAGTACATTAAGTGTACAGATTATATGGAATAGTGTGCCATTTGGAAAGTAAAAGAGTACAGGATACTCTAGGTCTGCTTAATGTCATTACAGTTTAACATTAAATCAGGGGAGAGCAAGGCTATTTTACACCACATGTCCTTCAGAGGGATGAAGATCTTTCTGCCGGTCTGTCTGCCTGCCTACCGGCTAGTCTGTCTGTCGGTCTGTCTTCCGGTCTGTCTGTCGGCCTGCTGGTCTGTCTTCTGGTCAGTCTGCAGGACCTAGGTAATAACCACTGATACACTGACTGGTTTTAAAGGGCAGATCGTTGTGAAGTAGGTCGTGGTAGAGTCACATGTAATATTTATGTGTATCTATGTAAGTGTTGGATTCAGTATAATCTCATAATATTCATTAATTCATCGTCAAGTCTGTAACACCAGATTAATTTCTGTGTTTCACCAACCGCAAAGCTAGATTGGTTGTAACCGTGGTACAATATTGGACACCACATCGTACTATATTGGACACCACATCGTACTATATTGGACACAACGTGGTACTATATTGGACACAACCTGGTACTTTATTGGACACAATGTGGTACTATATTGGACACAACCAGGTACTATATTGGACACAACCTGGTACTATATTGAACACAACCTGGTACTATATTGAACAAATCCTTGTACTATATTGGACACAACCTGGTACTATATTGGACACAACCTGGTACTATATCGGACACAACCTGGTACTATATTGGACACAACCTGGTACTATATCGGACACAACCTGGTACTATATTGGACACAACATGGTACTATATTGGACACAACATGGTACTATATTGGACACAACATGGTACTATATTGGACACAACCTGGTACTATATCGGACACAACCTGGTACTATATTGGACACAACATGGTACTATATTGGACACAACATGAACTATATCGGACACAACCTGGTACTATATCGGACACAACCTGGTACTATATTGGACACAACATGGTACTATATTGGACACAACCTGGTACTTTATTGGACACAACCTGGTACTATATTGTACACAACCTGGGTACTATATTGGACACAACATGGTACTATATTGGACAACCTGGTAACATGGTACTATATTGGGTACTACATATTGGACACAACATGACAACCTGGTACTATATTGTACACACAACCTGGTACTATATTGGACACAACCAGGTACTATATTGGACACAACCTGGTACTATATTGAACACAACCTGGTACTATATTGAACACATCCTTGTACTATATTGGACACAACCTGGTACTATATTGGACACAACCTGGTACTATATCGGACACAACCTGGTACTATATTGGACACAACCTGGTACTATATCGGACACAACCTGGTACTATATTGGACACAACATGGTACTATATTGGACACAACCTGGTACTATATTGGACACAACCTGGTACTATATTGGACACAACCTGGTACTATATTGGACACAACATGGTACTATATTGGACACAACATGGTACTATATTGGACACAACCTGGTACTATATTGGACACAACCTGGTACTATATTGGACACAACCTGGTACTATATTGGACACAACATGGTACTATATTGGACACAACCTGGTACACAACAACCTGGTACTATATTGGACACAACCTGGTACTATATTGGACACAACATGGTACTATATTGGACACAACATGGTACTATATTGGACACAACATGGTACTATATTGGACACAACCTGGTACTATATTGGACACAACCTGGTACTATATTGGACACAACATGGTACTATATTGGACACAACATGGTACTATATTGGACACAACATGGTACTATATTGGACACAACATGGTACTATATTGGACACAACATGGTACTATATTGGACACAACATGGTACTATATTGGACACAACCTGGTACTTTATTGGACACAACCTGGTACTATATTGGACACAACCTGGTACTATATTGTACACAACGTGATGATTTAAATGATTTAGCAAACAAGATGATAATTCCATGCATGTTTTACCACGTTTCAGGAAGTCCTATTCTAGTTATCAGAGCTTCCGCTACAACCACGGTACCTGTTTTTATAAAGGCAAACATTTTGGTCCTGACTACCTTCTACATGTTCAATTAGTCAGTTTATATTTCAGGGTGCTCCATTATTCTATTGTACTAGAACAGATATAAAACATAAATAATGATTTTATTTAATCTGTTCAACCTCCCTAATAATGTCCAGGCTGCATACCTGATGGTTATGATCTGACCAAAGTCCAGCTCGTAGTTGTTGACCTGGGCAATAAATATGGCCGCCACAGCTTCGTAGAGCGCTGTCCCGTCCATGTTAATCGTGGCGCCCACCGGAAGCACAAAACGTATGATGCGTCGATCGATGTGGTTGTTTTCCAGGAGGCACTTGAAGGTGATAGGCAGTGTGGCAGAGCTGTGGGAAATGAGGGTTCAGATCTGTGTTGTGTGGCAGAGCTGTGGGAAATGAGGGTTTAGATCTGTGTTGTGTGGCAGAGCTGTGGGAAATGAGGGTTTAGATCTGTGTTGTGTGGCAGAGCTGTGGGAAATGAGGGTTTAGATCTGTGTTGTGTGGCAGAGCTGTGGGAAATGAGGGTTTAGATCTGTGTTGTGTGGCAGAGCTGTGGGAAATGAGGGTTTAGATCTGTGTTGTGTGGCAGAGCTGTGGGAAATGAGGGTTTAGATCTGTGTTGTGTGGCAGAGCTGTGGGAAATGAGGGTTTAGATCTGTGTTGTGTGGCAGAGCTGTGGGAAATGAGGGTTTAGATCTGTGTTGTGTGGCAGAGCTGTGGGAAATGAGGGTTTAGATCTGTGTTGTGTGGCAGAGCTGTGGGAAATGAGGGTTCAGATCTGTGTTGTGTGGCAGAGCTGTGGGAAATCAGGGTTCAGATCTGTGTTGTGTGGCAGAGCTGTGGGAAATCAGGGTTCAGATCTGTGTTGTGTGGCAGAGCTGTGGGAAATCAGGGTTCAGATCTGTGTTGTGTGGCAGAGCTGTGGGAAATCAGGGTTCAGGTCTGTGTTGTGTGGCAGAGCTGTGGGAAATCAGGGTTCAGATCTGTGTTGTGTGGCAGAGCTGTGGGAAATCAGGGTTCAGGTCTGTGTTGTGTGGCAGAGCTGTGGGAAATCAGGGTTCAGATCTGTGTTGTGTGGCAGAGCTGTGGGAAATCAGGGTTCAGATCTGTGTTGTGTGGCAGAGCTGTGGGAAATGAGGGTTCAGATCTGTGTTGTGTGGCAGAGCTGTGGGAAATCAGGGTTCAGATCTGTGTTGTGTGGCAGAGCTGTGGGAAATCAGGGTTCAGGTCTGTGTTGTGTGGCAGAGCTGTGGGAAATGAGTGTTCAAATCTGTGTTGCTATGATAACAAAACACAATTGGATATATCCTTAAAAGAGGTTTGGCATTAGGAAAGACACTTTTACAGTGATATTACAAATTAAATCTACAAAATTAGCTTGAGCTTGTCTGCTTTCAATCAATGTTATGCAGTTATTCTCTGATCTCTGTCAGCTGGAGGAATTAACGTCCCAGGAGACCCTCAGAGAAATCTGTAAAAGGGGCTTTATTACAAACATTTGATTGATTAAGAACAAAAGCATGCAGGCATATTTTTAAAAACGACCTAAATATATATATATATATATATATCAATAATGCGATATATATGATGGAGACGCCGTGGAGAAAGAATTTAAAAGCACTTTTGCGTTACATAAAGTCTTTAAAAGCAATGGAGCGAAATAATTGTTGCTGCGTTTAGTTACCATATTGTCAACCTGATTGTAGGGGTGTATGTCCGCAAGAACCCACAATGGAGCCAGGGGACTGCTACTATGGTAACTAAGTGCAGCAGATAGAGCTTTCTCGCCAGCCTCTAAAAACCAACGTGCAAAGAAGTGAGAATGCTTCTTCCATGCGAACTAAGTGCAGAAAAAAACAAATATTTCCTATAATTCTGTCCGAATCTGTGGTCGGTGCTGTGTTGGACAGCGTACTCCTAGTGTGTTACCTTGAGGAGGTTGCCAGGGAGATGAGCAAGGCTTGCAGGATGCCTCGGATGTAGACAATGGGACTCTTCTTGGTAATGAAGAAGTACATCGCCGGAAGGATAAAGAGGCCGTGGACCACCAGCCCCATTACCACGGTGATGGCATAGAACCCCAGCTTCTTCCCCATGGCCGACGGGTCATCCATCTCCAGAATCTTACCGGCAACCAAGAACACTATGCCAAACGGGAAGTACCTGTGGCCCACAGGGAATTGAAAGAAGTTGACAGGACTTGCCTAATTCTAATGCATTAGAACAGAAATATACTTTTTTATACGTTGCCGCTCTCGCGCACACATCTCACACCAAAGAAGGTTTTTGAATACAATGTCAACGAGAATTCATACAACTTTATTCGCTCGCTCTCTGTGAAAAGTACAGTTCTTACCAGATCACTATGGCGACAATCTTCAAGACAGCTTCGTTGAGACTCTGACAGAAGTTGACCAGGGCACTGCCATTAGGGCCCATTCTACCCAGCATGATGCCTGGAGAGACCAGAAACATCAACCACACAGGCTGGTAGACTGAGACAACATTGGGTTGGCTGAAGGTTTGTGCTTTTATTAAGGACAATGGGGATTCGTTGTTAAACATTGCAGAGAAACGAGAGGCCCGTTATGCTTTTGTTAGGAGTCCCTCAGTGTAAAGCTCAAGAACAAGGATGACTGTGATGCGTTTCATTGATGCTACGAAACCTGGAGGCATTGTCTGTCTCAATCAATCACATTTATTTTATAAAGCCCTCACCTTACAATGACATTTCTCCAGTGTTATTACAGACACCTTGCCTTGAAACCCGACAAAGGGCGCATCAACACGTTGATACACAGTGGTCAGGAAAGTCTCCCTGATTCCATATATGGGCCTAGAGAGGAACCAGGCTCTGAAGGCTGACCAGTCCTCAACTGGCTGTGCTGGGTAACTTTTAACTGGTAAAAAGCATTTAGCATTTTTTAATGGAGATAGTGTGTTATAAAACAGTCGAATTCAGGTGCATGCTCAGTCTAACAGGGACAAAGTCTGTCTGTGTCTGTGTTTATGTCACTCACACATAACGACACTGAGGTGTGAGAGTTAGAGGTGTGATACGTCTGTGATGTCACTCACCCATGGTGGCGGAGAAGATGACGATCCCAAGGACGTTCATGCCTTCACTGGTTCCTGGCAGCGTACGCATCTGGATGTCGGGCGGCGGCGTCAGGTCCAGGGAGAAGTTCTGGATGTCGGTGCCGTTGTCATCCTGGACACCGTAGATGTAGACCCTTCGGGTGGTGCTTTCCAATAGGGCAGCAGCCACTGTGGGCGGAGATGCCTTCAGGATGGGAATACTCCTGGTACGGTACTACAGGAACAACAACAGATTTAGATATAACAAGTGATGTTTTAATGTACTGTCTATTTCAAATATACATATTGTCGCTCCGAATATTTTTGGAATACTAAAATAGAAACAGCTACATTTCCTGTTTATTGTGGATATGTCATACAGCTCACCTGTTGGAATGTAGCCTGAACAAGGTTAGCCGGGAACATGTTGCTGGAAAGGAAAAATTTAGAGAAGGGTTAAATTATTTGTCTGACCTTTCAATAAGGAAGGCCTTCAACATTTCTTTGTCGTTCAAATCCTTTGTGTGGCTCGACATTTTCAATAACAGGCAATAACGAATGCTCAATTATTTCCCACATCCCCGGTCAGAGCTTTAACCATTATTTTTTATGACTTATTCATATATAAATGTAGGACATATTTAATATGTAGATTGTCTATTAGGTAAATGGCACCAGATCTACACACAGGTCTGTATACGATTTTAATGTCTGTTGGATTGTTAAAGTGTCATCCTCATAGTCGTCATCCTCAGGGTCGTCATCCTCATAGTCGTCATCCTCAGGGTCGTCATCCTCATAGTCGTCATCCTCAGGGTCGTCATCCTCAGGGTCGTCATCCTCAGGGTCGTCATCCTCAGGGTCGTCATCCTCAGGGTCGTCATCCTCAGGGTCGTCATCCTCAGGGTCGTCATCCTCAGGGTCGTCATCCTCAGGGTCGTCATCCTCAGGGTCGTCATCCTCAGGGTCGTCATCCTCAGGGTCGTCATCCTCAGGGTCGTCATCCTCAGGGTCGTCATCCTCAGGGTCGTCATCCTCAGGGTCGTCATCCTCAGGGTCGTCATCCTCAGGGTCGTCATCCTCAGGGTCGTCATCCTCAGGGTCGTCATCCTCAGGGTCGTCATCCTCAGGGTCGTCATCCTCAGAGTCGTCATCCTCAGGTCATCCTCAGGGTCCTCAGGGTCGTCATCCTCAGGGTCGTCATCCTCAGGGTCATCCTCAGGGTCGTCATCGTCATCCTCAGGGTCGTCATCCTCAGGGTCGTCATCTTCAGGGTCGTCATGCTCAGGGTCGTCATCCTCAGGGTCGTCATCCTCAGGGTCATCCTCAGGGTCGTCATCTTCAGGGTCGTCATCCTCAGGGTCGTCATCCTCAGATCCTCAGGTCGTCATCCTCAGGGTCGTCATCCTCAGGGTCGTCATCCTCAGGGTCGTCATCTTCAGGGTCGTCATCCTCAGGGTCGTCATCCTCAGGGTCGTCATCCTCAGGGTCATCCTCAGGGTCGTCATCCTCAGGGTCGTCATCCATCAGGGTCGTCATCCTCAGAGTCGTCAGGGTCGTCATCCTCAGGGTCGTCATCCTCAGGGTCGTCATCCTCAGGGTCGTCATCCTCAGGGTCGTCATCCTCAGGGTCGTCATCCTCAGGGTCGTCATCCTCAGGGTCATCCTCAGGGTCGTCATCCTCAGGGTCGTCATCCTCAGGGTCGTCATCCTCAGGGTCGTCATCCTCAGGGTCGTCATCCTCAGGGTCGTCATCCTCAGGGTCGTCATCCTCAGGGTCGTCATCCTCAGGGCCGTCATCCTCAGGGTCGTCATCCTCAGGGTCGTCATCCTCAGGGTCGTCATCCTCAGGGTCGTCATCCTCAGTCATCCTCTTCAGGGTCGTCATGCTCAGGGTCGTCATCCTCATGGTCGTCATCCTCATGGTCGTCATCCTCAGGGTCGTCATCCTCAGGGTCGTCATCCTCAGGGTCGTCATCCTCAGAGTCGTCATCCTCAGGGCCGTCATCCTCAGGGTCGTCATCCTCAGGGTCGTCATCCTCAGAGTCGTCATCCTCAGGGCCGTCATCCTCAGGGTCGTCATCCTCGTGTGCTCTAATTCTCCATATTGCCTGATTTGCTAAAGACTAAAACCTCACATCACTGATTGTTCTTCAAATAGTCTCTATATATATAGAGGTTTTGGTCCATATTGACATTATAGCATCATTCAGTTTCTGCAGATTTGTCGGCTGCCCATCCATGATTCAACTCTCCCGTTTCACCCCAATGCCAAAGCTGCTCTATTGGATGGAGATCTGGTGACTGTGGAGACCATTTAAGAACCGTGAACTCATTTTCATGTTCAAGAAACTAGTTTGAGATGATGTGATCATCCACAATTCTTCACGCTGTATGTATTCCAAAAAACCATCCTTGTCTACAATGTGTGGTGTGACGTCATCTGAATCCCAGTTAATGGAAATCCGAGTCTTTACGCACAAACTCAAAAAGTAGGTTGATTCCAAATGTAATCCTTCAGGCCATACTATAACCAAACAGCACAACAACACAGCGTTTCAAATGAAAGCTTGTTCAGTTTCCTGACATGTTTGGTTTCACATTCTCCTCCAACAATCATGATTTTAAATTAATTGACACTGTATAAACAAAGCTGTTATTTCTATATGCTGTTTCATGGTTTCCTGTATACTGAACTGTGGTCAGATTATGTACAGACTTAAATACACATCGGTCATGTTTGGAAAAATACAAAGATGGGGTATTCTGCAGTTTGGTAAAACCATCTGTTTACTGTACGCTGTTCAAACCCAAGTCTACAGTGAAACAGCACCAAACTCAAAAAGATAAATGTAACAACAGAATCATTTTTCCATGAATTAAGTGATTTACATCATTTAGTTAAGCTATTCATAATAATACTGAACATAAACAAGCTAAAACAATTATAATATAAGCCTAAATGAACACTACTTTAAACATACTTTGTATTTTTCTTATTTGTTTACTATACAGTGTAGTAAATGTTAGTTTACCATTGAACATAATAATAATTGTCTTGATCTAGATTGACCTGAGAAACACATGTGTGTTTAAGTAGAGCTGTGATTGTAAGCTGTTTTCAAATTGGGCATGAAGACATTGAATTAGAAATCTGAAATGTAAAAGATCCGACAGGGCTAATGCTTCAATTATGGTGTGAAAAGCAATACTGTAGCCAGGTCTTTATCCTTTCAGCAGTGATGGTGAATGAAGGATAAACCAGAAATATTTTGTTATTTAAATACATGGTTTTGTTGTCAGGTTTAGACAGAGGTGAACGGAAGCATTTATTCAGAACATAATGGCAATCCACTAGCTGGAGTAATGATGGAGCTAAAAGAATATATATTTTTTCCTTTTATAAAACTCTTTCGGGGGGGGCATTCACTAAATGGTCTGCATATCCAATGCAACCCTATTTTGTTGTGCACTTATTTTAACCAGAGCCCTTGTCAAAACTATAGTGCACTTTAGAAAAAATATAGAGAATATGGTGCAATTTATTCCAAGACTCTGATTAGAGTAGTTTTTCAACAAGTCACTTCCATTTCTGATAAGTGAAACTAGGATCTGGAAGCCACATGTTACAATACACACACACACACACACACACACACACACATTCTATAGGTATGTACCCACATATGAATACGCACGCACACACTGTAGGTATGTACTCACACATGAATACACACACACACACATCATGTAGGTATGTACTCACACATGAATATACACACACACACACACACACACATCATGTAGGTATGTACTCACACATGAATACACACACACACAGGCATTTAAAGTATGTGTGTCATTAGCTATGGTATTCCCCCCCAAAACAACATTATGGTTGTACTAGGCATTCAGGACAACCCATTACCAACAACATAAATCCAGACAGACCTAAAAACAGAAGGTTGAGCAGTATGTGTTGTGGGGACCTTCTGTCTCACCTCAGTAGCTACCAAAGCATCTAAGTGGTCCAGGTGAATGGTTACCAATAACAACACCTGGCTGCAACAGACTCTGTTACATTTACCTACGTGTTTAAAATGCCCAACCTAATAGGGTTTGCAATGCACCAGCGCGCTGGATTGGTACAACCTGTAACCTCACCATTCATATATGTGGGAATGACCTGGCAGAAGAACTCTCATGAAGAGGTCAGAAGGGTGTTTCAGAAAGCTGGAGAAGTAAATTGGCAAGATCGGCCAAACAAGAGTTTGCGGAAAACTAAAAGTTTCAGAGTTACAGGAAGAGACCTTGCCTAGCCTGATCAGAAACCCTAGCAACAAACGCTCATATCTAACCCGCGACCTTCCAGGTTAAGTTGATATTTTCCTGTGCAAAAGAATAAAAGATGGAATGTATACACCAATCATATTATATTCCATTGCTATAACCTGTTCCTCCGCAAAGAAAATCCAATTGACATGTACAAGCCAGCATTCAAAATAAATAACATACCGAATCAGATCGAGCAGGGCGTCAGCGGAGCTCATGATTGGCTTTCAAAATAAATAACATACCGAATCAGATCGAGCAGGGTGTCAGCGGAGCTCATGATTGGCTTTCAAAGTAAATAACATACCGAATCAGATCGAGCAGGGCGTCAGCGGAGCTCATGATTGGCTTGCAAAATAAATAACATACCGAATCAGATCGAGCAGGGCGTCAGCGGAGCTCATGATTGGCTTGCCGCTGTCCTCACTGTCCTCCTTCTGGGCGGCACCTCCAGGGTGAATGATGGTAACCATGAGGATGCCCACCACCACCGCCACAAAGGTGGTCCACAGGTAGTAGGAGATGGTCATGATGCCCAGGCGGCTGGAACACTTGGCATCCAGGGCTGCCAGTCCCGACATCAAGCTGAACGGAGATTGAGAGACAGAATGAAATAGATGGACGGAGACAGACCGAGAGGAAGAGAGAGATGGACAGAGAGAGAGAGACAAGACCGAGACAGACAGAAAGAGAGAGATGGACAGAGTGAGACAGAGAGAGAGACAGAGAGAGAGAGAGAGAGGGAGAGAGAGAGACAGAGGGAGATGGACAGAGAGAGAGAGATGGACAGAGTGAGAGAGAGAGAGAAAGAAAGAGAGGGAGAGAGAGAGAGAGAGAGACAGACAGAGGGAGATGGACAGAGAGAGAGAGAGAGAGTTGCACGGGGAAAGAAAGGGCACTTTTTTCATCATTTTCCTTAATCAAATATAACCTTTTGCTGTGTTTATTTTAGATAACTTATTATTACTCAATAATGCACAATGTGAAACTGGAGGCACCAGGCAGGAAACGTTGTGAACCCCTGAGCTACATAACATTGGTCAAGAGTTTGACTAGAGTTAATGAAACTCCAGACAGCAAGCCAGCAAAACAGATGGTGAGAGAGAAAAGGAAAGAGAGCGTGGGAGATATAACTGGGAGCATTTTTTTAAATGTTATATTACAATCGGGTAAAGGGACGATAAATTCTGGGAACTCGTAATATAGAACTCAGAATAGGACATTCAGGTGAAATGCACTTATTGCTTCTTTGAGAGCTTCCATTTTGCGAAAGCTGGTATGAGTTAAGAGCATGCATTTGTGCTTAACAATTTCCCCTTAAACATGTGGTCTGCTCAGGCTTCGAATATACACAGAATCAACAAAGTCAAAGTATTGTATTTGTCAATTTCTTAATAACATAGCATCTAATAACATTCTGAACAATAACATTTGTGTGACATTGCACACGACGTCTACGCAGTAATCAAGAAAAGTATCAAACAATAATAATATAAAAAATATTCATACAATAAAAACTAGCCACAATTGTAGCTAGTGCAGAAATGGGAAATATAATATTGGTGGTTATCCATTCAGTTATCCAAATGACCCTCTTTGTAAAAAGCGACCAATGACCAGAGCCTTATTAGAATAGAGTCTGATCTCAGAACGCTCACGGTAGGCTTATACACACATATAGGCTAAATATTAGAATAGAGTCTGATCTCAGAACACACACGGTAGGCTTGTATCTACCACTGGCACCAGATCACTTTCATTGCAGTATTTTAGTATTTAAGGTTTGCATACTGGCCATATTCACTTCATTATGTATATCCTGTAACTAGTATATTCTGTAAATTCACTACTGGTACCCACTACTGACACTAGATCACTTTAATTACAGTATTTTTAGTATCTACGATTTGCATAATGTCCATATTCTCACTCATTATGCATATTTTGTAGCGATGTATATTCTGTATATTTTTGTAATTCTGTTTTTAATTTTATTCTAACTACGTAGTTGTTGCTTGCCATGTCATATGAATTTCATTGTGCAGTTTGATGCAAGTCACTCTGTTCACATGACAATAACACTTTGAATCTTGAATTGAATCTTGAATCTATACACACATAGGCTAAATATTAGAATAGAGTCTGATCTTAGAACGCACCGGGTAGGCTTATACACACATAGGCTAAATATTAGAATAGAGTCTGATCTTAGAACGCACCGGGTAGGCTTATACACACATAGGCTAAATATTAGAATATAGTCTGATCTCAGAACGTACAGGGTAGGCTTATACACACATAGGCTAAATATTAGAGTCGGATCTGATCTCAGAACGCACAGGGTAGGCTTATACACACATAGGCTAAAGATTAGAATAGAGACTGATCTCAGAACACACAGGGTAGGCTCACACACACATAGGCTAAATATTAGAATAGGATCTGATCTCAGAACGCACACGGTAGGCTAAATAGTAGAGTACGATCTGATCTCAGAACGCACACGGTAGGCTAAATAGTAGAGTAGGATCTGATCTCAGAACGCACACGGTAGGCTAAATAGTAGAGTAGGATCTGATCTCAGAACGCACACGGTAGGCTAAATAGTAGAGTAGGATCTGATCTCAGAACGCACACGGTAGGCTCACACACACATTTGCTAAATATTAGAGTAGGATCTGATCTCAGAACGCACACGGTAGGCTCACACACACATAGGCTAAAGACACTAGTCGGGTGATGACTAATCGACAAAACTTTTTAGTTTGACACGGGGACAATCCGTACGTGCTTTTAAAGAAATGAAAGCAAAATACATTCATTAAAGATAAATTCATTATTCAGTAACCAGAGGTGTTGGGATGCGGCAAAAACAGCAAATGAAACATCAGACACCATGCAATCATTGTTTTTTATGTAAAGGTCTGCCACAGAAGTCTGATCAGACTTCACATTGGTTGATTTCAACAGAGGTGGGTATTACATCTGTGATTCCTAATTCCAGAATTTCATTCGTGGAGCTGAAGTCTCTACTTTTAAAGTACATTTTGAATGCGCTGACATTGTTTTCTATGTTAATCACACTGAGTTCTGTGATTTTTCATATCATGTTGGAAACTTAATAATGTTGACTGACTGACTATATTTCCTTTGCAGAGGAAGTAGATCTGGTTCCCAACCAGGTTTACTATGATATGATGGTCTATTTGCAAGGGTACTTGAGAAGATTCATAAAAGTCTACTGATAAAATGCACTTGTGTACAGATCCAGTCAAAAGTTTAAATACACACAATTAAAAGTACAATCCATGTGATATTCACAACCAATTATACTGTATATATTATGTATACATCATTGCTCTTAAATGAAACTGATCATGTGATTGGAGAAAGGTATTTTCTCTTCTGAAGCTTTTATGACATTTCCATAAAGCCTACTGCAATGTGTGTGTGTGTGTGTGTCACTTTCATATTAAAGCCTACTGCGGTGTGTGTGTGTCACTTTCATATTAAAGCCTACTGCAGTGTGTGTGTGTGTGTCACTTTCATATTAAAGCCTACTGCAGTGTGTGTGTGTGTCACTTTCATATTAAAGCCTACTGCAGTGTGTGTGTGTGTCACTTTCATATTAAAGCCTACTGCAGTGTGTGTGTCTGTGTGTCACTTTCATATTAAAGCCTACTGCAGTGTGTGTGTGTGTGTGTGTGTGTCACTTTCATATCAAAGCCTACTGCAGTGTGTGTGTGTGTGTGTGTGTGTGTTTTGACTGTGTGTGTGTGTTTGTGTGTGTGTGTGTGTCACTTTCATATTAAAGCCTACTGCGGTGTGTGTGTGTCACTTTCATATTAAAGCCTACTGCAGTGTGTGTGTGTGTGTCACTTTCATATTAAAGCCTACTGCAGTGTGTGTGTGTGTGTGTGTGTGTCACTTTCATATCAAAGCCTACTGCAGTGTGTTTGTGTGTGTGTGTCACTTTCATATTAAAGCCTAATGCAGTGTGTGTGTCTGTGTGTCACTTTCATATTAAAGCCTACTGCAGTGTGTGTGTGTGTGTGTCACTTTCATATCAAAGCCTACTGCAGTGTGTGTGTGTGTGTGTGTTTGTGTGTTTGTGTGTGTGTGTGTGTGTGTTACTTTCATATTAAAGCCTACTGCGGTGTGTGAGTTACTTTTATATTAAAGCCTACTCCGTGTGTATCACTTTCGTATAATATAAAGAAGTAATCGTTACAATATAAGACCATTTGGGGAAGTCAAGCTATGCACGATTCCTACTGCAAGGTAGTACATAAAAAAACTGTTTCATAATATCTGTTAATTTGCTGATTAGATGTAAATTAGAGGTTGTTGCCGACAATATTCACCAAAATCAAATGTACCTTGACTGTCGTCTGGACAGGCCAAGGTCAAATTAAATCTCTGGATACAACACATCCACACACATATACACACACAAAACAAAATAGTTATCTGTTAACACATGCATCACAACAAAACGGTGCCTGAATGTGCAGTCATGCATTTGTGTTTGTGTGTGTGTGTGTGTCTGTGTCTGTGTGTGTGTCTGTGTCTGTGTCTGTGTCTGTGTCTGTGTCTGTGTCTGTGTCTGTGTCTGTGTCTGTGTCTGTGTCTGTGTCTGTGTCTGTGTGTGTGTGTGTGTGTGTGTGTGTGTGCGTGTGCGTGTGCGTGCGCGTGCGTGTGTGTGGGTGTTAGTCTATCTGACTATCTCGGTCACCACATGACATTATGGAGGCCTCTTGGCATCTCTGCATTGGTGTTGTCCTCAACTAGACAAAGTTGGACTGCGTTGCCTCTGATTGGAGAGCCTAGTCAGGTGGCCATATGTGGATCATTGATTTGTGTGTCATTGGTTGCTGCCGCCCTGTCAGTTGTTTCATTAAAACCCTTTATGTTCCAACCAGGTCATGACTATCACTTTATACCTGGGGTTTCTGTACCTATATACACCACTGCCTTGGGAGTAAACACTTGAGCTGAATGAGTTTATTTTTGAATACACTGTATCTATATGCCCATCTTAATACACTCAAACAAAACACACATAGATGGGTTAAGTGTACTTGTACTGTTGTAGTATGGGTTTGAATCCAGCACACAGCCCTTTCATGAAGGAGCCCTTCTATATGTTTCCCTTGATTCCCAGTAAATAAGACACAAATGCTTTAAAAGAACACACACTTACACACACACAAACACTGCTAAAATAGTACCTAGAGGTCATGTAACTTGGCCAACAGGCACTGATCTTATTATGTCCTCTAAGCAGCAGGTTAAAGCCTCACATTAATGGCTGCCTTCATTAATTGACCTTAGCTTTCTGCTGTTTTTAACTGTTGTGGACATGGCCTGCAAATATCCATTCTGTTTTATGTCATCCAACACATGTGTGTTCTACAAATGCTTTTAATGTTTATAACGACATCCCAGAAGTTGATCATGAGGTATTACTTCTGACCAACCAAAAATCACAGACATAATTCTACAGTATCAGCAGATAAAGGACCATGTGTGTCCAGATGCTGGCGGAAGAAATTACAATGTTGTTGGTTATGATATATGTTGGTTATGATATATTTTGGTTATGATATATGGTGGTTATGATATATGTTGGTTATGATATATGTTGGTTATGATATATGTTGGTTATGATATATGTTGGTAATGATATATGTTGGTTATGATATATGTTGGTTATGATATATGTTGGTTATGATATATGTTGGTTATGATATATGTTGGTAATGATATATGGTAGTTATGATATATGTTGGTTATGATATATGTTGGTAATGATATATGGTAGTTATGATATATGTTGGTTATGATATATGTTGGTTATGATATATGTTGGTTATGATATATGTTGGTAATGATGGTAGTTATGATATATGTTGGTTATGATATATGATGGATATGATATATGTTGGTTATGATATATGTGATATATGTTGGTTATGATATATATGGTTATGATATATGGTAGTTATGATATATATTGGTTATGATATATGTTGGTTATGATATATGTTGGTAATGATATATGGTAGTTATGATATATGTTGGTTATGATATATGATGGATATGATATATGTTGGTTATGATATATGGTGGTTATGATATATGTTGGTTATGATATATGTTGGTTATGATATATGGTAGTTATGATATATATTGGTTATGGTATATGTTGGTTATGATATATGTTGGTTATGATATATGTTGGTTATGATATATGTTGGTTATGATATATGGTAGTTATGATATATGTTGGTTATGATATATGATGGATATGATATATGTTGGTTATGATATATGGTAGTTATGATATATGTTGGTTATGATATATGGTAGTTATGATATATGTTGGTTATGATATATGGTAGTTATGATATATGTTGGTTATGATATATGGTAGTTATGATATATGTTGGTTATGATATATGTTGGTTATGATATATGGTAGTTATGATATATGTTGGTTATGATATATGGTAGTTATGATATATGGTAGTTATGATATATGGTAGTTATGATATATGTTGGTTATGATATATGGTAGTTATGATATATGTTGGTTATGATATATGGTAGTTATGATATATGTTGGTAATGATATATTGCAAGTGTGCTTTTTCTGCTGAGCAGGAACTTCCCTGCTACAATAGAATGATAAAATTAAAAATATGATATTTGTACGTCCCAAAGCTCTGTCCTGTCCATCAGGATTATAAAACCAGAAAAACAATTCTCTATAAAAGTCATATCTCATCAGACTTTAATACAATGTTTGACCCGCTCTGCTGTACCAATAATCATTCGGGATTTTCTTCCATAAGGGGTTTATACTTCGGAGGTAGGAGGCCTTTTAGTTATGTTATCACAGATAGCTGTGTTACACCAAGGTATTAACACTCAAACATCATGACAGTGTAGCTGTGTTACACCAAGGTATTAACACTCAAACATCATGACAGTGTAGCTGTGTTACACCATTTAGACTCCAACATCATGACGGTGTAATGAAACCAAGAAATAAAATACACCCATTCTGAGATCTGATGTGTGGAAGTGATTTGAATGTAGACACCAATATAAGTGATACCAAGTGATGGTAGGGAAGTCTAGTAAAGTAAAGCATCTGACCACAAACCAAATGTCTAGAAGATCATTATGTGAAAAACAGAAAAGGAAAGACCTCGCTCATTCTGTTCCAGAGCTGTTAAATCAGGTCATTGCCAGGTTGTTGCTGAGAAAATCAATACTTACTCTAAATAATACTTAGTCGTACAAATCCGCATATTTACTTAAAACTGTTATTTGAAAAAGGTTCTATAAAACGCCAAAGTACACGTATATGCGTTTGAATCAAGTATTAAGCAGCTTGTCTTGCTGTAAAGTCTAATAGATCACGATGAGCGGATATGAAAAATTAGGAAATCTTGTTTAAAATGATTATGAAATAATGTTCAATGGTGAGCAGACCCAGTCCGGCTGTTTCTTGTCACGTTTGTTTATTCAGTAGAATCTGAAGTTGCTGCTGTTGCATAGTAGCACTGGGGTTACCTAGCAATGCCAAATAAATTAATAAAAAAGTAACATAGTGACTCAATTCTGCACCAAACTAAAATGAAACACTGAAATAGCCGTGTGCCTGTGCTATTGCTGCTCAGTCCCCGATTATGTGCTGTTACAAAACCACATGTCATGTTTCAAAACACCACAAGATGACGTGTTTCAGTAATCCGGCAACACAGAGGTGATGTCTGCTTTAAGTTGCTGCTCATTTTCCACCAGATCCGGGCGTTTCAACCACTTTGTTGTAACGGTTTGACGGACGTCACAATTTCCAACTGCGTCACTAGTGATTAACATTCGGTGTTAAACTGCAGTTGGGATGTGCGCATTTAACCAGGCAATCGCAAATCAACGCAATCAGAAACATTGGGAAGATAGTGACAGCAGCGAGTGTATTCTGCAGCTGGATGTTTACAGACATGGATGCCTGAAATACAATAAACGTTTCAATGTAAATGTATCTGCTGTGTGACCACATCCATACGCAACACTTCCAACAGATCTGTCCTCAGAGAGTCTTTCCTATAAGCCTTCCTTATAAAACCGTCCCTAAGCCCTGTGGATGAGGAAGCCGTGTAAACGTGTCAGTAGACGTGCTCTGACAGTATAGCAGGTCGGGGCGATTCACCTCTGGTGTTGCCGGTAGCATGTCTGACGGCCTGCCTGTCAGTTTCTACATAACCGCAGGCTCTCCACAGGGACAGGCGCCAGTCGGGTGGGGGATAGTCAGGTGCAATGGCATTGGGGCGGGGGGTGTAGTCAGGGGTGTGTGTGTGTGTGTGTGTGTGGAAGATAACTTTACCGTAGCTTAAATAAAGTTATATACATGATTCATGTCTGAAATATCACCAGCCTCCTGTGTTGTTTAGCCTGTGACGCGGCTATTAGAAATGACACAGGCAAGTAAACCCTTTAGTCTACAAGCATCGCTGGCTACAACAGCAGATTTCAGAATACGGTGACCTTAAGAGAGGTCATGTTTACTCTAGTCCAGTGGCAACCCCCAGGCACCTCACATTGATGTGGAAGCCATGAACCATTCTGCTGAATCAAGCAGTCTTGATAGTTAGCTGACAAGTTGATTCTGGTGTGTTAGTTCTGGGATAAATCGAATAAATGTATTGATCAGCTGGAGGGATTAAAGAACTACTGCTCGAGTACCTTCACCCCTCTTTCCTTTCCTTATACGTCCATGAAACTACATTTCATAGTTTATCGAATCGAAATCAACCCGAAACATAAATAAATGGAGGATATGAGAGTGCAGATAGCCCCTAGCTGTCTGTGATTTTGTCTGTGATTGTGCTGCCTGACACTCTGGCTCATGGGATAATCTGGTTTCCTGTTTGGCTACTGGGCAGATGGCGCCGAGAAACAGCGGACAGGTTACGGCTCTAAGGCTGCCATGCCACTCAACCCGATAAGCTCTGGTGTTGCCGGTAGCATGTCTGACGGCCTGCCTGTCAGTTTCTCAATTTACAAATAAAAGGTTCTTAGTTGCAAAGAGGGGGGGTTAGAGACAGGGACAGAGAGACAGAGGAATGTGATGAAATGATAATATGGTGGTGAGGTGTTGGGGTGGGGTTGTGGTGAGTTACTATGGTGGTGAGGTGTTGGGGTGGGGTTGTGGTGAGTTACTATGGTGGTGAGGTGTTGGGGTGGGGTTGTGGTGAGGTGTTGTGGTGAGTTACTATGGTGGTGAGGTGTTGGGGTGGGGCTGTGGTGAGTTACAAAGGGGTGAGGTGTTGTGGTGAGGTTGTGGTGAGGTGTTGTGGTAAGTTACTATGGTGGTGAGGTGTTGTGGTGAGTTACTATGGTGGTGAGGTGTTGTGGTGAGATACTACAGTGGTGAGGTGTTGAGGTGAGGTTGTGGTGAGATACTACAGTGGTGAGGTGTTGTGGTGGGGTTGTGGTGAGTTACTATGGGGGTGAGGTGAGGTTGTGGTGAGTTACTATGGTGGTGAGGTGTTGTGGTGGGGTTGTGGTGAGTTACTATGGGGGTGAGGTGAGGCTGTGGTGAGTTACTATGGTGGTGAGGTGTTGTGGTGGGGTTGTGGTGAGTTACTATGGGGGTGAGGTGAGGTTGTGGTGAGTTACTATGGTGGTGAGGTGTTGTGGTGGGGTTGTGGTGAGTTACTATGGGGGTGAGGTGTTGTGGTGAGTTACTATGGTGTTGAGGTGAGGTTGTGGTGAGTTACTATGGTGATGATGGGGTGTTGTGGTGGGGTTGTGGTGAGTTACTATGGGGGTGAGGTGTTGTGGTGAGTTACTATGGTGTTGAGGTGAGGTTGTGGTGAGTTACTATGGTGGTGAGGTGTTGTGGTGGGGTTGTGGTGAGTTACTATGGTGATGAGGTGTTGAGGTGAGTTACTATGGTGGTGAGGTGTTGTGATGGGGTTGTGGTGAGTTACTATGGTGTTGAGGTGACGTTGTGGTGAGTTACTATGGGGGTGAGGTTTTGTGGTGAGGTTGTGGTGAGTTGCTATGGGGGTGAGGTTTTGTGGTGAGGTTGTGGAGTGTTACTATGGTGGTGAAGTGTTGTGGTGAGTTACTATGGTGTTGAGGTGAGGTTGTGGTGATTTACTATGGTGATGATGGGGTGTGTTTTCTGTGGTGACTTCCCATGAGACAAACATCTGGACAATAGCTGACCCAAATACAGAGACAGGAATATAACTCTCTCTCTCTCTCTCTCTCTCTCTCTCTCTCTTTGTTCTCGTTTTCTCCTGTGTTTCTATCTGAAACTCTAAATATTGAAACTCTCTATAAGCTTCAATGTAAACATAATACAGTTATAGTTACAAACTCAAATAAAATGCTGAAAATGGCTGACAGAAGTAAGAACAATACAAGCAGATAACAATATGCAATAACATATAATAACAATGCGAAAAAAGCATAAACAATATATAGCAATTATAGGACATATCCCCTCTCTGTGTCTCGATCTCTTTCTCCAAGAACAGTTATTGACTCAGACACACTGCCTGACTGACTGACTCCCTGGCTGGCTGACTAAACAGCAAGTCTGATTCTGTTTTTCAACAATATCTAAACCCAGTAGGGTATCAGGATAAACATTACCTTACAAACATCCAGGTGAAAAATCGGTTTAATTCCCAAATTGACTGATCAGGTGGGTGGGCTTGGAGAGGAGGGGTCTGAAGACCTTGTGCAGATGGCTTTTCTTAGGTGGTTGGGTGGATGGGTTGGTGAACAAACCAGCCAGGAGGCTGCTGTGCAGGCATTAATGCACCCCATGAAGATTGGCATCATGCAACCATTTACATCAATAGGTGTTTGATATTTGAGACATGATTGGCCTGGGGGCAAATCCATCAGGAAGATGAAATGTCTGCTCTGATGAGATGGTGTGATGGTCCTTTTGAGACGATTTTTTTTATTACAGGGCAGGGATACAGTGAACGCTTATCTTCCTGCCACATGCCAACTTTCAATAATCAGACGCACCTGCAGCTGGTGAACTGAAACAGGCAGCCCTGAAACAAACAATGTTTGGAGCCTGGAGCCAACGGGGTGCTTTCAACCAAATGTAAGTATGAATTGATAAACACATAAACCCAGAATGAACCTACAACAGGTAATTACTTGGGGTAGCCAAAAGACACCTTCTGCATCTTAAACAGTTTTGGGAAAATGCAATTCATTGAGGATGAATATAAAATGCAGGCTTTTTATTATTTTCATTTTTATTTGTAAAGCACATTGAATTGCTTCTATGTGTGAATTGTGCTCTGAACATAAACTTTCTTGCTTGCTTTTCTATAACAATTAGAAATATTAAGGGAGGAATTATTATTATTATCAGTAACATAGTAAATGCTTAGCCAAGGATGTTGACCAGAATCTTAGGGCCAGCACAAACTCCCAGAATACAATAAATATAATGACATGCCTATACAAAAAACGGTCATAAACATTTAATTGTTGATTTTTTTTATGTATATCTAGGCCACATTCCAGTCACTTTGACTTTAAACAAAGGTAATTGAATATGTGTTTACTAACTCACCACAATATATTGTTTCAATTAATAACCTACTCAGTCACAATCAGTGGAGATTAAACCGCTATGTCTCCATCTGTCAGGGTGTAAAGCCTCACGAGCCTTGTCCGCAGAGCTCAATACTCTTTAAACTAATGGATATTTGAATGCTACTTCCTTAAATTGCCCTCTGCTCCCCTGAGGTCACCTGCATAAGGACAGGCTCATCCATCTAACCTTCTTGCTTGCAATTTCACGCTGAATAAAAAACAGAATCCTCTTTGTCAGTGCAATAATTCAGTATAATTCAGTATAATGTAACTTTTTCTATATCACTGGACACTAATACACTCGTACTGAGCCTGGCAAATGGGTCCCAAACAGCCCACGTCCTGGACTAGCGCTGCTGGGTGTCCCCGGACATATTTGTTATATTTGTTTAATAATCCGTGTTTTGCATTTATATTCATGAGTGGAAAATTATTAAATTATTATATTTTTTCAAACATTGTGTTGGAATTATTGCACCCATTTATTAAAGTGGTGCTCCAAATCTGACGACTGAGATAATCTTCATATTCTGTATATTCTACAGCTAATAAGGAAAGTTATGTTTACTAATATTTACTGTCAATAAAACGTTCTATAGAGGCGTGTCCATGTTATAAAATGCATTGCAATAATTCTGTCTCAATACAGTACTGTATGAGTATATAAACATTGATTTTTTTAATGCTTCCTGCAGAATCATTTGCGCTCCTCTGCCCACATGGAACAGTTGGTCAGAGTTTGTCTCTAGAGCCTGTATGAATCCATTGCTCCCAGCTGAGCTTTTCAATTGAATAGTGAAAGTCATGTGAGTAAAATATGCACAAAAACATGACAATATTCATCCATTTTCATGCCCTAGCAATTAAACCATGCCAATGTTAAAATATCATAGCAGTTGCTGGATACTATGATATGTATTGTCGTACATAATAAAAATATAAAGGCTAACTATAGTATGATAGTGATTTTACTTCTAGATTATGCATATATAAACTACCAATTACTCATCCAGTTGGGATGCTTAAAAGACTGTTATTATTTTCAAATGAATACATATCAGTAAGTGTGTCAGCCGTCAATAGTAGAAACTTAATAGAAATTCACCGTCTAGGACAGAATTATGTCACAATTTTATGAAAGATAGCCCTTCATCTGACTAGGAAAACAAGGATGACAAAATGTAACTCCTGCTCTGTCCTGACTTCTGTTCAGAAGGAAGAATTAGATGGGTAGAAAAAGAGAAAGCCAGAGTGAGAAATAGCATCAGAGAGAAAAAGCGAGAGAGGGATCAACATCTCATCCAGTCTTTGTAAGTAGCTTACTCCACAAAGCATCCTGCATGTAATCAGACCGTTTGCATGATTTATTATTTAGTTTTCTCTGGTCAACATGGCTGCTGCCTCGTGTTGCCCGGCGCCAGAGGACACGGACGATTGAAGTCAGACAGTATCTGGCCGTCTCATCATCAGCACGAGTGATGCATGAAAGCCTGCCATTAACCCTAATATATTGACAAAGTTCCAAATAAAAATGAAATAGAAACCTTGTCCTTGCAACTATAAGGTAGGACAAAAGCCTTGTGAATTGTCCAAAGGTCAAAGAGAAGAGGCACACACTGTCTACCCAGGCTTTTATTCTTACCTGGAAACGACAAGAGGCAAAATGAGCATCTTCAACATCCTCATCAGGAGCTCTCCCGGAAACTGAAAGTACTTCACCTCCTAGGAAAGCACAGAGAACAAACAAACCGCAGCAGGACATTAGTCAGAATAGACACTGTAGAACACAACACCGAAATAAGAGGCTCCGGGACTAATTGCTCCCAGCTGAGCTATTCAAATAAACGACTAAAATAAATCATGACCAAGACAGCAAAAGAATTGCAGAAATATGATGACCCCTGACCTGACATTTATTCAGGCAATTAAACATCCTAACACTGGCTAGACCCCAATCTACACTTCTCTTTGCTAGCCACTGTAATATGACTTATGTCATATTCCACTAAGTGGTTTCTAACACCTCAGGGTATATGCTGGCTCAAGGAATAACTGTTGGATATAGAATTGAGTGTGATAATGATGTACTTTTAATACATATAGCTGGTGGAACTCTTTATACAGTATACAGGCCCAGTGTTTATATACTGTGTTCTGTACAAAAATATGTTTACCTATTGGGACAAACCGAAGAACCCTAGGATTCGTCTTTTTATAAGGGTTTTCCATATTTTGTGTACTTCAGATGACCAAAGCTATAAGTAGTGCAGTAAATACAATGTTATGAAATGTATGTTTCTAAAGTCAAGAAAACTCAGACGACCCACTAAATGCAATCCAACCTGTCCTTTCATTTGGGAGTACAACATTTAAACAGGAACAGCCCAGAGCATTGCCTGGGAACATTGACCATTAGCAGAAACTTCCTATGGGTCAATGACCGTATGGTACGAGCAGCTTGACCGTAGGGTACAAAAGAAGTGCCCATCAAGCCAATCCAACTAGTGGGGGTCGCCTTTGGGAAGCACTGGGTGAAATCTCTACAGATTTCCACAATTTGACAGCTAGAATGCTAAAGGTCTGCAAGGCCGTAATTAAGAGAAATTATTATGTCAATTAAAACATTATTTCTGAACTCGTCAATTACTTATATTTGCTATTAATTTTTTGAACGAGAGGTTGATCCCTTTTGCTTTTTCTCTCTGCTGCTTTTACAATATGGGTGAGACAGGCACACACAGCTGGTATTAGTCCCTGGTGCCCTGCTGTCACAAGAACAGACTGACTGGCATGTGGCACGCACGCACACACACACACACACACACACATTTCCCTAATTATATCTCTAATCCCAATATAATGAATTTAAACTCAGAGACATTTTGACAATTTGATCACATCGTGACCCATAAACTATCTGTATAAACGAATCTCTCTTTCAGTTATCCAATGAATAGCACACTGGTTTATTGTAAGTAATATCATGTGCATCTGTTTCATGACATTAGCAGACTCAAATGGGGTGGAACAGAGTCCAGAACCAGGTTAGGATTCTACAGGGTTTTAAATCTGGAGATCTGGGCTGATTCGATTTGAGTCAGTTGCTCTAAAAGTCTCAGATTAAGCAAATTATTCATCTGGTTCATTTTGCCAATACGAAATCCACAGATTATTTTACTTTTAACTCAAATTATACTTTAAATTATACTGCTACTTTCGCTAGTTCGACTAAAAACAATGTTAACATTTTAATTATATTACTCCAATGCAACATGTTATAATATTAAACCAACTACCGGACATTTGAGGTATAAACCAATACCATTTTACAATGGCAAAAACAAACTGGAGAAATTAAACCGAAATATTTGAAAAGTCATATAAATCAGGAGATGAATAGCTTGGCGGCTTGACACTCGTCATGACACACTTCCTCATCATTAACCTAATCCACCGAGATGTGGACATGAGTCACATGACTTGTACTCGAGCCACACATATTTTGCAACTTGACTTGGTAAAATAAGAAAACACTCACAACGCGACTTCGACTTTAAGCATCGATGAATTGTGACAACACTTGGAGCTGTATGAGTCGACAGACTTATTTAGATTTTCCCAGCCCGGTGGCCACGTTCCTCTAATCTTCTCTCACCGCTGATCAGGTCTGATAGCTGCCGACAGCTCACAGATCTAGTGTTCCATGTTCCCAAATCCCAACGCGCATCGAATTGGGAGTTGGGTGGGGAAGACAACTCGACAATTATTCCACTCTAATTATTCCATTGGAATTCTCTCAATGACACTTAAACCAGGCCTGGCGTTGTGTTCAATTCAGACGTGATTAAGAACTTGCATTCTGGGCCTCTGAATTGGTTTTGGCAGTCGTTGGGTTTGGATTGAAGGACCAGTTTATGCAAACATAAGCAAAATGACTGATATGAGTAGCCACATCCACTAGCGAGACACTTCCCACAAATAGAGGTAAGAATGACATTACGGCGATGCTGTGTCTAGCCAGCTAACGCAAGGTAATCTCAAAATACTGTTGAAACATTAGCTGACAGTCAAAATCACAAACAAAATTATTTTCAAGCAACTTCTTGATGATTAGTTCAGCAACAATCAGATTTACGCAGGGTTATACAGTTATACAGGCGATGGAATTGGCCGGAGGACATTTTGAAGAGCCAATAGAACTGGCCAGGGAGCATTTTGAGGAGAGGCTAGATCTGGCCTAGCAGAATTTTGAAGAGGTGATAGAATTCCCCAGGGTGCATTGCTCAAGGACAACACTGCCTCAACTAGCGAGATAAATAGAAGAGAGCAAAAATCCCGTTCAAATCAACCCACTCAGACGATCATCGAAATGAAAGTGCCAATAAAATGCCATCTTTAGGCGACTGCAAATAGAACTGCGAAATGCAGCATCCTTGAAACAGATCTTGTATTCCACTTTGTCACCATTTTTCATCATTCATCTCCCTCCTCAGTCATCACTCTACTCAGACGACAGCCCTATTTGAAACATGACAGCGGGACAACTGCACAGAACACAAAGCCCTATGAGATGCTTGTCCTGATAGGCTAATAATTGTCTCCCATTGATATGTCGAGCCCTGTAAACCGGGGACAATATCCGACTTGGCCTTTTATCCATAAGTTTAATGAACGTCACAATGGTTTCAGTCCGGCAGTCCTAACAGAGCTTCAGACTGCTATCAGAAATCCACTAGGTTTTTCTGGTTGACTATCTAGACATTAAAACAATGTGTGCTGTGACATTTTTCAAAGCATTTAATCCTGGCTGAAGTATAAATAACTTTTTTATTATTCTGGAGACCGAACAGTGTTTTAACCTCAGGGCCGTTGTTGGTACTGTGACATTTAAGAGCAGAGTGGTTGTTTTGGATCCTCTGTACTGCGTGCGGCATGACATAAAGCATGGGCTTATGAAGGGATTGCCCTCTTTCTCAACCCCCACAGCTCACACACCTCCATCACAAGTGTGGCGTCATTCCAGAGAGATAGATGGAAAACTCAGGTTGGATGTTTCCCGTTTAAGCATAGATGTCGCCATTGGGGGACTGTGTTTATATATTTTAAAACGACACCACATAACTGGATGAATATGATGATGACGTTTGCTCTATCCATCTCTGGGTAACACACTGATCACATGGGCTTTGTCACGACGGGTAAAGTCACTTGGAAGGACAAGATGGTGTCGGGACAACGGGACAACAGCTATTTGTGTGAGGAGAGGTCAGTGTAAAGAAACAGGAGGTGTTGGGAGTTATTTTGGGGGAGGACTCGCGTCTCATTAACGGGGTCTTCCAAGGACACTGTGTTTGGGAGGGGGGAAAGGCCGTACGGTGGTTCTCAGAGGAACAGAGGCGTAGTAGCTATATTCAAGGTTCCTTGAGGGACAGTAGGAATATCTATTGTAGCTGGTCGGGAGCGGGACAACCCAGAGTTTGACACTGACCTGGTCGGAGAGCTGCTTGCCACGCAGGTGAAACCCCATCATGCATCCGATGACCACAGCCAACACAGACAGGATGAGGAGCCCGTTCTGTGCACACACGTTCTTCACCCGACCTCGCACCTCTGCAAAATTCACCGCCATCCCGACGACTCCCCTGGAAAGTCCTCCGCAGTCTCCGACCGGTCCACCTGAGTCCCGAGTTCGTCGCTCACTCGGCCATGTAAAGCCAGTGATGATGCCACTGACGAGACGAGCGGAAAGGGCCGGGCGAGAGGGAGGAGAGACAGGGAGAGACGGGGAGGGACTGAAATGTGATTAAAAAGAGGAGCAGAGCTGGGGAGATCGAGAGAAAAAGGAGACGGTAGAGTAGAAGGTGTAGGTATGCAGAAATACGGCAGGTAGTCAGGAAGGCCTCGTTGAATAAAAAAAGGTGTGTTTCTTTCTGCGACGGCACCGAGCTGCACTCTCTGTCATTTCACACAGGACTAAAAGTATCACATTTTCCATTCACACACACACACACTCTCTCCCTTTTTCCGACCCCTGTCTTTCGTTCCCTCCTCTATCTCTCTCTTTCCCTTTCCCTCCCTCGCCCTCTGGCCAATAGGGGGCTCTTGTCAGCGACAGCTGGCAGTATTGTCCTCAGGGTTAATACACTAGATCCTATTATGAGTGGACCGGGCCGCGCTACACTGTCCTGCATTACTGGGATTTCGGCAGGCTGGATTAAAGACCTATCAACAATTGGGCAGGGGATTGTCCCAGCCAGGAACCAACCATAGGAAGAGATGGGTGGAGGGGAAACGAAATGAGCGGGAAACGACTGGCGGGAAGTGGGGCGGGAGCACTTTTAGGTTATTGATCTGTGTCGTTACTCGGGCACACAGACAGATGTGAGCACGAGCGCACGCGTTTGTAAGCATGCGAACAGATACACGGAGCACACTGACCTAGGCTGACACACACTGGCACACGCACACACAAATGGCCAGGGACAGAAGGCTTGCCTTGTGTAGGAAATGAATACTGGCTGTGAGGGACTTAACTGCTGCGTGTCCGTTATGACAGAACACTTGTGTGCTGAGCTTAGTTAGTGTGTAATCGGGATGTCAGGCCTCACAGCTCCTCCCTGACCCTACGCGTGTCCATAGAACAACCAACAGCCATTCACCCAGACCAAACAGCCACCAACAGCCATTCACCCAGACCAAACAGACACCAACAGCCATTCACCCAGACCAAACAGACACCAACAGCCATTCACCCAAACAGCCACCAACAGCCGTTCACCCAGACCGAAACAGACATCAACAGCCATTCACCCAGACCAAACAGCCACCAACAGCCATTCACCCAGACCAAACAGACACCAACAGCCATTCACCCAGACCAAACAGCCACCAACAGCCATTCTCCCAGACCAAACAGACACCAACAGCCATTCACCCAGACCAAACAGCCACCAACAGCCATTCACCCAAACAGACATCAACAGCCGTTCACCCAGACCGAAACAGACATCAACAGCCGTTCACCCAGACCAAACAGCCACCAACAGCCATTCACCCAGACCAAACAGACACCAACAGCCATTCACCCAGACCAAACAGACACCAACAGCCATTCACCCAGACCAAACAGCCACCAACAGCCATTCACCCGAACAGACATCAACAGCCATTCACCCAGACCAAACAGACATCAACAGCCATTCACCCAAACAGACATCAACAGCCGTTCACCCAGACCGAAACAGACATCAACAGCCGTTCACCCAGACCAAACAGCCACCAACAGCCATTCACCCAGACCAAACAGACACCAACAGCCATTCACCCAGACCAAACAGCCACCAACAGCCATTCTCCCAGACCAAACAGACACCAACAGCCATTCACCCAAACAGACATCAACAGCCGTTCACCCAGACCAAACAGCCACCAACAGCCATTCATCCAGACCAAACAGACACCAACAGCCATTCACCCAGACCAAACAGACACCAACAGCCATTCACCCAGACCAAACAGATATCAACAGCCATTCACCCAGACCGAACAGACATCAACAGCCATTCACCCAGACCAAACAGACATCAACAGCCATTCACCCAGACCAAACAGACATCAACAGCCATTCACCCAGACCAAACAGCCACCAACAGCCATTCACCCAGACCAAACAAACATCAACAGCCATTCACACATATCAGACAACGTGTTTAGATGAAAATCTTCTTATGTTGGCAGTCGTATAAAATGGAATGATATAGATTTACAAAATGAGTTGCTTATTTAACTTAACAAACATATTGTACAGAGGCGGTGTATCTCATACTTCAGGGGTATACATCAGTCTGATTGTAATGTCTTGCAGGGTCCTGATGTCCGGATAAACTGTATTATTATATAGGCAGGAACCCTGTGGTTCTCCTGTAACCCTCATCAGACAGCCTGGTCTCAGACTGACAGGTTTAGAGACTTCTTTAGGTCTTAGAGTCTCTTCCACTCAGTGCTGCCAGTCCCCAGACTGACACATACACACACATAATGTAAGCATCAAATCTGGACAAGGGGTCACATACACACACATAATCTATACCTCATTCTCTACACACCCCTGTAAAATGCCAGGTTTTTGTGATGTGAAACAATGATAGAAAGATGAAAATAACTTTTTCCACCGTTAATGTAACCTATAACATTCAATTGAAAAAAAAACTGAAATCTTTGAAGGGAAAAATAAGAAATTCCAACCTTACAATAACCTGGTTGCATAAGTGTGCACACCATTTTATATAAAGGGATGTGGCTGTGTTCAGAATTATCCAATCACATTCAAACTCATGTTAAATAGAAGTCATTATACACCTGCCATCATTTAAAGTGACTCTGATTAATCACAAATAAAGGTCAGCTGTTCCAGTAGGATTTTCCTGACATTTTTTTCTTAGTTGCATCTCAGAGCAAAAGCCATGGTCCACAGAAAGCTTCCAAAGCATCAGAGGGATCTCATTGTTTAAAGATATTAGTCAGGAGAAAGGTACAAAGTATTTCCAAAGAATTAGATATACCATCTAGATTTGTTTTTAAACTTACAATAACCTAGTTGCCTAAGTGTGCACACCCTCTTATAACTGGGATGTAGACATGAAGACAAATAGATATGAAGACAAACACACAGATATTCACACACACAAACTTAATAAGCGGCAACAACAAATATATTTTTGTTTGTTAAAGACCAATGGATTGTTCAATATCTGTTATACATTAGATCCAGTATTTGCCTCTCATGGATAGTGTGGCTGAGTGAAAAAAGGCATTAATAGGAACAAAATACAGATTTCAAAGGCACACTTCAGAGTGATGGACGAGTTTGTTCACATAAGGCTCCTGGCTGTAATCAAGAATCTACTTGTAATAATTACATTCTGAACCAAGATAATATCTCAATTCAGACACTTACTGTGTCTGGCATCTTCTGATCACTTATTGCAATCACATCTGTTGCAAAACTCTATTAAATGTAGTTTCTCCTGCTGAGATAATCCTGGCATGTTTAAATAGTGTCTTTCTATAGATTAGAAATTGCTCACACACTTGTCCACACACTTGTCCACACACTTGTCCACACACTTGCTCACACACTTGCCCACATGCTTGCCCACACACTTCTACTTTTGATAAGGGAATACTTGCAGTGTCTATTGGTTGTTTCTTATATAGTCCCCCAGTCAGTATTGATTGAGTACAGCAACCCGGGTCTGGAGGAGTTTAACCCCAAATAGAAAGGTTCTGTGAAGTCATTTTTGAAATGTAAACTAAAAAATGTGATCCTGATAATTCCGACTGGGATAAGGATTTGGTTGTAGAGATAAGCATGTCTCTAGCTAGACTATCAGGGATCTGGTACTATTCAGCCTGACCTTTATTCAAGGGTTGTAGGTCATTTTGCCTTTTTGAGAACTCTTACGTTAGTGTGTAGGGTGCGGTAGGGTGTGGAGGTTTCCTTCTCATCTATTTCCAATTTTAACCTGTGTCAATTAACTGGAAATTCCCCAAAAGTAAGGACTGCCTTGTTCCAACTAGAAGTTTTGGTGTCACTATGAATTTACACTATAAGTGTGAGGTTATAATATTGGGCTTCACATTTTTTTTCTTAATTCTCAGTTCCGAGCCACGTTGAGGTTAACTGACTGCAGTGTAAGTATGTGATTAGTTGTTATGTGTGCCCATTAAATCTGTTTATCTATTCACTTTAAAACACTTACAATGGGCCGTATTCTTCAACCGTTCTTAAGAAGAAATTCGTTCTTAAAACCCACTTACGCAGTTTCCACGAAGATTCTGACATTCACCAATGTTTACTTATCTGGAATTTGTTCTTAGGAAAGAACAGAATCTACGCACAGTGAAAAGCACTCTTACGCAGATTTGCGCGCAGACATTTTCGTGACAAATCATTAGTCTCTGCGTTTTCATCAATTGTACAGTGATTTAAATATTATGAAGAATAACATTATGAATAATATTCAATTATTTCAAATATATAAGAGAAGGCTCCTCTTGGTTCGCCAATACAATGAACAGCAGCTGAAATTAAAAGAATAATAGCAACATTAGCCTATGTACTCTGTCTCCAATTTGCATTTAAGATTCTAATAATATTTATTTGAAAACCTTTACTCACCATGTTTAGGCTACATGTTTTAGTGTAGGATAAGCATGTAATCCCCAGTATATGGGTTCAGCCAGTCCTGCTCTCTAATGGTGCGTCCAGCAGCACTGATTGGCCACTGGCAGGTGATCCCCAGTATATGGCTACATGTTTTAGTGTAGGATAAGTATGTAATCCCCAGTATATGGGTTCAGCCAGTCCTGCGCTCTAATTGGCCACTGGCAGGTGTTGAACAGCTTCATGATTAGGCTACATGTTTTAGTGTAGGATAAGCATGTAATCCCCAATATGTGGGTTCAGCCAGTCCTGCGCTCTAATTGGCCACTGGCAGGTGTTGAACAGCTTCATGCATTTGTTTGCATTTGGCATAACCCACCGGTTCATTTTTTTCATTAAAAGTGAGATTTTAATCTTTTTGCCGGTGCAACCAAATGTATTCGCCACAGTCCTGCCTGCGCGTTTCACCTCCTCAGCATCCTTAATTACGCTAAATGAAACGCATCACCTGACCACCACTCATTAACCGGGCAACCCGGAGCGCAAGAGATCGAGCCCGAACCGAGCCCGAGTCTAACGATATACATTAAGACCGAACCCTAAACGAGCCGTCGGGTCCCGACGGGTCGGGATCGGGCAAAGATCTTCAGCTCTAGTGCGCCCTTCCCTTGACACAGCGTGATTGTATTTGATTTTCCAACCACTACTGACGCGGCTAAATATTACATCTTTTTGCCTGTTCACTTCTTGCAGAAGTATTTCCACTTCTGAACTACTGAAGGTTTTTTTTCTTATGGCGTCTGATCCTCTACATTTTCGTTTCGGCATTTTTGCATTCTCCACATTTTTACGATGAGTTTCCACCATAGACTGTATAAAGATATGGACGTAGTATCCGTGACGTCACCCGTAGGTTTCTGAAGACCGTTTTGAAGCCTAAAGTGGGCGTAGCCGACCGTCGCCATCTTGGCAGCACGTCACTCCCGGATAAACGAAAATGGTCAAAGAGGCGGTACGTGGATGGAGCTGAGGAGCCTGGATGCTGTTTACTGAGTAATTATAGGCTCATTTCTTACACATATCTTTGAGGACATGTCAAAAAATACTTCCAAATATAGTCAGTGTTAATAAATGTTACGCTATTTATGAAAACGCAGGCATCCGGTTATGCGGGAATCCGCTGGACACACCCTTAATTATGCAGAACTTTAAATATTAATCAACTAAACGGATGAGTTATAAAAAATTCACCCCCCTCACAGTTGTTATGAAGGGCAAAATTAGCTGTATAGACCAAAGCCAAATAGAGAAGGCTGTAAACATGTTTTTTTCTGCTGTAAAGTTGATCATTTTAACATGGGGGAGATACAGATTTGACTCACTTCTGGAGCCAGCCTCAGGCGGCCAGTCAATGAATTGCAGTTTAACTCACTTCCTTATTGGTTTCAGGAGAGAGACCGGAAGGTTGCCACTTGGTTTCCACTCCGCCCTGCAGTTGAATGCCCTTTTATGGGAAATACCGGGGCGTTTACCTATGCTAATTAGGAACAACGGACACGCGCTTTCAATTTACGAAGACGTGGTATTCATCATTATAAGAACGTAGGTGCGAACAATTATGCCATTTAAGAACACGTTCGTGAATTTGAGTAAGACTTTTCTTAGGACCTTTCTTAGGAACGAATTTAAGAAATAACTTAGGAAAACATTGAAGAATGTGGCCCATAGTCTCTATTTAATCAATTTCCGTTTCCGACTGTAGAAGCAATACCTCAACCTGTCCAGCAGTAGGCCAGATGTGAGAAAGCACCCAAAATATCTTGAAATTGTCAAATCTGGATCAGAATAACAGCTAAAACAGCTGGATTGATTTGTTTCTGGGAAGCAAAAATAATGATAGGAAAAAAACAGGCTTTTATTATGGCTAAACACAATGTTTTCACATAACTCTCACAAAATAATTGGATATCGCTTTTGCTGGCTTGTCACTAAAACTTTCTCCATTTGCAAAATATGGGAGACCAGGTACTGCTGGGAGGGGAGTCTCAGTAGAGGTCAACAGATAAAACCTGAGTACCACTTAATGTTGAAAAAAGGTCAGTGCCCGTACAGGTTCGAATCTTTCTAATAGGACGGTAAACAGACTGCTGATCTAATCTCGACTGCGTTTCCCAAAAGCATCGTAAGCCTAATTTGATCGTAAAAACGATCGTACGACTGATCTTAATATTACGGTCTGTTTCCCAAAAGCATCGTAACTTAAGTAGCACTTGAAAATCTTCGTAGAACTACGAGTGCTCTGGAGTAACCGTACATCCCCAAGTGCATCGTAAGAAGAGTTATGAGGTCACCTGCAGGACAACGGGCAGACTCTATTCTACACTTTGTTGTACTCGTGTTTTGTTTAAATTAATAAATGAAATAATTAAAAACGGAAGGAAAAAATGAAATACACATTTAAATTAAATGAATTAAGAAAAAAATCCTAAAAGAAGTAATGTGGGAAATATGCTTTAAAGACTGGGCAACATAGGGATGAATAAAAAAAACATCTGTCAATGACTTGCTGACGTGGACGAACACCAGCCATGTATTGGGCATTTCTTGGTTGGCCATGTGGTCCCATGCCATCTTCGTCCTCCACCTCCTCCACCACTTCATCTTCCTCCCTGTTAAGTAAGGGCACTCTCATCTGCACTGTAATGTTGTGCAGCATATCTGTTATTATTACTACTGCACGGCACTTTTGTGGAGCAAACAAAAGACCACCACCGAATTGTCGGAGTGCACATCTTCCACCTCCCTATTGTGCGTTCTACAATACTACGTGCAACACGGTGTGCCTCGTTGAAATTTGTCTACCTGTTCTGCATAGGATTTGCCACAGACGTGAAGAGGTATATAGATATGGCCTCAGTGGGTAACCTTTAAATCTGTTAAAAATAACATCCTTGTTTTGCTCGATCTCCTCTAAAAGGACAAACATCTTTTTGAAAAGTATCTTTTCTTTATTTTTTGTGTTCAGCCATTTTGTCAGTAGGTAGGTGGTTTATATAGACTTGTGTTGATTGCTAATCCACAACAGATGACAATTATTAGGTTAAAAGTTCAGAATACGATTCCATACAAGGTTATATTGCAGGTCTTCGCAAATGGACAGCGACTCTTAAGTAGCATGTAGAATGCGTGCTCACGCGTTCATGTTAAGTGCATTTTTGGGAAACGCGCGTGGAATTGCGGCGAGCGTTCGTAACAGTGCACGTAGAGAGCGCTCTTAAGAGCTAAGATAGATCGTTATCGCTCTTAAGAGCTAAGATAGATCGTTAACGGGTCATTCTACTATCGTTGCTACCGAATCAACCACCGTTTTCAAATGTCTCATTCATCCCTTCCTCCCCTGAAGTATAAACTCATTGTAAAGCACTATACAGTAGGTCTTTACTATGCAGTTGATGAAAAAACATCTCAAAAACAGCCAGAGGAATTTTATCCTGAACAATAAAAATGAGTCACAGAATCTGGGTATCAGGACCGAACTGGCTCTGTCCCTTTTGTTCCCCTTCGTCTACCTTCGTTCTTTTCTGTTTTTCATTAAAATCGACATGTCAAGTAAATAATTAATTGTCATCCCAAGAGCTTTTACAGTGTTTCTTTTGAGATGATTCCATCGAGGGGGACTTTTTGAAACAGTCATCAATGATAATTGAGTCAAATTTGAACACGTGTCAATTCATGTGTATTTGCATGTGTTTAGAGATGGGGGGGAGTGTGCATGTGAGACCCTGGTATTATTATACATTTGGGGACCAGAAGTTTTTTATAATGAGGAACCTGACTTTGTGGTCTCCTTAAGGATATTTGTTTGCTCCTCATGGGGTGAAAGGGCCACGTCTAGCTTAAGGGTCAGATATAGGGTTGGGTTAGACCAGAACATGCTACACAAGATGTTCAGACTTTTCCACAATGTTTTCAGACATTTTCAATGTTATTTACAAGCATTTTGAGTTACTAGCAAAATGTTTCCTGTTGTGTATTTGTCTGTGTGTGCGGCTACGATCCGAATCCATCAGTCACTTCTGCTCTAATCCCGGGCAACTGATTATCAATGTCACAGTTGGTGAGGGGTTTTGTTTCACATGGGACAGTAGGTAGGTAGCACACGTTTTAGTTCCTGGTTGATGATTAGGTTTGTTATTGATTGTACACAGCTGGGTATAGTTATCGGTAAGCAGGGTGATTAGCGTTGTATTTATATCACAGGGAAAAGTCACCATTTTGTCGTTCATTGTTTTTACGCCACGTTAACTCTGCTGGTGAGTGTTTGGTTCATGTTCATGTTGAATTTGTATATTCAATGGTATTTAAGTTGCTACAGTAAACACAATTTTATTTACGTCCAAGTGTATATGTTTTTCTATTCGGTCTGTTTTACTTTTATTAAACCTAACCTAAGGTCATTTACCCGCTCTGCGCCTGGCTTTTTGATCTCACCACACCCTGATTCGTGACAGAATGAACAACCTCGAAATGAAAAGCCAGCAGAGCAGGACGGTGAGTGGATTCCTCTGGGGGGCAAGCTATAGCTCCCTGAAGGATGAAGGTGGGCGCGGCGTTACACCTGGCAGGGCAGGTCTCTTTGGACAATGATGAAGTGGTCTACAAGAGACTGGAGGAGGACACTGGACACTGGATGGCGCCCTGTGGTGGGACTGAGCCCAGTTAAACCCAACGTCGGCTGGGACGAGAGAGCTCGGCTACCAGGGTCAACCACATCGGGTCCACGGTCCTCCCATAGAGAGGGCAAGACAGCACCCCGGAGGCGTTAACGGGGGGTTCTAGGAGGACTGCGGAGGACAGATGACACACTGGACCCAGCCAGCAGGTGGCACCAGAACAGTAACGCCTACTAACACTGCTCTGCTGAAGCTGCTAGAGCCGGGCCCTGGATTCCTGAGGTGGTCCCCCTCTACAGCGTGCTGGGCCCTATGGCCAGCAGTCTAGTGCTGGTGCCCACAAGCTGTGTCACAGAGCTGGTCCCCGCCTGCAGCAGACCAGAGCTCCTGGAGGACTGGCCCCTTCCGCCTCCTCCGCAGCTCCTGGAGGACTGGCCCCTTCCGCCTCCTCCGCAGCTCCTGGAGGACTGGCCCCTTCCGCCTCCTCCGCAGCTCCTGGAGGACTGGCCCCTTCCGCCTCCTCCGCAGCTCCTGGAGGACTGGCTCCTTCTGCCTCCTCCGCAGCTCCTGGAGGAC
Organism: Dallia pectoralis; assembly: GCA_029465975.1. NCBI lineage: Eukaryota > Metazoa > Chordata > Actinopteri > Esociformes > Umbridae > Dallia > Dallia pectoralis. Next base: position 9,828,927 of record CM055732.1, on the reverse strand, counting down.
TGGCTCTTTCCGCCTCCTCCGCAGCTCCTGGAGGACTGGCTCCTTCTGCCCCCTGAGTGCCACTACACCCTGATTCGTGACATCTATCTTATTTCATCTCCATTAAAAGGCCAATCCTATATTGCTACATTCATTTCGAACATTTCAATTATATGTAAACACACCACCGTTCAAAAGTTTGGGGTCACCTAGAACTGTCCTTGTTTTCCATTAAATTTGTTTTTAATAGAAAAATAGCAAAAGAAAATACAGACATTGACCAGGTTTGAAATAATAATGTTGAATTTATATAATGAGTGAGTTCTTTTTGTCAAAGTATTCTCCATTTACTATGAAACATCCTTGGCATTCGAGTATTTTGTTCAATTCAATTTGTTTCAATCAAACAACGTGAAGTTTTTGCGCTGATTGCTTAGCCGAAGCTGTGATTGTGAATGCTAATTGCTCAGCAACCCACGGCAGAGAGTGAACAGTTCTGACAATCTTTCTGGTGACGTACTGCTGTATGTAGGTGGCATTAAGCAGAACCACATCAAAAAATACACAGGTGGAAATAATGCAGTGCTGGTCGTTGAGTTTCCTCTTACTGTGCATTAGTCCTGGACTAACGGGTACAAAGGTGGGCGGGCAGAGAGCCCGTTAATCCAGCAATTATGGAATAATATTCTAATACTGGTCAGGTATTGGAAAGTATGTGTGTGTGTGTGTGTGTGTGTGTGTGTGGTAAAACTTGAAATTCATTTTACTAGGTCTAGAGCCAGTACCCACCAGAAAAATACTTAGGGGTTAGGTTTATGGTACCATCAACATTTTCGGGTTTGTTCTTGAATTAAGGTGACTCTTGTATTTAGGGATTAAGATTCAGGCAAAAATGTATGGGTTTGGAGGTCATTGTAAGGGGCAGGTAACATTTAGGTGAAGTGTGTGTGTGTGTGTGTGTGTGTGTGTGTGTCCATTCCTATGTGTGTGAGAGAAGTTTAGGAAAATGTCTTCTCCACTACATTCCCCCACCCACATTTCCTCCACCGCTGGACAAATAATCCCTTTCTTTGACCAATTTTGTCCTGTTTCAGGATTGGACTCACAGATAATCTGGGATTAAAGCGACCAGTGAGGGCGGGTCTATCTGTCCTTTATTCATTTAGAATATCTAACCAACATGTCCAACATCCACTGGTCATGTCCTTTGAGTCTGAACATACTCCAGTACAGATCCTCACATACACTACTCGGAATTTATCAAACTAATTCACAATTTTCCGGAGCTAGCATGCTAACTGATGCGTCACAAATGACTGCCATTCCTGAGTTCTATCTTATTTTCTGTCTCTCATACACAGTATGAGTCACAGGAATAATTACTGTAGTAGATTTGATTTTAGATTACATTGGTAGACCAATATGGTTTAAAGCACAACCTGGTCAGGGCTGTATGTTCACAGAGAGACAGACAGACAGACTGACTGACAGAGAGGGAGACAGAGAGAGAGAGAGGGAGAGACAATGACATAGACATAGAGAGATACAGAGAAATAGAGATATATACATACATGGAGAGACAGACAGACAAAGACAGACAGACAGACAGACAGACAGAAAGAGATAGACATAGACAGAGAGACATTGGGAGAGAGACCGAGCGCCTTTTAGCGGGTGCTGAATAAACAGTTATCTAATATTTAATGTCAGGCTCTGTTTAATTTAATAGAATACATATACTTATCAAACTGTGTGTGTGTGTGTGTGTGTGTGTGTGTCCATACAAGCATGTCTCCTCCAGGGGTCAGCTTCTGTGACCAGGAGCCCTATAAGGTATGTTTTAGAAGCTTTATGTTTCATTTCAAATTCCCCCAAGTCTCAGAAGTAATAACTTCTGTGCAAGCAAGCAAATTTATTCATATAGCACTTATTTATATAGCACAATTCATACATAGAAGCAATTCAATGTGCTTTACAGAGTAAAATGATAATAAAATAATAAAATACATGAATTTTATATTCTACGCAGCAGAATAAAAACAAGTAAAACCATCAAATGGGCAATTCAATGAGGAAATTAAAATTGAAAATATGAGAATTTTTTCCAGGTCTTTAGAACCTGTGCCAAAATTACCCGGAATTCGATTCCCACTACCAAAGAAATTCAGTCTCACCCTTTTGTTTTGGTACAGATACCATAACTTCTTTTCACAAGTAGGTGATTACCTGGCCCAGAAATCTTTAACTTAAAGATCTTTTATGTATACATTACAGGTTTTCATTCAAGCCATGCCTCAGAATAAAAACAAATAAAAACATTAAATGGGCAATTCAATGAGGAAAATAGACTAAACAATGTGATGAAATTTAAGCGCTCAGTCATATGCTTGTGAAAAGAGACCCTAACCCTTTTATCCTGGCTTTAAAAATTGATACATTTGGGGCACATCTAAGATCTTCTGGTAATTTATTCCAGTTGCATGCAGCGTAACTGCTGAATGCAGCTTCACCATGTTTAGTTTTGACTCTGGGCTCCACTAGTTGTCCTGAGTTCAGTGATCTGAGTGCCCTGCTTGGTTTATAATCCTCAAACATATCAGAAATGTATTCAGGGATTTATATAGCAAAACTTTAAAATCTATTCTGTAACTAACTGGAAACCAGTGCAAAGATTTAAGAACCGGCGTGATGTGTTCTGTTCTCTTAGTCTTTGTTAACATTCTAGCAGCAGCATTCTGAATGAGCTGCAGCTGTTTTACAGTCTTTTTGGGAAGTCCAGTTAAGAGCCCATTACAGTAGTCAACCCTACTGGAGATAAATGCATGGATAAGCCTCTCTTGGTCTTTTTTCGATACCAGGTCCTTGATTCTGGCTACATTTTTAAGATGATAGAAAGCTGTTTTGGTGACCATTTTGATATGACTGCTGAACGTGAGATCTGAGTCTATAATTACACCTAGATTACACACTTGGTCCCTGGTTTTTAGGGCTCGAGAATCGAGTTCTTTCCTAATATTAGTTATTTTATTTTTGTTGCCAAACACAATACCATGGTGAGATCGGAAGCCTGATTGGAATTTGTCTAAGAGACCGTTCAAGTTCACAAATTTGCTGAGTTGATTGAAGACCACCTTCTCAATAATTTTGTCTATAAAAGGTAGATTTGAGACTGGTCTATAGTTGTTCAAAACAGTTGCATCCAGTGTTCTCTTTTTTAATAGCGGTTTAATGGCAGCTGTTTTTAGTGACGTTGGGAAAAACCCTAATTGTAAAGAGCTATTAACTATTTGCTGCAGATCTATTGTTATGGAGTGGGCAATTCTATCGATATGTCAAGTCTGATCTAATCTATATTTCTTTCAAACTGTTTTGATGCTGTTCCTTTCTCAGCCATGTATTCTTTAGTGTCACTTTTTATGTCTAGTCTACACTAATGTTCTGACTCACTCAAATATTTTGCCAGGTTCGGCCTTTCTATGCCTCTGTGACAGTAATTGACAAGTAGGTTTAGCCAAGGGACAAATTTTTTTAGGTAATTTTCCACATGGCATTTAATACCATAATATATTCAATGTGCCAATATAGTAATGATGCTGTTGTGATGACCTGGCTTGTAGAGTAACTTGCTGAGAGTTTGATTCGTCTATCAAATCAGTTAGATTCTACACAATAATTGGAGGTCATTTCTTTGTGTCTATCCATAGGGCTTGTTTACATTATCATGCTCCATTTTGGAAACTAGATTGTTTAATTGTATAAACATCAATAGCACCCTTGGTGAAGCACCCCTGGAGTTTCAGAAGTGTGAAGACAACTAAGTCAGATCTGTATCAAGATTCTGCACACGTATATTGCTTGATTTTCCTGTGGTTGGCTGCCAGTTCATGCATAGCACGTCTCAAACATGCTGGTGTAAGTACAAACGCTACAGAAGTGGTGATGCAGACTTAGATAATTGTTTTATTCGCTCACTGGTTATGTAAACAAGCCCATAGTCAAAAGAGCACCACAGTCTTTGGAGCAAAACCTAAGCTACGACAATCACTCCATGTTATAGTGTTTAGGCTACTCTTTACATTGGAGTCATGGTCAATTTACTTGTTCATATCTTCAACAATGTTCACAGTAAATGCAATATGAAGTGAACACCTTCCACATTCCACTCAATGGTTAAATTCTTATGTAAAAAAAAAATGCCTCAGCATAGCAACCTATTGTTTTGTTTAGAAGAATAATTCACAAGTACCCAATCTACTTTCATGATTACACTAATGTAGACTATCATTTTCTTTTCAATTTGTCTATCCAAGCAGCACTCAACATTGAACATTTCAAAAACATTGCATAAGTTGTGCCGCAATTGAAAGAAAGTGAAGGAAAACAAAAAAATGCTGAGCAGAGCATGCCCTGGACTTTCTGCTGAACGCTAACAGAGTGAAACTAAAGCAAGAGAAACATCTGCCACTCCAGAATGTTGGAAATTTGCTCTGCTCTCAAGCCAAATTACATGCGCTTCACACTTTAGTCCATTGTCACAAACCCTCCTGGTGCAGTGCAGGGTAAGCCACTTGCAGAGCCAAACTAACACGTTGAGGGTGTGTATTTTAAAATATAAAACAAACACAAGAAAACTATGAACGGAAATGCCATAGCGACTTATATCAAGCATTAAATACAGTCCAAAGGTAAACCTAAACACTCACCTAAATAGTACGTAACGTAGAACAATACCAAGCACCCGTGACAATAAACCGGGAACTTAAATAACCCACTGATTAACTAACCTATGCCCGCTGCTTAGCTAAACTGTAACAGCTGTGCTCCTAATCAAACAATTCAGAGGGAATGCTTCTCTGTCACACACTGTGTATGAAAGCATATAGTGGACTAAATACTAATGAAAATGCAATCCCAAATGGCATTTACATTTTAAAAACAATGCTCTGGAGTATTTTTACGAGGACTTAATTCAAATGAAAATGCTATTTCTAAATTGCATTTTCATGAGGGACAGTATTTAAATGGAAATGTAATCTGTCAGACCTCTCATCAAGGCGGGTCTTCAGGTAGGACGTACCTTTCTTGTTCTGTGATAACCTGGGCCAGCTTTACGCTACAGAAGTAGATGCGTTTAGCTGGGAATACACCTGGCACTTATGCTGCGCCTAAAGACAGACTGCATACAAATAAATAACGTAGGCTGATAACCATATACACACTGGAAGGGTGACATGCCTGTAACCGTAGTGGGAAGCCTATTGTGCACCTACTCCACCCAGGGTATTTGCGCAGACCAGGTTGTAGGAATGTGGACTTTTCTGGTTGGCCTTATCTGCCTGGCCGTTGGTCTGTGGGTGGAACCCGGATGACAGGCTGGTCGTTGCTCCAATTGCCAATCAAAAAGCCCTCCACACTGCCAAGGCGAACTGGGGACCACGTTGAAGGCAATGTTGGTGGGCAAGCCGTGAACACTGAATATCCTCTTCACCATGAGGTCGGCTGTCTCCTTGGCTGAGGGAAGCTTGGGAAGAGGAATGAAATGGGCAAACTTGCTGAACTGATCCACATTGCTCAGGAAAACTGTGTTTCCCTTTGAGAACCAGTCACAAAATCCATTCCCAGGTGGGACCATGGACGATGAGGGATAGACAATGGCCTCAGGAAACCCATGCTGGGTGGATTTGAAGTCTTGTTCAGCCACACTGAACATGCGGCGACATATGTCCGGGTGTCCTCCCCCATGGCTGGCCACCAGAACCGTTGGCGTAGATCATCAACCTCAACCATCAACATCAACCTCCACCATAAATTGCAGAGACAGGTCCAATTGTGAAAGAACAGGAGGCGAGGTAAACCGAGCCTTGAGGTCCAGAAAAGTTGTCTCTGCCTCACAAACACAAAACGACCAAGCATGTCATGCAAAATGTCATTCACTAAGCACTGGAAGATGGCAGGTGAGTTAGTCAGACCGAACGGCCTCACCAGGTATTCAAAGTGTCCCATGGGAGTGTCAAAACCTGTAAGCCACTCGTCTCCATCCCGGATTCTGACCAGATGATAGGCGTTGGGGAGGTGAATATGGTTGAACTGTATAGAGAGTCAAAAGCAGTGTTCATCAATGGTGATGGGTGCTTGTTTTTGAATGATATTCAAACACTGATTGAGTCTATACACGGTCTGAGCGTGCCATCCTTCTTCTCAACGAAGAAAAACCTTGCATCCAATGCAGACGAGGAGAGACGGATGATACCTGCAATAACGAATAAATGATATAACTCTCCATGGCCTCGCAGTTAGGTTCGGAGATGTTTTAAAATCGCCCCTTAGGCAACGAAACTTCAATAGAACAGTCACAGGCCGATGCAGAGGAAGAGACAAGGCACGTTGCTTACTAAACACCTCTCCGAGTCCGTGGTCTGCAGCGGAAACCAGAGTGAGGCCCGGAGCTGGAACTGAAATCTCCTAGCACACGACCTGGAAAGAGCAGACTGGAGACAGACATGCATTAGTTACTTAAGGATGTGACTGGTAGGCCAGTTTACAGAAGGGTTGTTTCTAGCCAGCCAAGGATAACCCAGAACAACGGGTGGCTTAGAAGAGCTGATTATAAGGCAGCTGATGTCCTCCAGATGATTACCCAAAATCTGGAGTTCGACTGGCTCAGTATGGTCAGTAACCCTAGCTAACAGTTAACCATCTAAAGTGTTCGCCTCAATGACTCGGTAGAGGTATCCTACGGCGACCCTGCTGGTCCACTAGGTTACTGTCCAAAAAATTGTCAGAGCTGACAATTGTGACATGAAACAAAGTGCGTCCGATAGAGGAGGTGTGCATAGTCTCACCCGCTAGAACACTCCTGATTACGGGCGTACCTGGTGGTTTCCCTGCTTCTGGGGACATACAAATAGAAAATGACCAGACTGACCACAATACAGACTGACCACAATACAGATAGCTGTCTGTGGCGCACTGGCGCCAACGTTCTGCCTCCCAAATCTGGTACCGACCCACCTGCATACGCTCGGAGTCGAGAGATCTCACATCTTCCTCCCGAACTGGTTGGGGTCTTGCTGATGTTATTTTAATTTATTAAGTCCACTAAAAAGCAGGGCATTGTTTGAAAATGAAAATGCTATTTGGGATTGCATTTTAATTTTCATTTAGCCCACTAAATGCTTCCATTAGAGTGGAACACAGCTCACCACTCGTGACATCCATGCCATCTCCAGCTCATACATAGTCTGGCAGTGACACAGTGTGCAGTTTTCAGAATAGATGTGCTGTTGTTTTCCTCTCTGATCCTTAAGACACATTTATTTTCACATTCATGTATTTCAACGTCCAAACTACTGCAAAACTAGGGCCAGTGCATGGGGCATAAACTGTTAACTTTAAACTGTCAACCGAAACGGGCGCATTGGTTTAGCAAGTTTTTACTGAAGCATGAGCTTAGTAACTAGTTCTGGTCTGCAGCATGTATTTTTACATCTGTGCTTTCAACAGTAAACAGTGTATAAGAAATATATATGAATATGTAATGTTCTTGTCCTGACTCGGCTGACAGGTTTGTAGTTTTCACTAATAACAGTTTAGTTTAGTTCAGTAGGAACGTTGGGTTTAATTCAGTAGGTGAAAATGGATTGAGTTTAGTTCAGTTGGAGAGAAGAATGTTGGGTTTAATTCAGTAGGTGAAAATGGGTTCAGTTTAGTTGGAGAGGAAGGTTGGGTTTAATTCAGTAGGTGAATATGGGTTCAGTTTAGTTGGAGAGAGGAAGGTTGGGTTTAATTCAGTAGGTGAATATGGGTTCAGTTTAGTTGGAGAGGAAAGTTGGGTTTAATTCAGTAGGTGAAAATGGGTTCAGTTTTGTTGGAGAGGAAAGTTGGGTTTAATTCAGTAGGTGAAAATGGGTTCAGTTTTGTTGTAGGGGACGGTTGGGTTTAATTCAGTAGGTGAAAATTGGTTCAGTTTAGTTGGAGAGGAAGGTTGGGTTTAATTCAGTAGATGAATATGGGTTCAGTTTAGTTGGAGAGGAAGGTTGGGTTTAATTCAGTAGGTGAATATGGGTTCAGTTTAGTTGGAGAGAGGAAGGTTGGGTTTAATTCAGTAGGTGAAAATGGGTTCAGTTTAGTTGGAGAGGAAGGGTGGGTTTAATTCAGTAGGTGAAAATGGGTTCAGTTTTGTTGGAGAGGAAAGTTGGGTTTAATTCAGTAGGTGAAAATGGGTTCAGTTTAGTTGGAGAGAGGAAGGTTGGGTTTAATTCAGTAGGTGAATATGGGTTCAGTTTAGTTAAATGAAAAAAAACGAGAATGCAAAGAGTGTGAAAACAGTCATCAAAGCAATTATTTACAGTATGAAATGTATTTTGAACTGTTCAACACCATTTGGGTTGCTACATGATTCCATGTGTTATTTCAATGTGTTGATGACTTCACTATTAGTCTAAGATGTGGAAAATAGTCAAACTAAATACAAATCCTGGATTTAGTAGGGTTTAATTTATCAGCATTTCTATTTCTCAATGTCTAGTAGTCAGTAATTATTTACTAAGACAATCAATACAATAATCTACAGTAATCTGTACATATGTACTTTTAAGTGCAATTAAGTGCGTTTTCCCAGGAGTTTGGCATCAGTAATATTCTACTATTCGGACATATCACCCACATACTATTAAGTTTTGAATTAAGTCGAGTTAGTCATCAGTCGAGAAAAATGTATTTCTTAAAAATAGTGTAGCCAATATCCTAACATGATTCACGGAATTAGAACGAGGTCACCAAAATATTGTTTGTCTTCCATTCAGATAGAGAGAGGGGGGGGGAGAAATAGAGAGAAGAGAGGGGGAGAAATAGAGAGAAGAGAGAGAGAGAGAGAGAGAGAAGAGAGAGAGAGAGAGAGAGAAAAGAGAGAGAGAGAAAAAAGAGAGAGATAGGTTCCTTTTTCTAGAATTGATGGTAGGTCGAGATGCAAAGTTTTCCCCCAATCCACTGGTATGATCAGTATAAATGCATTACACTTCCCAGGGAGACCGTGTCAACTCCGAAATTGAACGCTTTAAGGAAATCATCTGTAGGAAGTATCTCCATGAGCGTATGACCTGTCAGCATGAGTAGGGAGTGCACTGGCTACCACAGCGCAGATAACGGGTTTGTCAATAGCTCCTGGTGTCCTAAAACCGGGGGCGACGAGCGAGCTGTATTCTGTTGCGGATTTAACGACATCAAGTATTGCTGTGATGATCCCAACAGCTTTTTCCCTTACGAGTATGGATACATGTGGTGGCTCAGGTACGTGAGACATGTTTACCTGCGCATCTGAAGATACTTATCGATGTGTGCCCAATGTGCAAAATACATTTTAAAACGTTTTTTATTACTTACTTTCCAAAATCTCGTGCTCGTAGAAACTCGAACCGAAAGACAACACGAAGTCACGTGTAAAACAATATGACATGTGAGTGACACGTCCCCAGTGAAAATCTGGTTTCATGTGATTTTTAACAACAGGTTGATCCGTATAAAAGTGCTTGTAACACACATAGTTTCCGTATACAAGTGCTTGTAACACACATAGTTTCTGTATACAAGTGCTTGTAACACACATAGTTTCCGTATACAAGTGCTTGTAACACACATAGTTTCCGTATACAAGTGCTTGTAACACACATAGTTTCCGTATACAAGTGCTTGTAACACACATAGTTTGAAACATGTGTACTTTACATACTTAAACAACTTCTGCATGTTTGTTATATTTCTCTTATATTTATATATATATATATTGTCAATACTTTAACCTTGTTTACTTGAAATTGAAATCTTTCAACAACTAAACTAATATTAAAAAATCTGACCAAATATCTGACAATCTAAGTAAATCCAGATATAACTACAGCCAAAATAATATGTTTTCATTCAAGTTTACAAAAAGAAAAAAAAACTATAAATTCCACTAATATGTGAGTAGTAGCTATTAAATGGACTGTACAAATGGTTTTGGAGAGGGCCCCCAGACTGGTGTAGCAGACCTAGGCCCTCATTGGTTGCTCTAGGCTGACCACCACAGTCGATTCTAGCCATGATAATCTCAACAAGTGATGAGTGGTGCTCCATATTGGACGGGAGAGGAAGGATAAGGAAGGAATCTTCAGGAGTGATTTCCTGGTGTCTTTATAGTGACCCCCATGGGCGGCTTGGGAGCTTACTGATGTTGTCAGATGTATGAGTACGCCCTTACATGCCTTGACCCAGGCCTCTGTCTTGATTGTAAGAGTGGTGTGAAGAACGTCACAAAGGTCTAGGAAGTGGGCGTGCTACGATCTTCAACTATCCTGAATTCATAAGTAGTTATTAAGCCTCTGATTATACACCACACACAAGGGACAAGTGCTGGAAGTTTCTGCATGCAAACGTAAAATAATAAGGCTGTTCTATTCTTACATACGGAGAGACCCGTATTCTACCTGTTCCAGCATTGTACAGCCATGTATCCTAAACCAACCAATTAGAGTGGTGCACAGCATCCAATGGTTTAGGAGTTGAAGTGGTTGTGTGAATGTAAATTATATACCTGTAAATCAAACCAGACATGGGTGGCCCACGTTCTTTCTACTATCCACGTATGATTGTACACTTGTCTTAGATTTCTTTAACATGTCAAGCTGTTATGCCTCTTACTGACGACTTACTGGTTGCTCATACAGGAAGTATTCCCTGAAATAAACCAACAGGTGCACAGCGTTATACCCACAATAAAGCTAGTACCTGATCTACCGTAAGTAGTAGCCAGAGCTCTGTCCAACATCAATACCAGGCAGAACTTGATAAAATGCGACATGATTGGCGGAACCTAAAGACACTGTTGGTGCTCTGTGGGACAAGCTTAATTTCACGCTCTACCACCTAGCCAAACACTGTACTCATAAGGAACTTGTTAAATGTGTCATACATCCAGGAAAGTCATTTCAAGGGTTTTTGGAGTTACGGATCTTTCAATTTTGCAATAGGCTATGTTCTGCCATTAAAGTGTGTTAGTTCTGAAACCACAAATATGGGCGTCATCTCTCAAATCAGAAATGGACAAAACATTTGTTATAATGGATTCATCAATATCAAAGTCCTTGTATTGATCTATAAACAAAGCAACATTATTATGATTTTCAAACAAAGCAGAGTCATTGTCCTTGACAACCACTGCAGGTCATCACTTTTCCCTGGCTTAAACACAGATGGATGTACATTTAAAGTACTGAACTGTTCTCAGAGCAAAATCACCAGTTCCTACAAAATCCGATGCACATGAACTACTGCATATTGGATCCACATCTGGTTGGTCTCTTGGGCAACAAAACAGTGTCATGACTTAATCCACAAACCGGGTGCCTACGAAATGCAAGTAGCTATCAACAAAGAGATTGTGTGGTCATTTTATATATGAAGTTAGATCAATACAACATCTAACAGCATAAATCTATTTAACATGAATACTTTAATGTGTAATTCAATCTTAGTAGTTGTCACATTTTTATCGAATTTTACAAAAGAAACATATTAATTAGAAAATGTTATCATTTTGTAAGAGTAAACTATATGAAATGGACAGTTGTGTTATGTGCTTTTTTGCACTGAAATCTCAAGAACGTGCTAGAGACGAAAGTTTGATCATTTTTAAATGCCTTATGTACATCGTGTATTAGGAAAAAATTGCAGTTTGGAAAACATCTTGTGTTTCTATAATTGTGTCTCCTCGCTATTTGGTATTCCGGAGATGGGTCTTGTGTCAGGGTAATGGAATATTCCTTTTCAAATGTACTTATAAGGAGGCCACACATATGAATACTGAAAATAAGCATCTAAAATAGCGCCCAATTGGCTATTTCAGGCAATTCCAATTACCCAGTATACATTTATGATGCATAATAACGCTTTCTCCTCATGTGAGTCATTATATGTCATGAATGTGAATGGTAAATATGATAGGCTGTTTTGAAAATATCTCTGGGAGAAATCCAAAAGTATCATTGTCGAGTATAATAAAAGGTATTTTCTGCCCTACATTTTCTCCCTTTCACAGACTTTTCATATTTTCATAACCTGTGTTTTTTCACTCCAGTCTCCCTTCTAAAAATTATGCTGTCGATCCCTCCCCAGCTTTGGGGCTCTGATAGGTCTGTCCATAGCAGCAGTGGTCCTGCTGGCCTTCCTCATCACCGTATGTGTCCTCTGCTACCTCTTCATCTCCACCAAACCCAGTCATTTTGACAATGGCCTGCCGCTCCGAGCACCAGGTAATATGTCTGGGCCGAGAGAGGCCTTAAGCTCATAGGAATTAACCAGTATGTTGGTGCTTTGAATTCACTGGGCCGATGGAGAAAATACAGTGTCTTTGATAACTCGTGGTGCTCTATGTAAACAAGGTGTTCAACCGTGATCTCTATTCCAAATCCGGCCAATTCTTTAACATGGAGATGGCATAATTGTTGCTGCTCATGCTGGAATCGATGCTAGCGACAAAGCAGATAGCCTGGTCTAGGGGTGCACGTATGTGTGTGTGGATGCAGTATCCATGGAGAATACAAGAATATACTGTCAGAAATGTACGTTACTGTCTCAGTACGAACTGGTAAAGCTGCATTGTGTGTGTGTGTGTGTGTTTTTGTGTGTATGTCTGTGTGTGTCTGTGTCCCCATTCTAGAGGTGGTAACCAGTGGCGACCCCGGTCACTCTGGCCTCGCTCCTCCTGCTGGTCCTCATGGTTTTAGGAAGCACTTCCTCAGCCGGAAGCTGGACTGTGACAACCAGCCTCCTGACCCAGAGAGACTGTTCCAGAGGTGCTTTATAGGCACCACTGTCACCACTGTCAACATGGAGGGCCCTTCGTAGGTCTAATATCATAGAGGGCCCCTTTAGGGAGCTTAGAAGGATGCTTATTAAATAGGACGCTGTACAATAGGATGCTAAACATGGGCAGCACTTCAAAGGCCCCTGGCTTTTAAAGGGTCGATATGCTCCCTTGCTCAGACAGGACATGAGTGTGTGGAGACTAGGCCACACAGTGGGAGAAACACCTATTAAACCCAAAGGCAAAATAACCTGTAATGGCCATGTTCTGTGTGTACTGGAGTTCTGTGACCAACCAGAGTTGGTCAGTTTGTCAGCGATTGCGTTGAACAGGATAGGACCCATTCTAAAAAAAAAAGTTAGGATTATTTCTGTTGGAGTAAAACGCTTTAACAGACAGAACGTTTCAGCGGACCGCTCCTACCAACCTGTGCCGTCTTAACCTTTTCCTGGATTCAATCCAAGAGCAGGTTATAGTCAGCTTTTAAAGGTGAATCGCACTCACTTGGTCACCCCATATTTATATGGACAAATTCATCATCACTCATCCAACTGACAACACTATGAAGGACATAGATGTCCAAGGACATCTGAAGTCTATTTTCAGTTGATTCATCTATTGCAATCTCAGTCAGAAACATTTCGCTCACAGAAATAAAAGATCAGCGGTCACATTTTGTTGAAAAATCTCAATCATTTAAGGAACTTTCTTTTAAATTTCAATGATAAAAAACATCATACTTTATTTGATAGTCTGTGTATATGTAATGTTTATTTTGTTCAGAACATTGCCAAAGTGAGGACAGTGTGATATTATCAACAACATATATAACATACAGTATATACAGTTATAAATCTGCCAGATAGTGTGAGTTCGGCATCACATTACCCTTGTTGACAATTCTTCTGCCATGCTGGGTTTTTGTCTTAAATTGGAAAACAACTTATATAACAGAGATTGATTCATATTTCCTGCATGGTACACAGCTGTCAATGTTTTGTTAGGGGGGTTTTACCCCAAATGTTCAGAAACACTTAAATGTATGTGGTTTTAATGCACTTGTTTTAAATCACCATTTAAAAAAGTTAATCTCGGTTAACCCAGAATTAAAGTGTACCGTAATTTGCTGTCTGTCCAAAAGAGATTAAAAAGATTTGCATGTCATGACGAAATCGTTTTTTAACAATTCTGTAACCTGACAAAATGACTGTGACAAAGCATTATGTCATGGTGAAACGTTAGTCTCTTAGTTGGAAAAATGGTCCCTTTTAAACTCCAGTCAACTCAGTCAGCACTCAAATTTGATTTCCAATAACAAGTAATACTTTCAGTAAAAAAACTTTTTTAAAGATAAAAAAAGCTTCGGAAAACACTCTGACATCAAGTTCACCACAATTTGTTGTTAATTAGATTTCATTAGTTTGATGTGTTGTTGTTTTGACATTGATATATCTACAAAGCCACATAACGACAAATCGAAAAACACATCTTTAGAACATTTTTAGATGAGGGAGTGTGGTTTTTTTTCATGCCTTAAGTGCTGTTTCGTTTAAGTGCTGTTTGGAACTCAGGAGGCATATCACATGTCTGTTACTTAGAAGTGGCTTCTGTCTAGCCATTCTACCAGAACGGCCGGATTGATGGAATGCTGCAGAGATGGTGGACTATTATCTGCCAGTGGAACCCTGACTACCTGTCAAGGCTTAATGGCACCTTCAAACCTCAGTTGTTCGTCAACATTTGTACCTGTTCAATTGGCAGATGACACCACTCTGTTCTGTCACATGGAAATGGCAAAAGGCAGATTCCTGGTGAAGTAAAAAAAAAAGAAGGGATACAAAACACAATTGGAGGCTGTGAAACCGCAGCCACTTGAGATGGAATATATTAGTTCAGCAAATATTTTCAAATTAGACATCATAATCTCTCACAATCTCAGGTGGGGGAGACACAATCACAGCATTAGCAAAGATGTGCAGTCATCTGGAAAAGTCAGAATATCCCCGGTAGGTTTTTACATATTTTTACATAAGGTTTTACATATATCTTAGGAAAATTCCAAACACATTCATAGATAGAGGTACCTTTATCATTACATGAGATACAATTAGCATCAGATACACCAAAACAGGTCAACATTCCTTGTAAGTCATTGGAGTCACTTGGGAGAGTTCAGCCTTCATAAATGATTGGAAACTTGGTCTGGTTTAAACTATATGGGAATGTGGTAACACATTACGCAAAGATCAAAGGAGCTTTTAGAGGCAATTTGAACAAAGATTACTGATGCCCATGGGAGGGGTAACAAAGCCATTTCCAAGCAATTTTAGGTACTTTATTCCCCTGTCCTACAGATTTTCTACAAATGGAGAAAATTCCAGACCACTAACAATCCACATAGGACAGGTTGTCCTGCCAAATTTAGCCCAAGAGCTAACGAAAAGATGCTAATAGAAGTCTCTAAGGACCCCCAGAAACATCCTAGAACTACAGGTGGATGTGCATGAGTCAAGTATCACAAACTGCATAAACTTAGCCTACAGGAAGGACAGGAAAAAGACTGCTCTCAAAACAAATACCTAGAAACGTTTGATGTTTCACAGAAAATAGGTCTGTAAAGTTGAACACTACTGGAAAGATCTCCTTTGGACAGATGAGTCAAGTTGGTGTTCTTTGGCTGCCAGATGCCAGATTTTTGGTGAAACAGAATTGAAAAAGAAAAACGGTAAAATTGTAAAGCATGGAGGCCATAAATCCCATATTGTTCCTGAGAATTATTGTAAAAAGAAATGTCAAAAGACAAAGAATGTCAAAAACTTCAGCTGATGCTTTCAAATGATGTAAGGACAGTGAAACAGCTCAAGTCATTTATTTCAGCCAAAGAGGGCAACACCAGTTATTGTGGCTAGTGGTGTAATATATATTTTTCACAATATGAAAGTGCATTTCTTTGATTTTTGATTAATAAATGATCGCAAAGTACAACATTTCCGTGTCATTTGTAATTTATATCCGTCAATGGTGTTCTATATTACAAAAACATGCTTTCCAGGAGTTTTCATTTTAACACCACTACCATCTTATAGGTTCACCACACATTATTGTGTCAATCGCTCATCTACTTTATGTATTTCCTCTTTCTGTGTTGTTGAAGAGCAGCAGCGTAACTTAAAGGAATGTTCTGGGCATGTGTACAGGTAATTGTCAACAGAAGACATCAATGTCATAGCGTGCTGTTACATTAGAACATTAAAATGGTTTCTTGGGAACTGGTAAATTAAATATAATACTTGGCACTCGATTAAGTACAGTGTCATCTATAATACATGTTAATGGTACTGGAGAAAGGGGCATTCCAGAAAAAGCTGTAATGACTAGTTCACCAGTAGGGTCAAGACGAACAGTAAGGTTATACAATTACGGGAAGACGACATCTGTAAACGCCTAATAGGTATAGATTAAAATGGTGTACGATTTGACACAATATCCAACTGACATTTCATGTATGCTTCCGTTTAAACCCTTAGCAGAACATCCTTGCACATTGAAAAGTTAGAAAGGAACCAATTTCATATTATCATCAGAGATAACAGGTAGAGACAAAGCAAAAGTGTCACAAAGCATTACTCAAACGCAATATGAACTTAATAACGTACATTTATTTCACACAGAACAACCTTGATGACCATAAAAACACAGCTCTCTCCACGATCAGATATCTTCATCTAAGATATATAATACAAACTGAAGCCAATATGTGTGCTACAAAATAAATATAATCTGGGGATTCAATATAGAATCTATTCACAGATTGACAAACAGCAATTCAATAAATAAACAGACAAATGAGATTGGAAATGTTTTTTTGGATGATCCATCATGAGTTATTAAAACAAACATTGTCCAGTTGAAATTGCCTTTTTCAAACATACCCCCAGATAATATTCTCTAAATACTGCAGGAATAGGGAAGTGGTTTGCCCTCTCAAATGCAATGTACTTCGTTCCATGGATTTGAGAGTATAAACATAAAAGAAACTCCTCTAGCCCATGCTGATTCTAATTCCAATCTAAAGCTTTAAAATGTGATTAGTGGTTGGGTGGCAGTTCAGGTGAGACCAGATAATACTGAAATACAAATGAATAGCTAAGGACTGTAGCTTTTAAATAGTTTACTTCCTCAATCATTCACATTCAGGACTTAAAGTGGTATGTAATTTGGTTTCCAACTAAATTAAATAGAAAGCATTTATTGTGTTCATAGCGGCACCTAGTGGCCATCAGCGGTGGTGAGGTTCAGAGAACAAACAACAAAATAACCCATCAGTCATTACACTGTAAGCAGTATGTGGACTTGGTTTAAGGAATCAATGCATATGTTATGTTGGAATTGCACCTGAACTCGATTGTTAAGCTCAACAGAGACCTCGTCCAGATGATTTGAACATAATGCGTGAAAAGTGCTTGATACAATTGCTTGAATTGGATTTGTTTCACATCATCTTGGTAGTGATATTATAATTCTAGTTGATCATGTCAAAATCATCTCTGGTCTCTAGAGCATCCCTTGTCAAATCCTAATATATATATTACGACATCTGTGCCAGAAATGCTAAAATGCTGCCAGGGCTTGGCATTATTTATATACTACATGCATTTGTTAAAATTAATGCTTTTTAAAATATAATTTTAAAGTTGAATTTATAGCATCATTAAAATCAATATATAGATCGTCTAGCAACTTGTTAACAATGACCTGTGTTCATTTTGTTAGCAACATGTGACAGCAACAATGCTGCCAGGAGGGGACAATGGGACAATGCTTCTTTGTATTAAGAAAACCTGAAGTGAGAAACATCATCCACACAACACTGATTCAGTTTCTGATTCTAATTCTATGACATCGCCCTCCAGCTGTGAGGTCAGTAGATGTCAACAGGTGAGTAATTGGAATGTAACTGGACAGAAATAATTCCAACTGTACTAAAAACACATTCTACATGTGAACTAAACGATCTGGAGGCACTATGAACACTACAGTCAGTAAGCAACATAACACGTTCAACCCGCAACTGTCTCCTGTTATGTACACTGTCCTGTAAATAAAGAACTGTGTTTTCATCTGTCTTTCTGTCTGCCGTGTACGCGTGCTGCTCAGTTCTCAGTATCTGAACACTGGGAAACGTCGTCGGCCAGACGAGCCTGTTTCTTCCTCACGTTCCAGTGGAGACACTGGGCCAGACTCTCGAACCAGTCATAGACCAGGTCATGACAGCAAATAGATGGAAGAGGGTAGCAAGACGTAGTGATCTTGATACTGCATGAAGGAGAGAGGAAGAAAGAGGAAACAGAGAGAAAACAGGTGGAGACAGATAAAGGGGATTAGGATCCAGTGGGGCTCAGGTAGAACATGCAGGTCTGGGTTCAGTCGTTGTGGGGGAGCCCCATCTTCTATTACAGTGAAATCATTTCAACAAGCAAGTCATGTCTTCTGATTATTGTTGACATAAACATGTAAAACATAAATCTACCTTGCTTGCCTTCCCGGAAAGAAATAAAGGCTGATCAATAAGATATAACATGTCGGTAATATCACTATTAGCATGACTATAACACTCTGTAGTTAATCACAGTAAGGTTAAGTTACCAGTCCCCATGTCGGATCTCCTGTCTCTTCCTTCCATCAAACGACACCCAGCATGTGTTCCTGGCATCAGGGGAGAGGGTGATCTACAGACAAAAAGACAGAACGACAGACAGACAGAACATATAGCCAATGAGACATGGGCAGATATTGTTTCTATACTAGTACTGGTTAAGACTAGGATTAGTAGTTATCATCAGACTAGGATTAGTGTGTGTGTGTGTGTGTGTGTGTGCCTCCCTCACCATGAGCTCAACCCCCGCTGGCACCACAATGGGTCTGAAGGAGAGAGAGTGAGGGCAGATGGGTGTGACCATGATGGCTGGGACATTGGGATGGATCATGGAGGCTCCAGCTGCTGCAGCGTACGCTGTGCTGCCTGTAGGGGTCGACACAATCACACCTGCACACAGAACAGAGGAGTCACACTGGCTCCACTGACAGAGACACACACCTGTTCTTACAGCCCAGTGTGGAACGCCTATTCCCTGTACTGACCGTCTCCCTGTACGGAGGTGATAAGGCGTCCGTCCAGGTAAAGGTCAACGTTAGACAAGTAGGAGGAGGGGCCTCGGTCCACCACAACCTCATTGAGAACCTGCAGGTAAACACCCACACACACAGAGAGTGGAATTTTACTAATCTTATTAACTAAACCCTGAACAAACCTCCTACCTAACCTGAATAACATGTATGTGCACTGCAAACATAGCCTAGCAATAAGGCCAAACCCAAACCGGTAATGCCAGACACAAATTCTAACCCTAATCCCTAGCTTCTGTTTGAGTTTGACCCCAAAGATTAAAAAATAAATAAATTTGAACTTAAATGCATGTATATTTGCATAAGTCACTAGCAGGAGACAAAGAGGTTTTGTAGAGAAAACTTGCTCAACTCTGTATGATTCAGACACCTTGTACTACAGACTAGTGTGTGTGTGTGTGTGCGTGTGCACGCGTGTGTGCATGTGCGTAAGAACACATCAGAGACCATTACCGGCCACCGATCAAAATCAATCCGGGCGGTGCTGTCGTAACCACAACAACCGCCTCAACAGGGGCGCTAACATCCAACCAGCCATGAAATATTTTGACTGTTGCCATGGATACAGGGTGACGCGCAGAGACAGAATGTTTGGAAGAGCGGAGGAGAGCGCAGGAAATTGGATTGACGTCATAACATGAAGCTTGAAACCATATAAGCCCTCATCTCCAGCCCTTTAAAGGTCTTAGCATCCATCCCCAGTTCATGGAGAGATTGCAATAACCACAAGGATGTCATACTAGAAAAGGTACCCCAAATGACTAATAATTACGGAACATACCATCTAATAATAAGCTGTAATAATAATAATAAGCTCTCCCAAGACGTCGTCCCCTTCAGTCTGTCCATCGTGGAGGTATCTTCTGCACTCAGCAGGGTGAACGCACGCAAGGCGGCTGGGTCCTGACGGTGTCCCTGGGCGTGTGCTCAGAGTATGTGCTGGGCATTCGGCTGGGGTCTTCAGGCATTTTCAACCTGTCACTGTCCCTGGCGGTCATCCCCATGTGCTTCATGACCACAACCATTGTGCCAGTGCCGAAGCAGTCGACTGCGTCATGCCTAAATGACTTTCGACCTGTTGCGCTCACCCCCCACAATCATGAAGTTCTTTGAACCGACCTCCCTCCAACTCTGGACCCACATCAGTTTGCCTATCGCCCTCACAGGCCTACTGAGGACGCCATCTCCATTATGGTCTACTCTGCCCTGACCCACCTGGACAAAACCAACACCAGATGATGCTGTTCATAAACTTCAGCTCAGCATTCAATACAGTCATCCCCTCTAGACTGGTTACCAAACTCCAAGACCTTAGGATCAGCCCCTCTCTTTGCAACTGGACTCTAGACTTCCTAACCAATAGACCTCAGTCTGTCAGGTTGGACACCTCACCTCCTACACCCTGACCCTGAACACCGGTGTCCCACAGGGCTGTGTGCTTAAACCGCTCGTGTACCCTCTCTTCACCCACGACTGTGTACCTCTATACAGCTCTAATACCATCGTCACGTTTGCTCCCCGCCACCAAAGACATCCAGCACCAGCGCTGTTGAGCGTGTGGCATTATCAGGGACCCCTTACAACCAAGCCATAAACTGTTTGCCCCCATGTCATCAGGCAAGTGTTACAGATCTCTTCTTACCCACACCAGCAGGCTCAGGAACAGTTTCTTCCCTTCTGCTGTTACATAATGAACTCTGAAACCCTTCGGTAACCTTGCACTCACACTGCTACTTATCTATTTTATCTGCCATTTGAACAATGGACTGTTGTACTCCTTGCTACCTCTTGCCCTGCACACTGCTAGCCTATTTATTATATTTATTATATTTGCACAAAGCATATCGTTTGTACTATCCGTTTACCATTTGCACAGATGTCCTCCGCTGGTGTGCGATCTGCACATTTGCAATGTGCTACATTGTTGAACTGAATACCTGCACATTTATCCATGTCAATTGCACATCCTTACACTGTACTCCATATCTTTTTGCACTTCTGGTTGGATGCAAACTGCATTTCTTTGTACTGTACTTGTACTGTCCAATGACAAAAAGTTGGATCTAATCTAATCTCATAGATTGGACTGATATAGTGGTTTGGGATTCAGTCCCATTCTCACCTGCATTTGAAGGGTAACTTTCCCAGACTCTGTGTTCGTGTGATCGTGTGGTGGCATTCCGTTGTGCTCGACATCAGGCTGGCTCTGACCCTCAAGGCCCTGTTCACCACACCCCGAGCCCCCAAGGCGCTGGTCCCCACACCCCGGGCCCTGGTCCCCACACTCCAGGCTCTGGTCCCCACACCCCGAGCCCCCAAGGTACTGCTGCTGGCCTGGTAGCCCAGTCCTCTGGAGGAGGTCCTTCACCACCTTCACCTTCAGACGACTACGGAGTATGATAGCTGCATTACCTAATTCACATAGAAAACACACACACAAGGAACACACACACAGACAACACACAAGCAGGCAGAGAGCACACACAAAGAACACACAAGCAGGCAGAGAACACACACAAAGAACACACTCAAAGAACACACACAAAAAACACACAAGCAGGCAGAGAACACACACAAAGAACACACACAAAGAACACACACAAAGAACACAGACACACAGACAACACCCAAGCAGGCAGAGAACACACACACACCAACAACACCAAAGCAGGCAGAAACACGCACAGAGAACACACACAGAGAACACACACAGAGAACACACACAAAGAAAACACAAAGAACAGACACACAGACAACACCCAAGCAGGCAGAGAACACACACACACACACCAACAACACCAAAGCAGGCAGAAACACGCACAGAGAACACACACAGAGAACACACACAAAGAACACACACAAAGAACACACACAAAGAACACACACACACAGACAACACACAAGCAGGCAGAAAACACACAGAGAACATACACACAACGAACAAACACACACAGAAAGAAACATAAACAGAGATATCCCGCAAATTACAAACTACTATTCACCACACCGGAACTTGTTCTAGAATAATACTAATTTATACTACCTTCAAATACTTTCGCCACTTCTGTCTTGTATGAATCAAACTTGAACGGTGTCAAAAAACCCAGAGAACCAAGATGGAATGCCATGACTGGAGGAACACTGCCCTGTAATAGAGAAAATATATGTTATATCCGGAAGGTATAAAAGAAAAAAGAAACCATTACCTTACTGCATCTTACTCCAAGGCCCCATAATCTAGGGAATAGGGTTCTGTAAATTAGGATGCAGTTAAGTCTGACTAAAGACTTAAAGAGCTGCTAGTTCTGGTAGTGTGCCTAGTGGTGAGTACTGGTAGTGTGCCTGGTGGTGAGTACTGGTAGTGTGCCTAGTGGTGAGTACTGGTAGTGTGCCTGGTGGTGAGTACTGGTAGTGTGCCTGGTGGTGAGTACTGGTAGTGTGCCTGGTGGTGAGTACTGGTAGTGTGCCTGGTGGTGAGTACTGATAGTGTGCCTGGTGGTGAGTACTGGTAGTGTGCCTAGTGGTGAGTACTGGTAGTGTGCCTGGTGGTGAGTACTGGTAGTGTGCCTGGTGGTGAGTACTGGTAGTGTGCCTGGTGGTGAGTACTGGTAGTGTGCCTGGTGGTGAGTACTGGTAGTGTGCCTGGTGGTGAGTACTGGTAGTGTGCCTGGTGGTGAGTACTGGTAGTGTGCCTGGTGGTGAGTACTGGTAGTGTGCCTGGTGGTGAGTACTGGTAGTGTGCCTGGTGGTGAGTACTGGTAGTGTGCCTGGTGGTGAGTACTGGTAGTGTGCCTGGTGGTGAGTACTGGTAGTGTGCCTGGTGGTGAGTTCTGGTAGTGTGCCTGGTGGTGAGTACTGGTAGTGTGCCTGGTGGTGAGTACTGGTAGTGTGCCTGGTGGTGAGTACTGGTAGTGTGCCTGGTTGTGAGTACTGGTAGTGTGCCTGGTGGTGAGTACTGGTAGTTTGCCTGGTGGTGAGTACTGGTAGTGTGCCTGGTGGTGAGTACTGGTAGTGTGCCTGGTGGTGAGTACTGGTAGTGTGCCTGGTGGTGAGTTCTGGTAGTGTGCCTGGTGGTGAGTTCTGGTAGTGTGCCTGGTGGTGAGTACTGGTAGTGTGCCTGGTGGTGAGTACTGGTAGTGTGCCTGGTGGTGAGTACTGGTAGTGTGCCTGGTGGTGAGTACTGGTAGTGTGCCTGGTGGTGAGTTCTGGTAGTGTGCCTGGTGGTGAGTTCTGGTAGTGTGCCTGGTGGTGAGTACTGGTAGTGTGCCTGGTGGTGAGTACTGGTAGTGTGCCTGGTGGTGAGTACTGGTAGTGTGCCTGGTAGTGTGCCTGGTGGTGAGTACTGGTAGTGTGCCTGGTGGTGAGTACTGGAACAGTGGGAGGTCACATTTAGGCATGGTGAGATCAGGGATATTTCAATTGGTTCAATGACTCAATTTGATTGTAAACTGCTTTAGCCAGACTGCTGGAAGGCTGAAAAGAACAAACAGTTTGCAAACTGTAGAGTGCTGATTTGCAGTGGTGTATGTTTGGTTCTGTAAAGCTGTGTCCATTATGATGACCAAACAACTATCTATTGTGTTCATACCTGCATCATACCTCCCATCAGTCCTAAGCTACTTCTCTAAAGCCTGAAAGGTAAATAGTTTTTCTCTGCCCCAATTTCTGTTGATTCTGTTGTACAACTTACAGCTGCCAACCATTAAGGAGAAAAATACAATTATTATGGTTCAGGAGCTGTTAGAATCTCATGAATCATTTACAAACTGCACATCACTAAACAGAAGGCACCTACGCCACAGCACAAGAGCACCACAGCACCAGAGCACCACAGCACCAGAGCACCACAGCACCAGAACACCAGAGCACCACAGCACCACAGCACCAGAGCACCACAGCACCAGAGCACAATAGCACCAGAGCGCCAGAGCGCCAGAACACCACAACACCACAGCACCAGAGCACCACAGCACCAGAGCACCAGAGCACCACAGCACCAGAGCACCAGAACACCAGAGCACCACAGCACCACAGCACCAGAGCACAATAGCACCAGAGCACCACAGCACCAGCACCACAGCACCAGAACACCAGAACACCACAGCACCACAGCAGAGCACCAGAGCACCACAGCACAATAGCACCAGAGCACCAGAGCGCCAGAACACCACAACACCAGAACACCACAGCACCAGAGCACCACAGCACCAGAGCACCACAGCACCACAGCACCAGAGCACCACAGCACCAGAGCACCAGAGCACCACAGCACCAGAGCACCACAGCACCAGAACACCAGAACACCAGAACACCAGAGCACCACAGCACCAGAGCACCGCAGCACCAGAGCACCACAGCACCAGAGCACCACAGCACCAGAACACCAGAGCACCAGCCACAGCACCAGAGCACCAGCACCAGAGCACCACAACACCAGAACACCAGAGCACCAGAGCACCACAGACCAGAGCACCACAACACCAGAACACCAGAGCACCACAGCACCAGAGCACCAGAGCACCAGAGCACCAGAGCAGCACCCAGAGCACCACAGCACCAGCACCACACCAGCACCAGAGCACCAGAGACCACAGCACCAGAGCACCAGCACCAGAGCACCAGAACACCAGAGCACCAGAGCACCACAGCACCAGAGCACACCACCAGAACACCAGAGCACCACAGCACCAGAGCACCACAGCACCAGAGCACCACAGCACCAGAACACCAGAGCACCAGAGACCACAGCACCAGAGCACCACAGCACCAGAGCACCACAACACCAGAACACCAGAGCACCAGAGCACCACAGCACCAGAGCACCACAACACCAGAACACCAGAGCACCACAGCACCACCCCACCAGAGCACCACCCCACCAGAGCACCACCCCACCAGAGCGCCAGAGCACCACAGCACAGAGCACCACCCCACCAGAGCACCAGAGCACCACAGCACCAGAGCACCACAGCACCAAAGCAGTGCCGTGTAAGCCTGGATTAGTACAGAGCTGATACGAGCCATAGCAAACAGTAACACTGTGGTCTAAAAGTAATCACCTGAAAGAGAGAAGAGGCGTAGAGTAAAGTCCCATCTCCTCCCAGACAGATAATCAGATCAATACAGTCAGAAATGTCATCATAGCCTGCAAAAAGGACACAAATGGCAAATGGGAGGGGTTTCAAATTACAGTATTTAAATCAGGCAAGTTATCAACAAGAAGTTATTGTTATACAATAAAAACCTGCATATAAAATAACAATAGAAAAAAAATAATCAGAAATTAAATTCATAATATATGGATACCACAAGCCTGAGCTCATTTCCGATGACATTAATGAATGTGATTTGTTTGAGGAAGTGAAACTCCCAGGAGATTGTGGTTTACCCTCTCTGAAGGTGCACAGTTGGTTTCGGATGGAGCCAAACCCCTGGTCATTAGTGAGCGTGATGTCTTCCACCACCCTCCTCTCCACATACACCATCATTTGCTTCTCCTGGACACACAGACACAGGATATGCTCCACATTAGCGCCATGCATTGTGAACTGCCTGTATACAGCCCTTAATGGCAGCGCATTAATTTAACCTTTATTTAACCAGGTATTTCACCACATTCACCAGATTACACAAACCTTTGACACATTTGACACTTTAGAGCTGAACACTTTTATTGCCACCAGAGTACAGATGACCTGAGAGCAAAACAGCCTAAGGAAATTGATAACGCCCCAAGCCAGTTGCCACGGTTACCAAGGAAGACAATCCCACAGCAAGAAGGTGGTGGGATGAGCCAATTGTAAGCTCCAATCTAGATGATGTAATGGATGTTATGAAAGTGGATTTGATTTTAATCAATATAAAATAGGGCCAGTTGAGTGCTAGGGCAGGAAACCCTTTTCCATCTCTACCTATTCCAACAGTGAGGTTTGTTGACAGCTGGACCAGCTCTGAGGGAGATAAGGGCTGGGAAAAACCCTAGTCAGGGAAGCAAACAGGCTGTTTACTCTTTAAACCTGACAGGTGAGACTATTTCTTCTACAGTCATGGATTTTGCATTTCTGACAAGAATTACAATCTATGTAGACTGCCCTTGTTTTATTTGTGTCTGTATTTTGACATTTAACTAGATAAACCTGTCTTGCCTTTAGCACCCCAGGGTGTGTTCTCCTAGTAGATTTACAGCAGTACTTGATAAATTAATGACTATGAAGTTGTGTCTATTCCGTGGTAATCCAGAACCGCATGTTATCATGGAAAACAATGACTGTTTTATTTCGTTTGCAAACTAATACTTAGTTTATATGATCAATAAGGCACCGGAGAAGTTTGTGATGGATATGGAAATACATTTTGGTATCAATATATTAATGCAGTTGAAGTTGGACTATTAGATACACTTAGTTTGAAACACTTAGTTTGAAACAAACACTTAGTTTGAAACAAACACTTAGTTTGAAACAAACACTTAGTTTGAAACAAACACTTAGGTTGAACCAAACACTTAGGTTGAAACAAACACTTAGGTTGAACCAAACACTTAGGTTGAACCAAACACACATAATTTCGTTGCATAAGTGTGCACACCCTTAAACTAATACTTTGTTTAAGCACCTTTAGATTTTAGTACAACACCTAGTCTTTTTGGGTAGGAGTCTATTAGCGTGGCACATCTTGACTTGCCAATATTTGCCCACTCTTCTTTGCAAAAGTGCCCCAAATCTGTCAGATTGTGCACAACCCTCTTCAGATCACACCAAGAGATGTTCAATTGGATTCACGTCTGGGCTCTGGCTGGGCCATTCAAAAATGTTAATCTTCTTCTGGTGAAGCTATGCTTTTGTGAATTTGGATGTGTGTTTTGGGTCATTGTCATGCCGAAAGGTGAACTTCCTCGTCATCTTCAGCTTGCTATCGCAAGCCTGAAGGTTGTGTCAAAATTCCTTTCACCGTGACTAAGGCCCCGGTTCCAATAAAGAAAAACAGCCCCTATGCATGATGCTGCCACCAAAATGCTTTACTGTGGGTATGGTGTTCTTTGGGTGATGTGCAGTGTTGTTTTTGCGGATACCTTTTGAAGTTAAGGTTAAAAGGTTAAACCATGGTTTCATCAGACCATAACACATTTGCCCTCATGCTTATGCAAACTTCATCCGGGCTTGGATGTTTTTCTTCGTAAGAAAAGGCTTCCATCATGCCACCCTACCACATAGCCCATACATGTGAAGAATACAGGAGATTGTTGTCACATGTAGCACACAGCCAGTACTGGCCAGAAATTCCAGCAGCTCCTTTAATGTTGCTGTAGGCCTCTTGGAAGCCTCCCTGACCAGTTTTGTCTTTGTCTTTTCATTTATTTTGGAGGGACATCCAGTTCTTGGAAATGTCTCTGTTGTGCCATATTTTCTTGACTAGAGGATGACCGTCTTCATTGTGTTCCATGGTTTATCTAATGCTTTGGAAAGTCTTTTGTAGCCTTTTCCTGACTATTATTATCAGGAAAATTGAGTGCAAAATACGAGAGTCGAACGAATTACCTTGTAAGAAGATTTATTTTAAAATAGAAAGAATTTAACACAACAAGTAAGCTCTTTGCCCTGTCCTATGTTCTACTCGCGCGATGAGAAAATTAAAGAGCCCTTCCTAGCGGGAGTCCATTTCCTTTATAGGTTTTTAGAAGCCCTCCCCAGTTAGGAACACAGGTAAGATTCTCCTCTACTCATTACCGCCCCTAGTGATCGGATGACTTAAGTACAGTTACTATTTCAACACACAAACTATAAAACCCTTATACTAATGAATGTAAAATTAAACAGAAAATATTAAACGTAAACTCAATGTAAACAACTAATGCTATAGACTACTAATGAGGTAAACAGAATAATAATGTAAAACAAATTAATTAACTAAAATGTAAACAAACTGAAAATCTACCACAATATCTTTCAACAATGAGATCCCTCTGAAATGCAACTAAGAAAATGTCAGGAAAATCCTTCTGAAACAGTGATAAATCAGATTAACTTTAAATGACGGCAGGCGTGTAATGACTTCTCTTTAACATGAGTTTGAATGTGATTAGTTAATTCTGAAAGCAGCCACATCCCCAGTTATAAGAGGGAGTGTGCACACTTATGCAACCAGGTTATCGTACGTTTTTTTTGGGGGGGGGTTCTTAAAAATGTACGTTTTTTTCAATTGAATTGTTCACGATATAGGCAACATCATTCACAGTGGAAAAAGCTGAAATTATTTATCTTTGTCTCATTACTTCACATCACAAAGATGGGGTGTGTAGAGTTTTTATATCCACTGTAACCTTGTTTGACAGATTTAATAAAAACACATCTTGTAGCCTCAAATTCTAGATAAATCTACACCTTTATTATCATTGATGTCAGACCTTGAATTCAGATAGCTCTGTCTATTTAATTAACAAGGGTCATAATAAGTCTCATCCCTCGGATTATTACTAAAACAGGGTTGGGATGTAAACCTTTCTTTCTGGAAATTATCATTTTATGAACATCTAAACAACAGAAGCACACTTCAGCTGTACTCCATGAGTTGTCAGTACGAGTAACAGTAAAGTACCTCGACAAGGAACCAGCAGAGTTCTTTGAATGGTTCCACCAGGCTCTCATCTCGTATCTTCCTAATAACCAAAACATTGACTGGAGGCTTGTTCCAAGTCAGACGCTGACTGGCCGGGTCCTGGATGTGCCTGAGGGGAAGGACACAGGTTAAATAAAAGCATTTATGCATGCATTTTTTTTTATTGGAGAAGTAAATTATCCACAATATAATCATCATACCTTGAAATAACCCTTTAATGTGACATTTTTTATGTCAACAAGCACCACAAACCCATGACCAAAGGCCGACAATTAAGTCCACAACCCAAACTTCCAGCATTGTTAAAAACCTAAATACAATGCACAATGCAAACACAATGCATTCAAGTCTGAGATAATTTTGCAGTTTATTCTACTACTGTGATGACTAACCAAAAAGACAGACAAACCAAAGGCAATTTTTTGTTCATCTAGTACAATCCAGTAATATGCATCTGGCATAAAATACTAAAGCTTTACATGCACATCTACTCACATTGATGTTTCCAAAACACAGCCCACTATATCTCTATTTTACCTTTTACAAAAAGTCTGATGGTTCCATTGAAAATAAGTCATTGTTTCCTACATGCAGTCTATCATTCATTAACATGGAAGACATGTTGGCAAAATCAGCCTGAACAAGGTCCAAACTCCAAAGCTAATCAGATACTAACTATGTAGATTCTTGTCCAGGGATCCACATCCAAGCCATTAGTGAATCCAGTATGTTGTACGTCAATACGAAACATAATTCTGGATAATAGCATTATCTAAATTAATAGTTAATTTTTTTTTTTTTAAGATACTAAACAAAACCTGCTATTTAACTCAATGTAATCAACAATTGAACTAAGGCAGGTGTCATTTATTTTGCCACAGTGTGAAAAATGTCATTCATTGCTATGTTTGTAAAGCCTTATCTGAAAATCTAATCTATTTGGTAGACCTGACGTCACGTCTGCTTCTCATTTTAATACATCCAATGGAATGCTTTTTATATTTTCACTTCCAGCTCTAATTTGAATTACTACAGCCCATTACCATTGGATCCCCTATTTAGCAAGCAACTCAACAGATTGTTTCAGCCGGATCTTGCCGGAACAGCAGAAACATAATTGGGTCAGTTTGTTCTGGCACTTATTTTACACAGACCCTGTATTTGTTCTACATTATTTGTCTTTTTTAATGATTCTTTGAACTGTGAACATGAACATCCTACTAAAGGCAATCAGAGTTCATAAAGTTGCCTATTCCTGCAGTCCCTTATTGGTGCTTCAACACAGCCTGACAAGATTTTGACAATTCAAGCTAATTTAATGTCTGCTATTTGCATTCCCAATGGGCTTTATTCCCAGCAATTTGCTCTGTTCACTAAATCAAGCTCTAGCTATAAAGAGGACCGCCACAAGAGAGGAAGTTCATTAGCTACCAGCCTCAGAAATTGGCAATTAACGGCACCTCAGATTTTAATCCAAATGAATACTTCACAGAGTTCCAGTAACAGTAACATCTAAACATTAACTGTTCTGTTTATGTTGACAGACTTACATGACAGAGGTTGGGTTGGGAAGAATACATGCTTTAGGTCCAAAATGAGTGGCGGGGTACGGTCCATGTAGAAAGTGGGCTCTCCTATATAGGTTAGAAATGAAATTAGTCAGTCAGACAGAAAATAAAATAACAGACAGTTTAGGTTTACTTACTCTTCACCTCACATCCAAACAGCAGTAAGAACTGTGTCTATGGAATGTTTAGCTGGCTATCTCAATCCTAGCCAGAAATCTGGTGTATGCGAAAGTCAATAAGGAACTACTGTCCAAGGCTACATGTATTTCTCAAACCCTGACCTCTTAGGAGAGCTCTCCGCCATCTCTGCCGCCAAAGATCCAGAACGATCTGAGTGTTTGTTTGGGGGCGGCAACCAGCATTGTTCGCCGTCTGGCAGTAGCACACACTCCTGGTCATCCTTATGATGGTGTTGGGACCTCTTTCCCTCCCACCGTCTTTTAGATGACTTTCTGTGTTTGGTGGACCTGGATGGTTCCGGAGGGGTGGAGCTTCTCTCTGGTGTTGCCGAGGAACATGATGACTCCTGGCTCTCCTCCCTGTCCTCCATCCTAACGAAACACACCGGCATACTTGTAAAACATCAGTTGCTTCTGGCATTGCCAGAACTACAGATAATGGGTTGGTTGAATGCACTTTTAGTTTTCTGAATATGGAGTTATTAAACCACACAATGCAAACTGGGGTTTATGGGTGAATATAAACACATCTGCCTATGTCCACTCTCAGTGTAAAACATTTTTTAAGTGATTGAGTGAAACCAGCTGGCTAGTTATGTAGCTAACTAGTAACAGTACCCAGTTAGCTGCAGGCCATTTTGCCTAAATCTCAACTTATGAAAGCTGCTCCTGCTAGTACATGTAGAGTACTACTGTAGCTACTGTAATTCAAACAAGATACGTCACATTGGCATGACAAGCTTTCTATTAAAAAATAAACATATAAGACGTAGGAAATTAATACATTTTTGTTTAATGCCAACTTACTAACCGATGTAACGGTTTGTACCAACATCCCTAAATAACCGATATAACGTTAACCACCAGCAAGCTAGCCAGGTACGCTAATGCTACCTTAGTTGCTTAACTGCTCCCGTTGTGACATATTAAATGTCAGCTTCATCGGGTCGACAAAAGATGTAACAAGATTTTAAAAATGTACAACGTTTGACAGTTGTTATAGCAAATGTTTGCAAATAATTATAATGCTAGTTAACAGAATGGAAATATAAATGTGCGTATAAAATATGTTCCCCTAGAAGCAGGATATTGTGGCATTAGGAATTACGTTTTGTTTTTCAGAATAAGAGTCCCGTAGAATAATAGTGGAGCGACATCGAAGTGGATTTTGTTAACAGCATGTCAACCATCTTTGGGGGCACGAAAAGCAATTTCTCTGAAATGTTGCATGCATAGACTGTATAAAGATAGGTTGCATGTCAAATTGGTTTACGGTGCTTTAAGTGCGAATCCATCCATTTTAAACTATTTTTGACAAGCGTGTAAAATAATGTTTGAACCATAGACTGTATAAAGATAGGGTTTGAACGCATTTTATAATGTCGCATGGCAAACATTAGTATCGCAAGCAAACAAGTATGAATTACTTTTTTTGTAAAACATATTATTATATTTGACTATGCTATTCAGATTTGCAACATGAGTATTTACCAGCGCGATTTATTTTTTACACTTTAAGGGGATTACAACTAGGAGAAGTTTTGTATTTTGAGGTAACTGCAAGTTCATTCCGCCAGCAGATGGCATGTGGGGCTGTTTTGGGCATATGGTGTGCGAATAAAATTATTAGTCGAAAATATGTGCTTTGCAAACCTATTTACTTTTTAATAGTCTTAATACGTACTTTTTTTACTATGGTCTAAAAGTGCCTTCTTGCACAAATTACATACAATCGGCTACATAATGTTCTTGTACGTTGCACAAAATATGCTTTTCAATTACTTTTTATGTCAACTGTAGCTAGCTACTTAAAACAAGCTTCACCTTTGGGGAGTTGTTTGGACCTACGACATGTGCTAATTGTAGAACTGCATTCTAACAGTTGGTGTCCTTATTGCTTTTTAACTATAATTCAGTGCGACGCACCATGGCAGACGCCCATCAAGCACAGCAGATGGCATAATTAGGGGCAAATGTACTCTTACCTGTGTAGGTACTCTGTTGTTGTCTTTTAGCTCTGGTGTATTTGCATAAATTCAACTATTCGGGAGTCTTATAGAGTATATTAGGATACACTTTCACCGCTATGTCTCAACATTGGAATTGGGCAATCTTTAGTAAATAATGTTGTACCGTAATCTGCCCATAATTGTCGTTACAATAAAATAAACGAGAGCCAAATTTACTGCTCTTATCAACTACCAATTTGGTTACCAACGTTCACCACAAACCGCGGTTTGAAATGAGCAGTTCGTTTGTGAATGAAACATCACTAGACGTGTTCATGAGGTAGGATGTAGGTAACAATTAACCATTAGGCTTTTGCATAAGTTATTAACATTTCGAAATTAAGTCTAGGTAACATTAATTGCTAGCGAATTGAATTATTAATTTTGATTAAATAAATGTATCACGTTTAGATTTATTTATTTTGCATGCTAATATGTGACAAACTAGAAGATTTCAATAAATGTGACAAACTAGAAGATTTCAGAAAGAATTCTAGCCAAATTACGAGGCTCGCATAGGAGCTTCTCTTTCCCAATAGACATTTTGAATATTTTTGACTAAACAAAATATTATTGGAAAGCAGAGAGGAATAATACGGCTGTTGTCAGTACAACGTTAAAATCTCCATGGACAAATACAAATCCCATTGTTAAGGGCGAGTACTTTAGTCTTGAACACATTCAATCTGCACAGCCACTAATCCCTATATATACAGTACCTTTTAAAGGCACACCTGTGAATCTCGTTCTTTATTGACACACCTGTTGAAAGAAAAAACACAAAAAAGGAATCTCTGTTTGTAGCGTATCTTCTCTTTACAACAACTTCCCCCAGTGTCTAAACTGTTGGGCAATCCTCCTATAGCCTGCCCATTAAAGCCTAGTCTGATATTAGCATTTACGACATTTCCATTCTCTACACTTCCTTTAAATTCATATTGGAAACATGAGTGGCTAATGGAAGCATTGACCCACAGAACACACCAGCAAAAGGTAAGTTAATTGCTTCTACTAATTTAAAATGCCTTTTTGTTCACGGAGTATATTTGTTACCTGCCAAATCCAGTTCCTAGAAAGATTTTGTTCTCAATGGTTACTCTTCAAGAGCAGGGTTGGACAACCATGATCTCACGCTAAAGACTTTACCTGCACTGTGGTTCACTGCAGATTTGTGAACACGTAGTCTTGTGCTTGGCTAATGAAAAAGTCTGGGTATCCAGAAAAATGTCGTTAAAGAATTGAGAAAATGTTACATTGTTCACTGTTGCCTAACATTACCTAACATTAATTGCTGGTGTTGATTAATTTGTATGATGAATATTGCAAATTGCTAGTGGCTGCATTCAACTATAACAATCAGACTAGAAGGGACAATCTAAGAGTTCACTTTACTTATAACTGTTAAATAAATGAAATCATAGCCTACAATAAATAAAATAGTATGGGAGAAACATTTAGGGGTTCCTCCCATTGAAACTGAGCGGGAACCCCTACAAGGGGCTATGACACTATGCAAACGCAGAGCCAGTTCAGGTTTGACCAAAACCACATGTCCCATATTTCTAATATACCAATTCCAATTTTCACTTCTCACATATGTGCTTGTGTAGTAGCCTAAAGTTAAATCAATGTTGACACACATATATATTGCATATAGGCATATTTATTATTTTGTTTGTTTTACCATAAGAGGATAAAACTGAAAAAATTAAGAACACTGACTGAGAGCTTTAAGACATGTATGTATACAAAGATAAAATGTTAAATATTTGGAAATTACAGAAACTACCCTACTGGTGTGATGCCTCCAACCACAAAGAAATGCAATATGCACATTGCTAAACAGGTTGGCCTATTCAACAAGTAACTCTTTTGGATATTTCTGTTGAAATGTAGTTCCTGTTTAAGAGATGTAAGATAGGCTAAGATGTGGCTTTTGTTTTAAATGGATTCCGATATGCGTCGTCACATAACCAGCCACACCTGTTGATCTACATTGAAAAGGGTAGTTAAGAAAATGTTGGTTCATCATTTGATTAACTACCTGTACATTTAGGTGATGAGGAAAGTTACGATATCTGCAATCTACCGAAGAAGCCCAACTGATTTTGAACTTAGTTTAAAATATTCAGGTTTATATTACAACAATTTAATTCAGATCGCCTGAATCAGGACTTCTCTGTTGCCAGGAGAAAGCATCCAAAATGATACAATAAAGTTCCAATGTTCTAATTAGTAAATACATGGGGTCAAGTTTAAAGCTAAAGTAAATTGTATAATGCTCAAAAAATACAATTACACTGAGCTTGCATCTGGACTGTGTGTACTTCTCAGAACCTTTCATAAGGCATTGTCAGGATTTCAACACTATATCACTGTTTTTAAACAGTAAATTCAGTCGATTTGCAACACTGGTTTAATCAGAAAGGTGTTTAATCGCCATGAATGTGTGTAGAGACAAGGAAATATCCAAAATAAAACCCTGCCACACTAATAGTCAATTGTCCAGAGGCCATATATTTGTCAAATGCACTGAATTCCACTGCGTAATTCAGAACAGTAAAATCTTTATGACAGCATGTGACATCAAAGCTGCAATCACTTAAGAAGACATAGCACATGAACAATAGCAGAATTATACATACAATAGTGCCCATTTATGTGCACTATTACACAATCAAAACTAGTAAAAAGTGTGGGAATAGGGAATACTGACAATATGAAATATTATACATAATATTACATAAGTGTAATAGTGCACATAAATGGGTACATACAAATGTTTATTGATCTATATTATCATAAGATTAATGTTGCCCATTGAAAAGTCTTGTTGCCTGGGGGTAAAAATGCCTTGTGAGTCCGTTCGATTGTGCCCTGATGCTCTGGTGACATCTACTAGACTGTTCAGAATTACTGTGTTGAATAAATTTTAGCACCGCCAGAATGACACAGATCAAGAACAGAGGTGGAGCGTTAGAACTGATCCAGAACTGAGTGTTGGTTTCTTACTCCAATAGGTTACTTAATGACAAAAGGTTGTGGTTTGTATTGCTTCAGCATACAGAGTTACGGAATGGATGAAACATTATGAGCACATAACACAAGATGTGAACATAGCAAATTTGTTCTTGTTGACTATTAAGAGAGCCTAAGGCTTAACGTAATAGTCGACTGCCTCTGTTAAATATAACAAAGGAGGAATTAACTGAGTATGTGGTGTTTTCTGTGTAGTTACCCTAAGGATGACTTATTCATTTAATTGAACTACTATCATTTTTAGGCCAATGTCCTGGACCTAAGTGCCTTTAACTCATGTGTGAGGATGTGTGGAATGTCATTTACAAACTGTAACGTTACATGTGGGAGGCAGGACACAGGTGCAAGGAGAACGAAACACGTTTAATTAAATGTAAAACAAAACAAAAAGGAAGAAAAATAAGAAACAGAAGCAAGGTGACATATAGGAACAAAACCAAACAATGTCTGACAAGATACAAAAAAGAGGAACTTAAATAGGGCAAAAAAAATACCAGACCACAAAATAATGTTTTTTTTTATATTTCTACTTTTTTGTAGGTACAGCAGCCAGTTCCACAAAAACATTTTTTTATTAGTGTGTAATGTAATAATGTTCAACAAAGAACCTGCCCTCCGATCACATTTTACCAGACAATACGAGGTCTGAGAAGTCGCTGATAAAAGCAGAACACAGTGATAATTTCAAATGAGTACTAAGACTTCAATCATCATAAATGGACAAAACAACAAAACAGAAAAAAATGTTGTGTATGCGAAAGGTTTTTATTTTATTTATGGACCTAAACTTTCTAGTTTTCATTTTCAGTCCATTACAAATTCAATGAGTTTTCAGATTTTTTTATGGACCTGTGGAGAAAGGAAATCTGTTTGAATACATCCTGAAGACACAGTGTTCAAGAAGTATTCAAAATATTCAATATACTTTTTTGTGACCTTTTATTGCCTGCACCTGTGTACTGATCCTGCCGTTTGATACATCACACCTGTTATGTGGATTGATTGTCATGGCAAAGAGAAAATGCTCACAAGCAGCGATGTTGTAACAAGATGGATAGGAGACCTTGAATCACCTTTATGGTGACCAGGAGGTCCTTGTCAGGATCAGGGGTTGTCTGTCGTTCTTTATGTTTGCAGCTGCATTGCCTTGTCTTTAATTTGGAGCCCTATTTATGTTTACAGTTTGTGAGCTGCGTTTTAGAAGATGTCATGGTGGTGGCCCTTTGGGCGATTGGTGATTTTCTGGTGGTTTGGGCTGGTTGATTTGTATTTAGTTTTCTCAATACCTATGAGTGTAGAGAATTGAAGGTGTTTTGTTATGACGCCGTTCTAGGTCAAAGTATGCTACCTAGCGATACCTCGGGTATTGCTCAAAAGTGAAAAATAAACCCAATCCAAAGGCACTTGTATCTGCCATCTGGTTCTCCACAAGGTGCTTTGCACTTCTTGCGCGTTAGAATATATCTGGTATTTTTTGCATTGTGTTCAGTGTAGAAATGCAGTTTAAAAATCAACAATAACCTACTGCCACAGTAGTATCACATTTAAACAAACACAAAATTACACTATATTCTTTGAGTTTTGGCCAGAAATATCAATATTGGTCTCAAAAGACTTTCCCACATTGCAGATGTGATAGTTTTTGTTTAGTTTTTCTCTGTATCAAAAAGATGGTGGGCATGGTCAAGGGCGTGTCAACGTTTACACACCAATAGGAGACATCGGCCGTTTCAAGGGCCCTCCCTTTGTTCGCCGCACAGTGACAAAATACATTGCTTTGTTTTACTTATAGAAATGTTACTGATAGATCACTTGGTTTGTGCATTATTCAACGTTAGTGATCGTTTCAGATCTAATGGGTGAGCATCAGTGCCAGAGTGGGACTCAGCCCAGGGGTTGGATTGTGCGTTCGCCCATTTGGGTGGGGGTGTTTTTTAAACAGAATAGAAACACATTCTAAAATGTTAAGGACATACTGTGTTTCATAGAGACAAATAATTAAATAAATGTAAGTTGTCAAAGCCCGTAAATGCTAATGCATAATTTTCCACAATAACATATTTATAAGTATAAGATATATAGTTATAAGCATCTTCTTGTATTCTATGTACATCTGAGTTAAGGGTTGCTGCTCTATGATGCCATAGTTTTCCATCTATTCTTGTGATTTGCCTACCAATTCCAACAACTGCTATGTTAGGCTACTGTATAAAACAGAGGCGTATCATTTTGTAATTTTGATTCTCCTAAAAAAGTTTCAAAGTATTCACAGGTCTGTTGTCCAATCTTCCCAAAGAGGACGAATCCGCATATGGCAGCAACTTATTTGTCTGACTGTAACCAAACTTGGTATCCATGGTTGCAATGAGTCGCAGAGGAGGTCTGTAGTGTTTGGCATTAATTGGTCATGTGGGGGCGCTATACCAGAAAATTCCTTAAAATGCTCATTACTCCTAAATGAAACACTGATATTTTAACAACACTTGGTTGTTTATTGCACATCCTTACACTGTACTCCATATATTTTTGCACAGCTCTTATACACTTCTGGTTGAATGCAAGCTGCATTTTGTTGTACTGTACTTGTACTGTCCAATGACAAAGTAGAAATATCGGTATTTAGCTCAGTCAACTTATCCCAGGGAAATGTTTTACTTCCGGACCTCTACACCGCTACGTCGTCCCATGCATAGCAGCTAGATCCAAGAGCTATTCACTGACAGTGAAGTCTGCCTTTACACCGATTATAAAAATGTACAAATGCACTGTGTTGTCTGTGCTTAAAACAACAGCTAAAGAAAAAGTAACTGCAGCTCTCTCTCTCTCAGTTGTGTAGTCAGATGTAGCCAGGGAGTTCATTAACTCGGTCTGCAATGTTGTTTCTTGACAAGCTGACATTTTCATAAGTGCCATCTCTGTCATTAAATAGTTTGTTTAACCCATGTGACCACCACCGTCCAATGAAGTTCAAACTAACATGGTTTCCGTGTGGAATCCCACAACTCCTTGAAGCACCCGTCCAAAAAACACTGCACTAATCCTTTATAGATTTTAGATGTGTCATAGGGTGGGCTCCTGAGTACTTACTAAGTATATAAAATTACCTGTGTGGATGTCCTGAGGTCTTCTCTGTATATGTGCATTATGAGACCTACCAGGCCTGTCCTTTTAAGGCGTACATATTGCTTGGACCCCTTAATTACTGCGTGCAGGCTTTATTTAGGCGGCCAAGCAACAAAGTGGCTAGTACTCTATTGTGTTGTTTTTATCAGGAGCACACTTTAACAGTCATAATATAATTTGTCTGTTTTAGTAACACACAGTAAGACTGGTTGAGCAGGTCCCGGGAATCATCTGGACCCCCCAGCAACATCATGGATGTGTCCATCCCTTCAATCCTGCTTGGTCTGGGTTGGAAAGCTGCAATGGGCTTGGCCCTGCTCCTCTACCACCAATCCCATCTGAACCACAGCTTCCTGGGTGTGTTTTCCCTCTCCCTGACTCTGGTTGACACTCTGCTAACACTGGTCCTGTCAGCCCTTTACTTCCAGGTACAGCTGTTTGATTTATTGATTAAATCAGCTATAGACTGCTCTTTTTTCTTTTTATCTATTGTACTGCATTTCGATTTGGCATTGTCCGCTATTGTAATATCTCTATTGAACCAAGCTTGTTTCTGCCACATGTACGATGTCTGCTAGGAGAACAGCACAATACCTTGTCTAACCCTTGACCTCGCTCCTACACAGGAAAACATGTCCCTCCTGAGCCTCCACATCACCAGGCACCACATCTGTCTGCTGACCCAGATTGCAGACTTTACCTACAACTTTCTCCTCTGGCCTGTAGTGGTAATGACTGGGCTGGACCACTACTGGACCACCAACACCCAGGATCCCGGTCCGATTCTAACATCACCATGCTCTAAAGTGAAGTTTCCCCCAAGTGACGATTTGAGACCTCCAGCTTCCTCAATCCCTACCTCAATTACTAGTCTGGAAAATACAGAACTAACACTACAGCCAAGAGCAACGTTAACCAAAATCACTAGGAGGCCTCCAGCCTGGGTGTCAAGGATTGCCTACGCAGCGGCTGTCTGTCTACTGTGGATAGTGGCCCTGGCCTACGTGTTCCTGGGATCTGGGCTCACTCCAGTGTTCGGGAACCAGCCTCCCTACCAACTGAACCATTGCTGGGTGTTCACTAGTGCTCATACCTCTCAGGTTGCTGGAGCAATGCTACTGACTTTGGCCTGTGCAATGGTGTATGTTCACAGCCACAAAGAGTCCCTTATGAGAATCTACCAGGGTCACAAGACGTTAGCGAGAATGAGGACTCTATCATGGAGTTACACTGACAGGCAGGGTAGAGTTGAGGTAGCTCACCAGGTGTTATGGATATTCCTGAAAACCTGGGCAACTTTTCTGGTATTACTGGCAGTTTTTCTGTTCTGCCAAGTTGAGATCCCCGGATACCTGGGGCTAAACGTTCCTTGGCTCTGTTTGCTTAACAGCTTTCTGCTTGGCGTTGTGTTGTGTGTTCGCTGCTCGTCTCCAAAATTAGCCCAGGGTTCAGTGACATCTGATGGCTTCTGTAACTGGAGATTGAGTCCTCTGTAAAGTTTATGGGCTGGAGGACCTATTCTTCTGAACCAGCGTTAAAAGCCCCTATGCACTCATTTTTTATTCAGGCAGTCATTGTTATTCAATGTCTAAATCCTTATATTGATTTAAAGTCAACTGTACTGTATATTTAATAATTTATTTTCCCGAGCTTTTGTCTTATTTCACAGTGTCATTGTGCAAGTTGCAAATGTTGGAATCATGAAATATTAATCACAAAGTAAACAGTCAGAAACTGAGTGAGTAGTGTGACGAAAAGCAGAACACTGTGGAAATATTTGCTTTAAAGGACAAACAACCTTGATCTTCGACGTATCTGCACCGGCTATGGAGTTGTGGCGATGAGGCAAGGCTAAAATGGCAAATTGGACATAAAGAACAAGTATGGGTTGGGCTGACAAGTTAAACTGACAGCACCGCTGTTAGAAGTGCTCCATTACAATAGTGGGTGCCTTGGTCTAATAATTCAGTACAGTAGATGGTGTGAACATTGACTGGGTTGTTTGTTGAAAAGTATTTAAGGGGAATACCCATGTAACACGATCTACCCAATACAAGAGCTTATCAAACACATATGCAATTGTGTTGTGTTTAATAGAGAATTTAAAAACAATCGATGCCTTTACTAGAGCGTTATGGACTCCACCGGACGGGTTATGGACTCCACCGGACGGGTTATGGACTCCACCGGACGGGTTATGGACTCCGGACTCTACCACAGGGAGGTCAACAGTAGCATCCTTTTATCCAAAGGCTCTTCTCCACACTGTTCAGTAGACAAAGATATCCAACTTGTTTTTTACTTCCTTAACCTTTTATAGCATATGATGTAGTTATTGAGGGTATAAAAGATAAGTGTATAGATATTGAACATTTTTATTAACGTTATTTTATGATGTGGTTGTGTGTACTCTATAATATAATAAACTTTGACTGTGGTACAGAAGTCTCGGGAAAAATGAACAACACCAGAATGACACTACAGAACTTTACTTGAATTTGATCCAAGTTCATTGTCTATATAGAGTATATTTACAAGACCTTGAAATAAGGAAGGGGAGGAAAAGAGAGGAGAACACTACATATACAACTGAGGTATTAGCTAAAAGCATGTACAATACTAGTAAATATCCATTGTGAGCAACAGTTAAAGACGCAGTGTCCTCTGCTTAAAAAACATATTTTATATCACAACATGAGGTAGGAGAACAGTGTCTCGTTTCATGCAAAGAACAAACGTTCAATCACACTGTTTTGTTGTTGGCAACATGGTATGCATTGGCCATACACAGACACTGCCATACATGTTTCAGAATATAGCATTTTAAGAAAACAAAGTTAACTGTTTTTAACAAAGCCATAAAATATCGTATTATTAATCTTCTTTAAACAATGATTTTTCAGGTGTATCCTAACAGGGCAACCAGGGCA
This sequence comes from Dallia pectoralis, assembly GCA_029465975.1. Taxonomy (NCBI): domain Eukaryota; kingdom Metazoa; phylum Chordata; class Actinopteri; order Esociformes; family Umbridae; genus Dallia; species Dallia pectoralis. The sequence goes on along the minus strand of CM055732.1, from coordinate 9,787,458 downwards.
TGTCTATACCAGGCAAACGTAATTATAACCGTTTTGTAATGTCATATAAACAAGGTGTAATAGCCTATATCCTAGCTAGCTCCCACACTGGTAAATAACAATGGTGTATGTAAATAAATATTCAACTACAAAGGATAAATGGAAACACTTGATCGTTACTTTGCAAAAGCTCAAAACTTGCTGATATTGTTGAACAATGCTGCTTCTACACTACAGCGCTGCCTTCATTACAGAGAGAATTCATACAGCGTTATTTAGTTATCACTGAACTATCCCTTTAAGTCTTGGAACAATCAATTGGGGGTGGATGTAGAAATCTATTGGAAATGCTAGTTTCACCATAGCTGTGCTCCCAGAAGCAGGCCAGGACCAAGCATAATGGTCTAGTAGTGACTAGGGCAAATTGCACACCTAGAACTTGTTTTTTTTTAACTGTACAAAACACATCTGTGTTAGAATGTGAAATGGGCAATAATCCCTATATAAAGCACTGGTTTTGACCATTGCTGGTAGGTTAAGGGTCAGAAGTGGCCAACTATTTAGGTAATATGACACCATTTGGGACCTAATCGTTAAGTTCACATAACACTGCAAATGAAAAAGCCCCAGCACACGCTATTATACTACAGTTTTTACGTATTTTTCTTAGTCCGTTTTGTTTCTGTCTTATAATAATGGCATCAAACTAAAGTAGATAAAGAGCGCCCTCTTGTGTAAAAATCACATTCGAACCAAAATGTCAAACAACACAGGAATACATCAGACACCCCAAAAAAATGTTAAAAAAAAAAAAATGCTGTAGACTGAGAGGTAACTATGGTGATAATAAGAAACCTAATACTGATGATCTCGCGATGTAAACAAAGCAGTTCCACAGAATCCCCAAGAGGACGACCACAGCGCTACATCACATCCCTTTGTCAAAGCTACTGTGTTCTGTTACTGGCAGATCAACGAATATACATACAGAGGCATACAGTACATGCACTCAGACAGACACGTCTCATCTGTGCTGAATCTAATAAGGCTACATTTGTATGGTGTGATTAGATAACTAAACGTCTGCTCCATTTCACCATCTACACGGATACCCTTCTAATGTCAGACGAGTACTTAACAACCTAACTAGCTAAGATGCCCTTAGCCAGTCTGACTTCAGGCTAGCAGTGAGAAAACAGCTCGTCTGTGGTAGAGGGGGGCAGGGGGTATCCCCAATGCAGAGCAAATAGGGTACCCTTTAAGACATACGCTCCTTTAAACATTAATACAAATATAAATTGCGTGGCTCAGTGAGATAAACGATATCAGGGGCATCTATTTACTTCTTGCATGCACTGTGGTTTGTACATTTTGTTATGCTCTATAAACAGTAGTTCGGTGCATCTTCAAATGTGTCTGAGGTGAGCATCTACTGTACCAATTGGGAGGGGCGAAAAGCTAGAAATGCTAAATTATTACACCGAAGCAGTCTGTCAAGGTGAGGTCATCCTCAACATAAACAAATGTAACACCATAATGCATATCTTTCCCAGTCAAGTTGGCCTCATTCCTGTGGTCGCCTCAGAACACCTCAAAATTCAACTCCCAACAGCAAGTTTACACTGTTTAAAAGGCGCACACCGCGACGTTATCACACAGCACGGTGACAACGCGAAATTCTAATCTACCAAGACTGCCACTGTTGCATAGTCCTAATGTAGGCATGCTTCAAAAAAACTGGAAAGAGCAAAGTGTCAGACTTGAATTGTGTTGGTGGTTGATAGTTGGTAAACAGGCGATCACCAACTGCCTAGAATGCAATAATCAGGTGTGGCCCTTTAACAGTCAACTCAAAATGTTTTTCAAAAATGTTCTTAACAAAAACATCGGGCTGTTTGAAGCCTCAAGCCTGGTCGGGTCCAGTCGATAGTATAACCTTTAAAAGATTATTCCATAACAACATAGTTAATATATTAAATGATTAATGTATGTACAAAGTGAATATAAATCTTTAGTTAATACATTAAATATCTTATTCTTCTTTCTTTTTATAATTCTCATGAAAAGTTTATATGGAACAACAACAAGTGGAGAGAATACAATTTGCAGTATGGATTGAATTTTTTCTGCAGTCTGTCTGCTGTAAAGGGAACTCCTCAGAGGTCTGCATTGAAAGGTTGAACACAGTGGAATGTCTATCAATTTGCATGTATAGCAGACGCATAAAGCAGCAGCTTAGAGTTGAGGCCAAGGCCAATCCCTCATTTAAACAACTATTTACACGACGCCCGGCTGTCTTAGGGTCTTCTTGGTGGGTTAGAAAAAAGGAAAGAAAAACGGTTCTGTGGGATAGACGGTGGTGCTAGTGTGTGTGAAAAAGTGACATGGCAGGAGTGTGTGTGTGTGTGTGTTAGGGGAGTGCTCCTGTACCAGCTCCCCAGGGGCAAGAGAGAGACAGAGCAAGAGGCCCAGACTATAGCATCTGCCCCCATTCTGACGGGACAAAAAGGGGCTCCCCAACTTCCTCCTGATCCTGCCCTTCTCCTTCCCTCATCCCTCTAACGGCCCACCCAGCCTGGGAGAGGGGGTCAGCCCCAAGCACCTCCTCCGTCCCCTGGCCTCCCCTGGCCTCCCTCTCTCCCTACTCTCAACCCAGCCTTTCTTTCCTTCTCTCTTCACCTCACACTACTCCCTCTACATTTCCCATTCCGCCTCTCTCCTGCTCATCCTGTCCTCTCTCAGCGAAACTCTGTTTGTTCAGTGAGGTGAAAAAACAGAGGGGAGAGAGAACGCATGAGCCTGGATACGAAGTGGCAGCCGCACCACACTATGTCAGTCAGCACTAATTCCTTTAACCTGTGACCTACATCCCCCTAGGCAGGCAGGCAGGCAAGCAGGCAGGCACCTAGATGCTGCTGCGCTTACAGAGGACTCAGTCTGACACAGAGGCAAGACAGGAAAGAGCCAGGAGACAGAGTGGCAGACATCAAGGCAACAGTTAACCATCACATCTCTCTACAAACACTGTGGTGTGTCTGTTTACTTGTGTGTGTTCGTACAGACTTATAGCTAGACCAGTTTAGTTGCCTGTCCAGATCAGCATCTCTAAGCCTCAATACACACACACACACACACACACATACATCTTTAAATCTAAATATATGTCGCACTTCAGCATTTTCATGAGGTTTAACAAAGACAAATGTGAACGCTCTGTACAGTGTTTTCATATATGCGGAAATTGAAAACCGAGGGGAAAAGAAAATGTCTCCTGCTGTGTATGGCTGGTTGCTGGTAAAAGGTGTCTGGGCTTAGGCATGTACAGGTTGAGTATGTACAGGTATAATGCCCACGTGGGCACCATCTTGGCTCCAGCGGCTTCAGTTGGCGTGCCTGGTAGTAGTAGAAAGAGCGACTGAGCGGTAGTGTAAACCCAGTGTAAAACAGAATCATGTCTTTTGCCTGATGGACCTCCAAGTCACTCCGTGGGCAACAATACATCAAGTCCACACAAGGTGGGAGGCATGAAGGAATAAAGGAAAGGAAACATCCAAGTATCTCTGCCAAGCAGTAGTGGGTTTGTTCAGTAAAATTTGAAATTAAAACAAATACATACACCCCCACCCCCGCACAATAAATCTTAAATACTGTTTAAGGATAGAGGATGCGAGGGAGAAAAAAATGTATATTGTAGGGGGGAGAAAAATAAAAAGTATTAACTTTCCTCAAATAAAAAAAGCAGTAGGAAGGAAGGATAAGCAAGGTTAGAAGAGGAAAATAAATATTAAGGGAGTTCTGTTTCACTCTTTCAGATGGGGTCTAAATCAGCAGGGGGGTGAGTGGTACGGGGAGGTGGGGACGTTTGGTCAAGGGGCTACTTCTGGCTGTTCTGCTGCTCAGGGCCTGTGATGTGTCCCTCTGAGTTTGGGGTTTGTGAGGAGGTGGTGAGGGGTGGAGAGGGGCTCCGTGTAGAGACACTGGAGGCTGTCTGGGCCATCTGCTGTTTTAGCTGAGAGATTATCCTCTCCAGCGCCTCCCGGGCGTCCCGCTCCCTCCTCAACTCCTCCTGGAGCTCCTCCCTGTCAGCCTCGGCCCGGTCCAACCTCCCGCGCAGCTCCGCCAACTAGGGGACAAAAAAAGGAGGTCAGGTTAGTATGCACAGACAGACACAGAGACAGCGACGTCACAACGTCTCATCTCTCTGTGAACTGGGCCAAGCGACCCTTTCTGGAGATAAAGCTCAGTAATGAAAACCCAATAAAAAAACTAAAGTTACACACACACACACACACACACAGTGTTTTCTGTAGTATGATGTGAGAAAGACTCCTTATTTCAGTGTGTGTGTGTGTGTACACGGTTTCTTCAGGCCTTACCTGGTTAGCGTAGTGTGCCTCCTGGTGTGTGTGTGAGTTGTTACAGACACAGCTCTGCTGCCTCAACTGTTCCAGCCGGTTCTCCAGGTCCCTCTGCTCCTCCCTCACCTGCCCCAGTCTCTGAGCATGCTCAGAGTGGACCGCCTCCAGTTCACTCTGCAGTGCACACTGCTCTGCAGACAGTTGCTGCAGACGTGCAGACTCGCCTCCACGCAGAGCCTCCAACTCCTACAGAGAATGAATAGGGAATATTTAAGAACCATATACGTCTCTCACCAGCTCTAGAAGCAGCTGTTTCTGCATGTGGAGTTCTATATCTCTAGTGTCTCACATCTCCAACAGCGGCTGTTTGTGCAGGGTGGAGTTATCTATCTCTAGTGTCTCACCATCTCTAGCTGCAGCTGTTTCTGCAGGACGGTGTTATCTATCTCTAGTGTCTCACCATCTCTAGCTGCAGCTGTTTGTGCATGTGGAGTTATCCATCTCTAGTGTCTCACCATCTCTAGCTGCAGCTGTTTGTGCATGTGGAGTTATCTATCTCTAGTGTCTCACCATCTCTAGCTGCAGCTGTTTGTGCAGGTGGAGTTATCTATCTCTAGTGTCTCACCATCTCTAGCTGCAGCTGTTTGTGCAGGGTGGAGTTATCTATCTCTAGTGTCTCACCATCTCTAGCTGCAGCTGTTTGTGCATGTGGAGTTATCTATCTCTAGTGTCTCACCATCTCTAGCTGCAGCTGTTTGTGCATGTGGGGTTATCTATCTCTAGTGTCTCACCATCTCTAGCTGCAGCTGTTTGTGCAGGGTGGAGTGCAGCTTCTCCTGCTGTCTGCTGTACATCTGAACGATCTCCACTACAATCCTGTCCTTATCGTCCTCGCAGCCAGAAGACAGAAGATCTTTGCTTTCCAGTGACGCTACTGCCGGATCTACTGCCGCTGTCACCGTGGGAACTGCTACAGCAGAACAACTCTTGTTGCAGGGGCTGGTCTCCATGGAAACTGGCTGCTGGCGCTCCCGGTCGGCAAACACTCGTTGCTGAGACTTGGCCTGGTGGACTACATGAGGAGCAGGGGGGGAGGCGTGGAGATCTGAGGAGAGGGGGATGAGAAGAAAGACAAGATAAACGTTGAGATCAAAGCAGAACAGAAAGACTGGATGACAGGCAGGCTGCAGACATTAGCAATCTGTAAACCATCTATATAATATCAACTCAAGATTATTTTATTTATTTAGTGTCATATTTTCAAATTAAATGTGTAAAACCTTTAACCTCAAACCTAATAGTATGTGTGAGGGTAAATCTAACACCCCAAAATGGAGATATGCTCTAGGAAAATGGCAAAATTATTAACTATTATTCACTATGCTTGTGGACATTCTTTCATGGCCCCATCTTGGGAAACCCCATCGGTGTACTGAGGTATATGACAGACAGTTCATCTAGACAGCAGCATATTGGTTCCTCAGCAGACAGACTGGTTGGCTCTTCTAAGGCTGAGACCCAAACTACACTTGGGTGCCATTAGTGCACTACTTTGACCGAGGCCCATGGAGCTATGAGCAGAAGTAGTGCTCTATGCAGAGCAGGACACCATTTGGGACATGACCACTCATGTGGGAGAACAGTTGGACACGGCCGTAGTACTACAGCAGACCCCGGGGGGAATCATGAGCTGAGTTACACAGAAGTATGAGTGGTTCACAAAATAAGACAGTAGTGTGTGTGTGCGTGTGTGTGTGTGGTACTGACCCAGAGCAGAGTCATCGTGGTCATTGGTCAGTCTTCTGCTGTAGTGTTGTTTGAGCAGCGCCCCCAGAACCTCTGGGCTGACCTCCGGCTGACCTCTCAGGGACACATTTGGAGCCACCATCTTATCATATGTATACAGGAAGTAACTGAGTGGGAGAGATAGATAGTAACATAATTTAGTTTCGCCTCGGTACTTCAGGCTTTAAAAAACTATCCAATGACTATTACAGACATTTTCAATAAAAAAACAGCACTTATTGTAGATCGTTGTCTGCGATTTTAGATAAATAAAAGTGCATAAGATTTTATTTATTAGCCAAAACCATTTAGAACAACATTTTGAATATCACAAATATTGTTTGAATATATGGTATCCATTAAGCTTGACCAAAGCAAGACATTTGATTGGTTTAATACATTTAAGTATGTCACTGATTTGTCGAGTCATAAACTTGACCAGAACCCTTTCCGGAACGAAACGAGGCCAGGGTGACGAGGCCACGGTGAGAAAAACCATGATGTATATGGACCAACTGACTGGTATCAGTGTGGTGAGTTTTACCATAAACAGTAAGGTAAACTAAACATGGTCCACCAGACAATGGCTGTTGGCACTGAGTGGGGGTCTGAGGTAATCCTCTAGCCAGTCTGGTCAGCCTCTGGTCCCATGCTAACCTGTCTCCTAAAATCCAGCTAATCTAGGTCTTAATATGGAACAGATTACTGAACAGTAGACTACATCACCACACAGACACACACACACGCACATACATACACAGGCAGACATGTGATATAACATGGGAACATGGGACTGATATGTGATATAACCACCCAGACCCCAGTAGTCTGGGAACATTAGACTGGGCTGATATGTGATATAACATGTGAACATTAGACTGGTATGTGATATAACATGTGAACATCAGACTAATATGTGATATAACATGGGAACATTAGACTGGTATGTGATATAAAATGTGAACATCAGACTGGTATGTGATATAAAATGTGAACATCAGACTGGTATGTGATATAACATGTGAACATCAGACTGGTATGTGATATAACATGGGAACATTAGACTGGTATGTGATATAACATGGGAACATTAGACTGATATGTGATATAACATGTGAACATTAGACTGATATGTGATATAACATGTGAACATTAGACTGGTATGTGATATAACATGTGAACATTAGACTGGTATGTGATATAACATGTGAACATTAGACTGGTATGTGATATAACATGTGAACATCAGACTGATATGTGATATAACATGGGAACATTAGACTGATATGTGATATAACATGGGAACATTAGACTGGTATGTGATATAACATGTGAACATCAGACTGGTATGTGATATAACATGGGAACATTAGACTGGTATGTGATATAACATGTGAACATTAGACTGGTATGTGATATAACATGTGAACATCAGACTGATATGTGATATAACATAGGAACATTAGACTAATATGTGATATAACATGGGAACATCAGACTGGTATGTGATATAAAATGTGAACATCAGACTGGTATGTGATATAACATGTGAACATTAGACTGGTATGTGATATAACATGTGAACATTAGACTGGTATGTGATATAACATGTGAACATCAGACTGGTATGTGATATAACATGGGAACATTAGACTGGTATGTGATATAACATGGGAACATTAGACTGATATGTGATATAACATGTGAACATTAGACTGGTATGTGATATAACATGTGAACATCAGACTGATATGTGATATAACATGGGAACATTAGACTGATATGTGATATAACATGGGAACATTAGACTGGTATGTGATATAAAATGTGAACATTAGACTGGTATGTGATATAACATGTGAACATCAGACTGGTATGTGATATAACATGGGAACATTAGACTGGTATGTGATATAACATGGGAACATTGGACTGGTATGGGATATAACATGGGAACATTAGACTGATATGTGATATAAAATGTGAACATTAGACTGGTATGTGATATAACATGTGAACATCAGACTGGTATGTGATATAACATGGGAACATTAGACTGGTATGTGATATAACATGGGAACATTGGACTGGTATGGGATATAACATGGGAACATTAGACTGATATGTGATATAAAATGTGAACATTAGACTGGTATGTGATATAACATGGGAACATTAGACTGATATGTGATATAACATGGGAACATTAGACTGGTATGTGATATAACATGTGAACATTAGACTGGTATGTGATATAACATGGGAACATTAGACTGGTATGTGATATAACATGGGAACATTAGACTGGTATGTGATATAACATGTGAACATCAGACTGATATGTGATATAACATAGGAACATTAGACTAATATGTGATATAACATGGGAACATTAGACTGGTATGTGATATAACATGGGAACATTAGACTGGTATGTGATATGTACCTGGGATGGACAATGGCCGGGTGGCCCGGTTCCTCCTTGATGGGAGGGAACAGACGGTTGAACACCAGAGTGGCCTGGGTTTCAGCCTGGAAAAAAACAACACACACTTCAATATACAAAAACGCACACTAGAAAACAACACTTTAAAACACTTAATATATAAAATACTATAATTTATGGTGCACTACAACGTATAATATTCTGTGTGTGAGTGTGTATGTATGCATGTATGTACACGTGCACACGCACAAATATTTTAGGGGTGTAACGGTATGCAAAAGTCACAGTTCCATATGTATTACTGCAGATTATAGTCACAGTTCCATGTGTATTACTGCAGATTATAGTCACAGTTCCATATGTATTACTGCAGATTATAGTCACAGTTCCATATGTATTACTGCAGATTATACTCACAGTTCCATATGTATTACTGCAGATTATAGTCACAGTTCCATATGTATTACTGCAGATTATAGTCACAGTTCCATATGTATTACTGCAGATTATAGTCACAGTTCGGTACGATTTCAGACATAACATAACATTTCAGGGCTTGACAATATAGCCTGATAGCCCTCGACCAGTAAAAACTCGAGTTAGGATGAAAAAAACTAGCAACACAATGTCCCTATTGGGCCATTGCAAAAACATTGCAGAAAAAATAATTATGGCATGAGAAACTTGACATCTTCCAGTTTCGTAATCTGACACATGTACAAATAACTACCTTGCGGCGCTGCACTGTTGGCCAATCATAAGATGAGTAGTGATGTGACTCGTGGCTGTCTGGTATTGTTTTTCAATAAAACGTTTAAAAACCTGTGCAAGTTACTCAAGTGAAGAAGATGGCAGCGAAAGATAACTACCATCTCAAACGAAAGCGCACGTGTTTAATTATGTACCTGTTAAGACTTCGCTACTTCAGTTGCTAAGTTACGGCAAAAACATATAAACCTACAGTATATATTAATGCTAATGTATAATAGTATGAATGTGTGTGTGTGTTTAAGAAGGCTGTGTGTGTTCAGGGGAGGAGGGTGGGGGGGGGGGCTTGAGAAAGAACACAGCTTGGCCTTTGACATGGGTGGGGGGGTGAAGCGTGTCTTTTCAATAGGGGAGTGTGTTAGGAACTAAACCCAGCTGACAGGAGGGGGTGGTGGAGGAGGGGGTGGTGGAGGAGGGGGTGGTGGAGGAGGGGGTTCCTGCTGCTTGGTCTCTACCTTGGTCTCTACCTTGGTCTCTACCTTGGTCTCTACCTTGGTCTCTACCTTGGTCTCTACCTTGGTCTCTACCTTGGTCCCTACCTTGGTCCCTACCTTGGTCCCTACCTTGGTCCCTACCTTGGTCCCTACCTTGGTCCCTACCTTGGTCCCTACCTTGGTCCCTACCTTGGTCCCTACCTTGGTCCCTACCTTGGTCCCTACCTTGGTCTCTACCTTGGTTGTTGTGTTGCTTTCAACCAGTTTGCTGTTTGGAGACACCAGAGGCTCAGGAGAGGACGATCTCCTTACTTGGCTGCCCTCGTCTCGGTCTTCTTCTTCCACCTTCTGAAATAAACCAGACAGACACAGACACTAGTTAGAGATTGGTTAGCCAGATACGCGTGGTCACACACCAACAACAACAAACAGAGAAACACGAGACAATGACAGCTGTAGTTTATCACCCAACCATTCCACTGGAGAACATACATAAGGCTAGTAGTAAGGTGACAAAGAAGGAAACAGACAGAGAAACCAACCATTCATTATCCCAACACAGTGAGAGGCACCAAAATGTACTCTACATAAGTTTAACAGGCTCAGAGTGTTCTGTAAATACTGAAGGCACTTCCTTCCAGTCACACTAGTCATTACAACGCAGTGTTTCTGAATGACAACAAGGAAGAAAGACACACCAGGTTCCACCCTGTCTGCATCGACCACATCCTGTTCCATCATGGTTGTAAAAACAACCCCAGAGTTCTGTGTGTGTGTGTGTGTGTGTGCGTGCGTGTGTGTGTGTGTGTCTTTGTTTGTGTGCATCTGCATGACTGACTATCTGCTTGTCTGAATCTACACCAATATAATAGAGCTCATTGTAAGGTAAATGTAATCCTATAGGCTCAGACACACACACACACACACACACACACTTATGTCCTCAAAAATACACACACACACACACACACACACACACACACACACACACACACACACACACACACACACACACACACACACACACACACACACACACACACACACACACACACACACACACACACACACACACACACACACACACACACACACACACACACACACACACACACACACACACACACACACACACACACACACACACACACACACACACACACACACACACACACACACACACACACACACACACACACACACACACACACACACCTGTTCCTCTGTGTGACTGCTTCAAACAGAAACACAGAAATAACACAACAAGCAGACAGACAAAGACACACACACACAGAGAGATAGATAGATAAGGACAGGTTTGTGCCAGACCAAATTTTTCAGGCCACATGACTACTCTGTCTGCCTGTCTGTCTGCCTGTCTAGACGGCCGTCATCAGCGACAGCAGCACGCAGCCTGTCTGCTCCTCCCTCCCTCCCTCCGCTTCTCTCAGCCATCTTACAACTTGGTAGCAGCCATTATAGACTATGTGTGTGTGTGTGTGGCCTTCGGCACTCATTACCCAGCTGTCACTGCTTACCTTCAACTCAACATGTGCACACCCGCACGCACACAAAGAAACATAGACAGTAAACCACACAAACAGACAACAAGAGACAAACTTTGGCGATGGTCTGGTCTCCATTCTAGGCTAGCCTGCATGTTGGTCTCCATTCTCCATAGGCTAGCCTGTGTGTTGGTCTCCATAAGCTAGCCTGCATGTTGGTCTCCATTCTCCATAGGCTAGCCTGTGTGTTGGTCTCCATAAGCTAGCCTGTGTGTTGGTCTCCATTCTCCATAGGCTAGCCTGTGTGTTGGTCTCCATAAGCTAGCCTGCATGTTGGTCTCCATTCTCCATAGGCTAGCCTGTGTGTTGGTCTCCATTCTCCATAGGCTAGCCTGTGTGTTGGTCTCCATTCTCCATAAGCTAGCCTGTGTGTTGGTCTCCATAAGCTAGCCTGCATGTTGGTCTCCATTCTCCATAAGCTAGCCTGCATGTTGGTCTCCATTCTCCATAAGCTAGCCTGCATGTTGGTCTCCACTCTCCATAAGCTAGCCTGCATGTTGGTCTCCACTCTCCATAAGCTAGCCTGCATATTGGTCTCCACTCTCCATAAGCTAGCCTGCATGTTGGTCTCCACTCTCCATAAGCTAGCCTGCATGTTGGTCTCCACTCTCCATAAGCTAGCCTGCATGTTGGTCTCCACTCTCCATAAGCTAGCCTGCATGTTGGTCTCCACTCTCCATAAGCTAGCCTGCATGTTGGTCTCCACTCTCCATAAGCTAGCCTGTGTGATGGTCTCCATTCTCCATAAGCTAGCCTGCATGTTGGTCTCCACTCTCCATAAGCTAGCCTGCATGTTGGTCTCCATTCTCCATAAGCTAGCCTGCATGTTGGTCTCCACTCTCCATAAGCTAGCCTGCATGTTGGTCTCCACTCTCCATAAGCTAGCCTGCATGTTGGACTCCATTCTAGGCCTGGCTATCGTCTGGAACAGCGATTCTCTATCATTCGCTCTACATTAAGCCAATCATTTGAATCAGTCACTCGCTAGGGGAAAAAAATAATTTACAAGCATTTGGGTCCCTAGAACTTTTTGATTGAGAACTTTTTGATTGAGAAGCCCGGGGCTAGGGGGCACTAGTTCAGCAGCCAGATGGGTCACATGGGGCAATGGGGCTTGTATTTCTGTGACCCGGGGGCCAAACGGACATGGGAGCTGCAGGAGACAGTACACAACGTGGACCACATGAGTTACATATGATTCTGTACTGATCCATTATTTAAGAGGGAAGGACGACAAAAGTAGGAAGGCTGGAGGACCAGACACGGTTACTCTACACTTACTACCAGCTCAACATTATATCAATGGTCTATCACCCAAATGGCCCCACATCTATACAGAGTGTAATGCACTAGGGACCAGACACTGTTACTCTACACTTACTACCAGCTCCCCATTATATCTATGGTCTATCCCCCCACATCTATGCAGAGTGTAATGCACTAGGGAGCAGACAGTCTACACATCCACCCTCCTGTCCTGGTCTGGAGGTGAGACGAGACAACAGCCGTGTGTCTGTATGTTTAGTCGACTGTCTGGCTCTGATCTGGAGTACCCAGCTAGCAGCTGCTCCAGTCCCCTCCCCTCTCTCGCGGGGGGCCTCTCGCGGGGGGCCTCTCGCGGGGGGCCTCTCGCGGCAAAAAACAACAGGGCAGGAGCACAGCTCTATGGAAGAGTGACGTTTTCATCTCCCCCGTGACTGCCTGTGTTTCCTTAGCTGGGTCTGTCTATGTAATGTAGCAGCCTGCATTATACATCCACAACTGTAACCAGCTCGTTATTACACCACATGGGAAAGAAAACTAGGTTCTTCTCAAAATGGTGGGCTGAAACAAACATGTCCAGGGACCAGGCGAACGACACACTCTAGGGGCCTGTTTAGGCTAAGAGTTTCATTGAGATTAACCAGACTTTTTCTGAGTCTCTAAGTGTCAGAAAAAAAACGGTTAACTTGTGACAATCATAACTGTGGCAGGTCACATTCTGAGGTAACATGCAAGCCCTCCTCCAGAGTGAGGGAGTGAGCCAGCTAAGTGCCAAAGAGGAAAGGAGAGAGACTGGTGTGTGATTGGATGAACAGGAGGGTTGTTCCAGGCAGTGTTCCATTCAGAAAAAAGGACCTGTCGAGGTTAAAGTCTCACCCTGAACAGAAAAAATAGAGGAATAACAGAAAGTCTGTGTTGGGGGGGGGGTACTCTCATGCTGCTGTGTTCAGGTTTTACAAGGGAGAGAGGTAGAGTGAGTGGAAATTGGGAGGAAAACAACAGGGACAAACTGCGACCCTAAAGTAACATACGTTCGTTAGTCTTCAATTGACATTTATAAGACCGCAACATCTTTAACTGAGTAATGACAGAAGATGGCTAAAGCAAGCCAACATCTCTCGACTCTCGAAATCAGTCCAAAACAGAGCTGTCACTATGGAAACCCACAAGCAGCCAGGAAGGGGGGGGGGTTAACACAGGCTTGCAGCTAACAGAGGAAGTCATTTCAGATATACCCACACTGAAACGTACGCACAGAACATGGCAACTGTCCGTCCTATCAGGACAGTAGTATGTTGTCCGGGTTATAGAAATGTTCAGTGCCGTACGACGGAAGGGGGAAAATAACTGGACAAGACTGGGCAGGAATGAATTCTCCCTCCTGTGTCAACCTCAACTTGGCATGAAGAATCCTGCAAAACGCCAAAAAGGCACGCAGAGCAGCATTATGGATACACCCGGTCATCATCACACTGCCGAAACAAACGGTTACATGTCACTAACCAGAAAGGAATTCAGAAACCCTCCATAACAAGAAAGAGAAGAGCCCAGATGGTTATGGGTCTGTTCAAGTTCTAACAGAACCCACAGAGACCAAAAGAAAGCAGAAATTAAACCCAACCAAATCATGAGGAAGAGGGAAAACAATTACACGCATAGTACACGGTAGTACACGGTAGTACACGGTAGTACACGGTAGTACACGGTGGATAACGGGGGTGTAATGCTACGCAATAGTCAAAGTTCGGTAAGTACTGCAGATTCTAATCACGGTTCGGCATGATTTTGGTACAGTATTTTGGAAAAAGACATATAGCCAGATGGCCCTGGGCCAGTAAAAAGTCAAGTCAGGACAAATAAAACTAGCAACACACTGTCCCGATCTGGCAAATGCAAAAACGAATTGAACTCAACATTCTCCCGTTATTTAGTAATCCAGCACAAGCAGAAAACTAACTATGCTACCTAGCGGATATTTGTGTGCGCCGTTGGCCAATCAAGAGATAAGCAGTGATGTGACTGACGTGATGTGGCTGTCCTTTATTGTTTTTCAATTAACATTTATAAACTTGCACGAGTCACTCAAGTGCAGAAAATGACAGCGACGGATAACTACGATTTCAAACGAAAGCACACATTTTTAACTCTGTGGAAAAGATAATGTACCCGTTTCAATTTTCGATACTTCAGTTGCTAAGTTACGACTCCACGAACCGTCTCCAGGGGGATACTGGGAGTTTAGAATGTGAGTTCCGCACACAACAAAGTAACGTGCCTTACTGGACGTGTTGGTGCAGCACATCCCACAGATGCTCAACCAGATTGAGGTCCAGGGAATTGAGGTCCAGGGCAACACCATGAACTCTACAGCGTGTTCCTCAAACCATCCCTAAACTGCAGTATGCAGTGTGGCAGGGGGCATTATTCTGCTGAAAGAGGCCACTGCCATTGGGGATTACCATTGCCATGGACGGTTAAACCTGGTCGGCAACAATGATTAGGTCGGTGTTAAATTGACGTCCACATGAATGCCAGACCCCAGGGTTCTCCAGCAGAACATGGCCCAGAACATCACACTCCCTCCACCGGCTTGTTGTCCTCCCACTGGGCATCCTAGCGCCATCACATCCCCAGGTAAACGGCGTACATGTACACGGCCGTACGCGTGACGTAAAAGAAAAAACTGCTTTGTGAGCAGAATGTTTTATCTGCAAAGTTCAAATTATTTTTCTTTTGGTAATTATTATTATAGAGTCACCGTGGACTGACCCACCTCCTTCTGACCAAACAGGGCTGACAGGGTGATGTTTGTCTGTCATACTCTAGGTCCTCCCAAACTCTAAGCCAAATCATTGGCTTATTGCCTTGTATCATGTGTTTACTTTATTATGGTCTGCTAATTGGGCACCCAGGGACGTGGGCGGTTTAAAAACACACACTGGGGGAGGGGCTCTGGACACTGCGCCTGTGAGATGGGAATTAACAGGGTACAATGCTCCAACATGATTTCAATGGGTTTGTAGTTAACATAAAACTACCAGTTTACTGGAACAGAGAAGGACCCAACAGGAAGGTGGCCAGACAGAATAACAGACAGACAGCAGGTCCAGCCTGTGGTAATGAAGTCACTAGTTTCCAAATAGTCAATAGAGGAAGCTAAAGAAGCATCGGTCTAAACCACAGCAGTCGTCTAGGCCTGAACACCACACAAACACACTCTGTCCCAGCTGACAGTGCCAGGACTGGAACTACCGGGCGGACTGGTATGGGACAGCATAGATGCAGTAAAGAGGTCAATGGAACAAGTCCAGTGGAAATGCCATGGAATGTGTAGGAGAGAGAAGAGCTGTGGGCTACTGATCCTGAATCTCTTCATTGGCCTCCAGCTAAATTAGCCTACAAATTAACACAGGCTGTTCGAAAGTCACTTCTCAGAAACCTACACATGACAGATGGTGACTGTAACGCAGGATAAACTGCCCAATATATCCACACTGGAGTTGCTGTATTGAGGGGTTTGTTAATATAAATGAGTCCTAGTGGATTTAGACAAATATCCACTTGGTTGGCAGAGGGTTGATCTCTTTCCCATGACTGGTCTGGTTGGGCAAAGTCACTTGAGCGTGCACGTCACACACACATACACATACAATCTTAACAATGCCAACGCAACTAGCGTTTATTTACCTTCTAATCTCCATGGGTGTATTTTAGTACACTGTGTCCACCCAGACAGACCAGCAGGTCTTTCACAACCCGGACAATGAGTCAGACGCTGGGAATTTCTGCTTCTCTAATCACTGAAGACAGAAAACCTCTTGTTACCACAGACGCCAGACTATCTGTCTGTGGGTCATACAACCAGTCTCCTTAGCTCATCGTGTTAAATGACACACACACACACACACAGCCTGGTATCATTAGTTGATAGGCATATTGTCTCACCAACATCCCCATTGTGTTTTCCCAGATGTCAGGGAGGAGAACTAGGTTACTATGAGGCCTGATGACAGTTCAGTAGAGCCCAAAAGGCACAGAAAAGTCAATGATAGAAAGTCCACCGTAGAGGTCGTCAGACATTGAGCCAACTGAACACGACGCACAACGTTTTAACTGTACAATACTGCAGAGAAAGCAATCGTTTCCAGGAGTCTCTCTAACACTCAGCTCCCCTGTGACCTGTGTGTTTAACCCCTAACCCCAACATCTCCGCCAGCCATGTTTGAAGACATGGTCAATGTGCACATTGTAGCACAGTCCAAAGGTTTAGCCTCTAGCTCTCCCTCTACCCTCCCCCCTGGAGGTTAGCTCTCCCTCTACCCTCCCCCTGAAGGTTAGCTCCCCTCCCCCTCCCCCTGAAGGTTAGCTCCCCCTCCCCCTCCCCCTGAAGGTTAGCTCCCCCTCCCCCTGAAGGTTAGCTCCCTCCCCCTCCCCCTGAAGGTTAGCTCCCCCTCCCCCTGAAGGTTAGCTCTCCCTCTACCCTCCCCCTGAAGGTTAGCGCCCCCTCTACCGTCCCCCTGAAGGTTAGCTCTCCCTCTACCCTCCCCCTGAAGGTTAGCGCCCCCTCTACCGTCCCCCTGAAGGTTAGCTCTCCCTCTACCCTCCCCCTGAAGGTTAGCGCCCCCTCTACCGTCCCCCCTGAAGGTTAGCTCTCCCTCTACCCTCCCCCCTGGAGGTTAGCTCTCCACTTCATCTAGCCTACTTCTCTCACTAAAGAGAAATACTCTTATCCCCTCTGGTACTCCTCTAACTCCTGCACATCCTAACTGGCACCCTACTCCCTACATACGGAACTAGTTTAGACCAGACTGTGACGTAGTGAACAGGGTGACATTTGAGACGCTTTCCTTGTCTGCTGTCTGAAGGATGTACGGGGCTGCAGCTAGACTCCCATCTGCCAAATGACCAGGCCTTCTGTCTGTCCCACTTCCCTCTAACTCACACACATACACACGGATATAGGACCGGTGCTGGGTCAAAGTGTTCTGTCACGCCATGTTCGTTTTGTCTCCGTCTCCCACAGTTTCCTCAACACTGGAAAATATCTTTCCGGGAATTTTTCTTTTTGTCCCGGATGTGGTGCACAGGTCGAAGTCTCATGTCAAAATTTACTTAACTAAGGAAAAAGGCCTGAACTCAGTCAAAAACTTAACCCAACTAGTCAATTTAAAGTAGACTCATCTCAACAGGTTCCGTGTGAAAGCAGATAGCGAGCACCTGGTTTGAGTTATTTTCCAATATTTGGATTTGTTGTCACACAAAGCCCAACCGACACAGAGCTAGCATGAGCAGTGAAAAAGAGCACAAGCAACAATGATTTACCAGTTACATTTTCATGGACACGGACAAACTGGACCAGGACAAAAGTCCGAGGCTGCCTCAGAGCACACGGCCATTGGATCCCAGTAAGAAACATTGTACTTAATGCATTTAGTGCAACTCACAAACTACTTGTTACTAAACCATTGTTATGTATAGTAATTTTCCAAGTCAATTTGATTTAATTTTAGTTGCTTGTTAGACCAAATTGTAAGGATCATCAAATCTCTCATGTGACTCGCAGATATACAGCGATCCTGTGTATTCAGGCACGATTACACCGCAGAATGCAGCTTTGTAAAATCTGAACATGAGGCCACACTGCTTACCTTGACACCACACAAACGTTTGTCCACTATGATATTAAAAACGGGTCCATCACGAGGACATTCCTTTGTAAATGTTTCACTAAGTATTGATTTCAAGCACAGCCACAGCACTGGGATACCATCTATATATCCATTAGGTCCAATATAAGCCAGCTAACTTTACAATTCAGCCAATTACAGCTACTTCACATGAATTAAATAGAATAGAGCAAACCAGCACATAAGTGAAGCTGCCAAATCTGCCTACTTTTGTTTCCCCAAAGCCAGCTGCCATCTCCCTGACACTTTCTCATTCTACAAGCAACATTGCTGATATCTAGTGAACGGAGTAGATCGTGGGGGAGCTACGACCACCATTACCCGTTTGTGGTGGCTCCACCTAACCAACATAACATGAATGTACCAACTGTCAAATTACTCTGGATTTGATTATCTGCTAAATGACAAAAATACAAATGGCAATAATGCAACAGTGCACAGCGGATTGTGTGAACACTACAGTCCGATAACTGGGCTGTACTATATACTGTACTATAAGCAGAAATTTGCTTGTTCAATGATTTTAAACCGGCTATAAGGAAGAAATTATCGGCCAACAGTAACCCTGACCATAAAGTAGGTTTGTGTGCGTCTGTAACCTCTCTCTCCAGAGAATTACAGAGCCAAGCCTTGGAGGGAGGAATGTGGTTTTAGGGCTAGACTAGACACCAGACAGTATTTCCGGAACACTCACACATAGTCACTGACACACACACGGAGAGAGAGGCCAGGGCTCCTCCCCCTCCCCCTTCTCTCCCTGCCAGACACAAACACGACAGACAAGGAGTGCCAAATTACTGTACAGCAGGCAGTGTTCTCACACCTGCCTGCTGTGTGCGCACACACACACACACACACACACACGCACACACGCACACACGCACACACGCGCACACACGTCTGTCTGCTCAAAGTTTATAGTCTCACTCCCATAACCTGCCAGAAGTCAACAACGAAGACAGAGTACTGAAAAGACGGGTTTACAGGCTACAACCATGACTTGCGCTGTTAGTGGTTTATCAGCTAAACAATACAGAACGACCCCATTTCCCAGTTGACACCATCTTCCAAAGATAGCACACTACTTCAACAAGGTGAAACTGTAGACCAGAGCACTATGGGCCCTGGACAAAATGGCATGCCATGTAAAGAAGAGGGCGCTATTTGGTCTGGGCCCGTGGCAGTCCATTCTGGTCAACAACAGGAGGTCATGAGACACCGCGCAGAACCACTTAATGGAAATGAAACCATCTAGAGCATTTAGAGTTAAGTCTGACATGTATATATATCCCTGGCACGTGCTCTTTCACCGTGTTAAGCGTGACACACTTGTTTTTTTTCTCTACAAATGAGCAAAAATAAAACGGGGGAAACCCTGTGTTCAGTAGAAACCTCCACACTGGTGGTACGTGGAAGGAACTGGTGGTGATGGAAAAAGGCTTTCCCCCATGCACAGGGCCTGAGCTGTACTTTACTTCAAAGGCACAGATAAAAAGCAAGAAAATTGTTCTGCAGAATCATCAAATTCTGGAGCAAGAAGCATTGTCAATGTTGACCTGCCATTTAAATTGACATTTAAAAACGTCACTAAAAGCATTAATTAATAAAAATGCTTATAAATGTCTTATGAAGAGAATTTAATGGCAGCCTATGCAACCCAAGGCCTGGGTGAGTCTACACTAGCCAGTCGATGTTAGGCCCTATTGTCTAGTGATGATTCTAGTGACCTCCATCTGACCTGGAAGACAAATGATGCCCTTCCCCCACGACACGGACACAAACACACCCAGGGCTAGACCAACAGAAAGCAAGCAGCTGTCCGCCCCTACTCTGACCTATTACAACACACAACAAGAACCAAAACGGGGACGCCATCACCGGGCTACACTCGCCAACAGTGGTACCACCAGCAACACCAACAATATATCCGACTTATAGACACACAGACACACTCCAGACAGTAAAAAAAAACATATGCTAACCTTGTCAGTGGTCCTGTTGTAGTAGAACTTGTCCTTCATGTCCTCCAATAGCTGTTTGAGCCGCGGCTCGTCCGCAGTCCCCAGGTACTTCCTACCCAGCTGCAGATAGTACGGCCACTTGGCCGAGTCAAAGCCCCAGTGACAGGTCCGCTTGTCCGGCGACCTGTGCGAGTGCATCACGAACTTCTGCGGCGAGAAGAGCAGCTGGCACTCCACGCACTGAATGCACGGCGCCTCAGGCTGGGCGTAGAACTGGGGCACGAACAGGCCCTGGCATTTCCCCAGACATTGGTGCTCCACCTGAAAACTGGCCTCCGTTTCCTTGAGGAGACCCTGATCCGACAGCTTACCGCCAGAGTCTGAGGGCAGGGCGGCCCCAGGGCGGAGCAGGGCGTTGCAGAGGCGCTGGGCATCGGTCAGGGTAATGAGGCCACACGAAGGCGCGTTAAAGGGTAAAATGCCCAGTACCTTGAGTATGTGGAGCTGTTCACCGTCACAGCGCGAGCAGTACACATAGAGCTCGTCGCACACAGCGTTGATTTGCTGCAGGGAGAAGTCGCGGAGCACAGAGTTGAGCACCTGCGGGAGGCAGAGTCGCTTCTCCCCCCCAACAGTGAAGCAGGATATCGACTCCCCCTCCAGGAGAGAGTGGCTAAGCTCCGTGGAGCTGTCACTGGGTACCAGCAGCGGCCCTCCTCCCAGCACCGGAGGGGAGGTTATAGGGGTCATGCCTTGGCAAGAGCCGACCCCTGGGGAGGAAGAGGCTTCATTGCCGGCACGGGCAGAAAAGGCTGCTGGGCCCCCCAATGAGCTCTGGCTGCTGAGGGTGAAGGCAGCCAATGTGTGTTTCAGCCCGGGGCTGAGATCCAGAGCTTTGGCACCGCAAACCTGAAGCTCCCCTCTACTGTCCAACTCTACAGATCGGTCCATGCCTCTGGCCGGTTCCTCATGCGGGTTGGGCTCGTCTACGGCCTCCCTCTTCACCTTGGAGGCCCGGGGCAGGGTGGGCAAGGCTTCCAGGCTGCGGCGCTTCAGGTTCATCTCAGCCATCAGCCTCTTTTTCATGGGTGCGTCCTCTAGCCGTTCGCGGTACAGCCGCTTCATGTTGCCCTTGAACGAAGCCAGGTCTTTGAATGGGGCTTTCAGACTTGTCTGTGTACTGGCCATATTGGAGTCAATGAAGCTGAAAGGGGTGTCTCTTTTCACTACCACCTTCACTTGGACTTACAGAACCCTATCACTTAATGTTTGGTTGGTTTTCTTCCCTTCTCAAATGTTCCAGATCTTCTGATGCTCAGAAAGGTACATGGTGGAGACTGCTGGGTTTACAATTCAGATTGTTGTTTGGGTCTGTTTGTCTGTGTGCTTGCTCCCTGTAGAGGAAGATTCAAGGCATTATTATACTAGAAGTGAGAAAATACATAACCTATTCCAAACATGTTGGCTTTTTATGCAATCAAAATGACGTAAATCTAAGCAGCCCATTAGATGTTGTTCTCACAGCATAATATAACATTAAACAGTGTTTAAATGTTTTACGGAGGCTATCCTGGTTGGGGGTTGAGTAGCTCAATGGACCCATTGGGGACCAAATGGCTATTACCATACCACACCACCCAAACATGTCCCCATTCAGTCCATGTAATTGAATCCCATGGGGCAATTTGCACCCCCACCAAGCTAGAGAAGAACAATTCCATTGGCCACAGAAAGTGCTAGTTCTAAAAACCAACCAAATGGCCAGATGATCAAGAACTAGCTCATCAGAAATTCACTCTGGGCGTTTTTCAACCCTATTTAGATACAGTGTAATCAAAATTAACAAAATGAATGAACAAAAATGAACACTGTAATCTAGTTGTCCAAAGGGATCTCAATAGCCTAAACAGCCAGGTTCCCAAATCCCACCAGTCGTCCTGCTAGCAAGCCAAAATCAGCTGTAACGGTCACCCCACGCTGACCCCATCAGCTAGGTGAAAAACAATTGATAAAAGAGTAACCGCACTCATTCAGACCGTTCAATTGTTACGGAAAAGAACAGCGTGACATCCAATGGATGACGAACGAGTTTGTTCCCTACGCCACGGAATCTAACACCGTTTAAATTGCACACAGCATCAATTCGACAAGCCAACTGTTATCATCAACAGTAAACACAGATAACCATGTCGGGTATTTAATAATAATCTAACATTAGGAGAGTATAGTACACATGTGATTTTACATTTCGCCGAAAAGCTCGGAAGCTCGGCAGTGAAAACTCGACAATCACCCTCTAATATAGCTACAAAAATATAAATATGAATTAATGTATACCACAATTTCAGTATAAGATGAACAATATAGGGGTAATTCACATTTAACCCGTTATTTAAGATAGCCCTGCGTTTAGACAATCCGTGTATTTTACAGTAGATGTGCGGACGAGAGCTAGATTTTCCCAGCAGCACAGTTGACCTCCATGCAGCAACCACACGCAGACAGACAATTCCGCTAAAGCAAGTACAAAAAGTCAAACCGCATAGCAGTTTTAGTTGCAGTAAAATAATCGCGTTCACTACTAGTATGGTTATAAAATAAATTATGCAGAATTCCTCACCAATACACACACGCTCGCGGTGAGGTAGCCTAAGCTTCATCCGACGTGATAGCGGCTTGGATTGACATTTTTCCCAAGCATCAATAATATCTCGTTTTTTTACAAATGTTTGTCAATATAAAACAATGCGACTCGAGCTATTTTATTGACATAGTACATAGTTACACCAACACACATTCATATAATTGAGATCAGGAGGTCCCTCGCTGTTTTACCTCGCACACACTAGTGTAACCCCCTCCTGTAGGAAGGACACCGCGCAGAACTCCCAATCTGCTCCATTCCACATCTCCACCACCCCTGCTCTCCCTCCCTTTCCCCCGTCTACTAACTGTACTTCGCCTCCCCTGGCTCGCCACGATGGCACTGGTATGCAGACATCAATGATAATGACATTCACCGGCTGGGCATCTGTCTGCGACTAGTAGCTAGACCGTCTAACGGCCATCACTTACGAGTCAACAAACCCGTAGCAAACGTAGTGTAGACACAAATCCCCGGCTGAAGGCAGCAGCAATCGCAGCCGACTGGCTATATAATATTGTACACCATCAATAATCGTAAGTTTCGCGAAATTTATTCTCGTTATACAGAGAATATAATAATAATCAAATGCAAGAGAGACATGGCATGTCAACACTTCTGAAATTGGCATAACAGAAAGCCAGTTCGACAGCTTCATTTAACATTTCCTCGGCTAACGTACCGTTCTGAATATGTATATTGGAGCAGGGCAAACGGAGATTGAAGCTATCGAGGTTAGCTTAGCCACTAGTTAGCTTAGCATAGCCACTACACACCCAGTGCTGCGTGAAGCCAGAGTAAACTAGCCCAGGCTAGCTAATACCAATTAGCGAACGCTTGTTAAACCATAAAATAATGTCCCTGTTTCGGAAAAACATCAAATAATTAAACATAAAAACGTGTCAAATGACCAATTTCACGTTAATACCAGCAATAAAAGACATAATAAAACCCGTTTGAACAGACCTGCCTGAATGAGGTCGATCGGAATCCTCTTCAGTCCGTTCTGCGTTCTGCCGACCGTCAACAACTTGATGCAGCTAGACTAGAAACCACCACAGCTATAGCCATGCAACGTCAGAGAACTATGGAGATACGTCACCTACACTCCAATAGGGCATGTCACGGAAACTGTGTGGGGTTGTCTGTCTGTCTCGCTGTCTGGCTTGTGTTGCCTACAACTGCAGTGGAGAGACGGGGGGGGAGAGGGAGAGAGAGAGAGAGAGAGAGAGAGAGAGAGAGAGACCATAACGATTTGTTTTGATTCCCACTTGTTCTGTCCGTACTGTCCTGAGTAGGTTACACATTAGCCAAGGTTTCAGCTCATTGTAAATGAGTAATTCGTTAATACACACATTTCTGGACTTATTATTGAAGCTTTGTTTTGTTCAACGTTCATAACCCATCATAAACCAAAATATAAAAATAAAATACTTATTTACTCAACTGTTTTTAAACAATGTAAATGTAATCAAACATTGTATAGCATAACAAATATATGAAAAAATTTCAACTGCACAGAAGCATGTTAGTTTAATTAGTGATTTTAGACAATTCCAATAAAAGGCCTGCATGGAAGCTTAATAAAATGCATATTATGCAATATACAATAATACCATATAGTATTATTTATTTTTACTATATTTCATATAGTGCTTTGGTAATATATAATATATATAATAATATAATATATATATATAAATATTTATCACTTGATCTTTTTCACAGTAAATTATTTGTGTTGACATGACCTAGGGTGACATTAGCTGGCAGTTGATCACTCCAAACAACACAATGAATTTTGGCTACAAGTCCATTTTGGAAATATACAAAAGGTTGTTTGAGGATAGAACTTCAAAGACAACACATAAAACCAGTTCCTTATTTTGCTGATATCATCGCCCACCAAATGGTCTAAAATATGGTAGTTTCAAATATTTTGCACAACATACAAAATCCATTCTGAATTCATTTCCCAGCAAGGTAATTCATTTCTGATGTTTTTAGACACAAAAAACATGATAATGTGGTGGTCAAAGCGTTGGGCCAGTAACCAAAAAAGATTAAAGTGTCTAACAACTGTTCTGACTAGGCTAATAAAAATACATGCATCCCAAAATGTCACCTTTTCTAAATTGGTGCAACTTTTATATTCTGAGTCTACATTGTTCACCTAAGTAGTTCCCTGTAAAGACAAGGGTAGGCAACCTCGCAAAGGCCTATTGATTTGTCCTTGGTTATAATAAAAGGAAAACTAGAAGTATTTCCCTCCTTGAGTCCAGAGTTGCCAAATGGTTTGGAAATACTATTTTCCATTTAGGATTTTACACAATAACTATTTACACGCCTGACTGTGTCACTGCTGTTGGGACTTCCTCAATCAGGCCCGTTTTGTGAATTTCTACAAGCGGTGTGTGGGAGTGTCTGGGTTGAACTCTTTATATTGTCCAGACACTACTAGCACTAGCCCCTCCCTGAGAACTAGAACTTAAAGGCCAAACAGGTTTTTCTGTAGGCTTTGCAAAAATGTTTTGAATCAGACACACTTTCTGTATGCTACGTAGCTAGAACGATTTGCAATACAAATAGTTCATATTAGTAAGAAATGAAAATGTGTGTGTGTGTTATCATAGTTATAAAACACATTTGGGACCAAACGTAAGACTTGATGGTTTGGTCACCACAATAAGCCTGCCTTCACAAATAAAAATTAGATTTTTGGCTTAAGGGATATGTTTTAAGTAAACCTCCAATTAGGATTATTGTTGGAATTTGGGTTAGGCATAAGGTGTTAGACAAAGGTTCGGTTTAAGCATAAAAAGATTGAGGTTAGGAATAAGGTTAACATGAGGCTTGGGTTTACGTCTGAGTGTTAGGTTTAGGACATATGGAAAATAGCTAACATTTTCCTGTTTGTTTTTACATTTGCTTGTGAATGTCTAACGTTTAAAAATTTAGGGTCACATAGAAATGTCCTAATAAAAAAAAACTGTTTTGGTCCAGAAATACACTGTCGACATTGTAAATGTTGTAAATGACTATTATAGCAGGTGAAATAGCAGGTGTTTCATAGTGTCACGGCGTGAGGTGCGATATAATGAGAGATCCAGACCAAATAACAGAGCAAGGCTATTTTAATCTCAATGCAAGCAGTGTCAAACTATATACAATAAACTCAAGAGGGGAACTGGTTACAATTGTGACTAAACACTATAGCGAAGCGACGCAGCGCTTATCAATGTAAGGTGTCTCACACAGAGAGTCTTAGAACAACCTCAATACAACACACATAACATGAAACAATACCACACAAAGAAATAACCAAACACAGGAAGCCTATATCAGAAAGGTGGCTGGCCTCTCCCTTAGGGATAGGGTGAGAAGCTCAGTCATCCGAGAGGTACTCGGAGTAGAGCCGCTGCTCCTTTGCATAGAAAGGAGCCAGTTGAGGTGGTTCGGGCATCTTGTACGAATGCCACCTGGGCGCCTCCCTAGAGAGGTGTTCCAGGCACGTCCAGCTGGGAGGAGACCTCGGGGAAGACCCAGGACTAGGTGGAGAGATTATATCTCCACACTGGCCTGGGAACGCCTCGGGATTCCCCAGTCAGAGCTGGCTAATGTTGCCCGGGAAAGGGAAGTTTGGGGTCCCCTGCTAGAGCTGCTACCCCCGCGACCCGACCCCGGATAAGCGGTTGAAGATGAGATGAGAGATGAGGAAGCCTATACAATACTATATGAGGGAATGGGCACCAGGTGTGTGCAACAGACAAGACAATCTGGTGATGAGGGGGTGGTGGCCGCTTAGAATTTTGGAGGTAACGAACGCCAAAGCCTGCCCTTAGATGATGGTAGAGCTGCTTCAGAGGGAGTCGTGACAGTGCTCCACCTTGATGGGTGGCTCCAGCCCCTGGAGCGAGCTGGAGGGAACCAGGGACCACCAGCCTGAGGAGAGAAACATGGAACGAGGCATTAATCGTTCACTCTCCCCAAAACATTATTGGCCCCACAATATGTGATGGTCTAGGGGTGCATCAGTGGTGGTAAAGTGGGAGATTTGTACCGAATAGAGGGTATCTTGAAGAAAGGTGCATGCGTGTCAGTATGCATGTCAGTGTGTGTGTCAGTGTGTGTGTCAGTATGCGTGTCAGTGTGCTTGTGCATGATAATGGTTGTTAACTAGCCCCAGTCATGGAGCCTCCTGGCTGGCTCTCGTGCAACAGCAAGGTCAGCATTTGTATTGTGAGAGCAGAGCAGTCTGTTGCCATAGGAGATACCCCGCGTCCCTAATGATACCCCATTCTTTACAGAACCCGTCAAGTTTGACCACACGGGCCTGGGTGAAAAGTAGTGGACTATGTATGGAATAGGATACAGTTCAGAAAATCCACTGTGTTGTCGTGCCCTGCTGTCGAGCCCAAGCAGGGAGACATTGATTTCCCTGTAATAACATCAGTCTGTGCTGCGGCCTGGTGTAAATGAATCTCATACGTGCAATAACATGACCGGCGCTGATGGCTCATTAGGAGTTGAACATCAGAGGGCTTTTGGCTGATGTGCTAGTGTCTCGGTTGCGTCAAAAATATCAACCTATTCCCTTCATAGTGCACTACCTTTGACAGTAGGGAAACCTGTGGCTCTGGCCAAAGGTCGTTCCCTATATCAGTCAAATGAGGGAGCCAGATTGGAACGCTACAGACACTGGGGTAGAGTAACTAACACATTGATGTACCTCTCTATTAGCAACTGCCCTGTCTCAACTCTTATTGAGCTAAAGAGTAAGTGGACCCTAGGGATAAGAGCTCACTGCACGTTCTACCGTCCTCTCGTTTTACTTTATAAACACATTTTTTAACTCACACTTTATCGCACTACATTCATTAGAGCAGGCCGAAGTGTTGGCCGATATGTCTGTATTAATGTCTGTATTACTAAAACATTTGATTATTAGTCTGAAATGTCAATGTTTTGAACTTACTCTTGCATTTATTGCACCTTCTTTTTTTCTAAATAAGTTATATTGCTTTATAATTATTATAATTAGAATCAATACATTAAAAAAAAATCCTAAATATATTCAATGTAAGATGTGGATTTTGACCTCTTTTTGAAAGACATCTCTGAATAATAATCCACTATATATGACGGACATGAATGATGACAGATGATTATTATATTGCTTTCACACACATGTGTGTTATGTAATGTGAGAAAATAAAACAATAGCCGACAGTCTGTGGTCAATCATGAATGGATGAAGCCCATATCAACTCTATGTGGACTTCACACTGTCATGACACGGCTTATTTATGAACTGATGGATTATCAAACAGGGTGTGTTTTCTAAAAAATAGATACATCATTCTATGGTTTTCCTAGAAACAGTACGGTGTTTAATTTACAGGACAATTTACCTTGCATATTAAATTGAGAACAGTGTATGTTATATAAAATTCACCACAAATAGCTTTCTTAATATTATCAGAATTTTACATATATTCGCAACTGGATAGGCAAACGTGTCAGCTACTTATATCCTCCCTCTACTGCAACACATTTGGGCAAAACTCCACGGTATGGATAGAAGAAAAACTAGCTGCAACCTACAGTCGGAAACACATTTACAGTTAAATCGTGTTGCAGTTTACGAGGGCTTTCGGGATTGCACGGTTACAAGTTTAAACGAATGGAAAGGGGATTTTTAACCCTAACCTCTGTAGGGTGGTTTGTGGTTAAACACACCTCTGGGTTAAATGCCTCCCTCCCGTAATTCGCCACCAAACCAACAAAGGTTTCCATTTAAAAATTTAGAACATTGTTTTTTTTTTTTACTTTGAAAATAATGTCATGTGAAGATAGACCTCAACTAATTTTTGATATTTCATAAGGAAGGAGCATAAACTAAGTAATCCACTTGTTTGGAGAAGAAAATACGTTTTTATGCCAACACTGTTTTTGTGGTGATCATGTTTGGGGCCTCACGTTACGGGATAGAGCAGGGGTGGATCAGACTGTTGGTCCAGCACATCACACACACTCTTAACCGGAACGAGATCTGGGGAATTCTGAGGCCACGGCAACACTTTGAGCTCTTCATTAAGTTCTGCAAACCTTTCCCAAACAATATGTGTAGTGTGGCAAAGTTGACGAAGCAGCCAACCAGACAGAGCTGTGGAGCAGCAGCCAACCAGACAGAGCTGTGGAGCAGCAGCCAACCAGACAGAGCTGTGGAGCAGCAGTCAACCAGACAGAGCTGTGGAGCAGCAGCCTACCAGACAGAGCTGTGGAGCAGCAGCCTACCAGACAGAGCTGTGGAGCAGCAGCCTACCAGACAGAGCTGTGGAGCAGCAGCCTACCAGACAGAGCTGTGGAGCAGCAGCCAACCAGACAGAGCTGTGGAGCAGCAGCCAACCAGACAGAGCTGTGGAGCAGCAGCCAACCAGACAGAGCTGTGGAGCAGCAGCCAACCAGACAGAGCTGTGGAGCAGCAGCCAACCAGACAGAGCTGTGGAGCAGCAGCCAACCAGAGCTGTGGAGCAGCAGCCAACCAGACAGAGCCGTGTAGCAGCAGCCAACCAGACGCAGACCAATAACAATAGATGCATCTGCTACTTTAGGCCCGTTGCACTGGATGATGGTTTCAATGTAAATCACGTTGTTGTTTAACCATTTATTACAATAATTTTCATACCGGCATGCCAGTAAGACTAGCGCACATAACACAATTAGTCATTATGCAATCTGATATTGTGATGGGAGCAATCCCAGCTGATACAAAGTACATGCACAGCACTTCGAAGAAAAAACCCTACCATTTAAATCTCACTGACAGACTACAGGCCAATGGTGCTTCGGGTATATGTGTTAGTGGCTTCTTGGGACACAAGCCGCTTAATGTATTAAACATAAAAGGATTTTCCCAACGCCTCACAACCTTTCCTAATCTTGGAAACAAATGCACTTGTGGGAAATTAGACCCCCCCTCTGCCCCTGGAGTCATAACACAAATGACATTTAAAGAAGTGGCATACATAACACATGCACTGTCAAGCATTGAAACATACGTAGCAAATTGTAAGTATAGTTTTGTTTCGACCCGGGACCTCTGTCACTGTTTAGTAGCAAAATCATCTGCTACTCAAAACTATTGCTGTCCCTAGTTTGATGAATTGAAATTCTGCTACATGAATCCCACATTTCACATTGCGTGAAATGTGAAAAAGAAAAGCAGAGCTCTCTGAGAAACCCAGTTACTTTTGAGTTCATAGGAGAGAACTCCTGTCTCTGTTACCTGACCATACTGGACGTGCTGCAGCACAAAACACAATCGAGAACATTGATCTGATTATCAAGGCAAGCTGGCCAACTCATTGATACCGGTTGGTAACAACCACAGTTTAGCTACATGATGCAAATCGTTTAAAAGTGGCCACAAAAATAAAAATAGACAGGAACAGCAAAAAGTACAGGCCAAAAGAAAGAATCTGACACAAGGAGGGAAATAAAAGGTTTATTTAGCAAAAATCTGTGTTTGGAAATCCTTTTAGAGTTTAGTAGGTCTCTCTGGATACTGGATAAAACTCACACTAAGCATCATCCTCATCTTCATCCAATAGTACTTGCATACAGGCTTATTAACCCAATAACAATATTACAAATCAGTCAACGTAGTGATCAAAGATTAGTTACAGCAAATTCATTTCTTTTTTTTAAGTTACAAAAGAAAATAAATTGAAATATAAAGTAACAGTACAAATTCAGAAGTGTGTTATGTCTTTGAATCACTCACCATGTGCCCCCCAACACTCCATCTGCCTCCTAAATAGGTTACTATTCTCAATAATAGTGCACTAGTTCTGACCAGGGCCTTATGGATCTGGTCCACGCTGATCTATATAGGAAGGATTGCCCATTTGGATGGAAGCAATTCTGAAACATAACACTATCCTGAACACTTAATGAAAATCTCTTTCAAGAAATGAATCTATAGTTCAGGCAGAAGTGATCCAGAGATCATCGGTGGTCTATTCAATGTTACAGGATTTAAAGTGATATTGACAGATATGGAAAACAATAGAATAACAAACAAAAAATGGAAAGAAAACATTTCAGAAAGGCATTGTATTGTGAAAATGAAACGGTATTTTTGTTATTAATATATCATTTCTATGATATTAGGACAATACATCAGACTACTGCTGTACCTTTTTAAACGTACCACCAAGACGTATTCTCTTCCCTGTTTTTACAAAACAGCTTTTGGTCCCGTGTGAACAACTCGATTGCATGGATGGTCTGTCTGCATAACTACTAGGCTTCATCCACAGATGCCATTCTGCACATAGTGTACTACATAGGAAGTAGGGTGGCATTTGTGAAGAATCCATCAGACGTAGCTAGTGCTCCAGTTCTACCTTTTTCCTACTCTCCAGACAGTAAATGCTTCTATTCACAGTTTGGTTACATCCAAGCTGGTACCATAACCTTTTAGTAGTGCAGTACTTTTCATACTGTAGTGTATTATAACTCTTGCTGGGCACTTGTCAAAATGAAGGGTGCTGTTTGTGATTAGCCCATTGTCAGCGACTAAGTTAGTTTTGGTTGGCTGAACAGCTTCTGGACTATACGGTCTGCTTCTGTAAAACGGGTCGCCATAACGAATACTGTAAACGTAAACGACGGTGGACCAACCGGTTTGGTTGCCAGGAGACCAAGCTGGAAGAGCACGATCATTTCAGGACACCATCATACGTAGACACCGCTACTATATTAAAAAATCTGCAAAAATATATAGATTAGTGTTGTTGATTTAAAAAAAAAAAAAAAAAGTCTAGTGTTGTCTTGTTCTTCCTTTTCAAACATGGAGTTTGAATAAAGCTAAATCAGAACACATGTAGTGGATGCCTATCATTAAACAGTTTGCAACTACGTCTTCCTGGTGATGTGGCTTAGAGCTGAACAGCCTGGTCTCAGCACATACCCATGCTTGATGACTTTTAATATGTACAAATAAAATATGCGTTAAACAGCACAAAGTAGAGAAGGAGAGAGGAGGGTCCCACTGTCCTCCGCCCCTCGTGTCCTGTAACCAAGTAACCAATCACCTCCAACACTTATTGGCTACTATGAGCACACGGCTTGATGACTAACAAGGAAATCAGTGCGAACTACAAACATGATACAAAAATAATTAAAGCAAGAAGGTTTTTAAGGACTAGTGGTTATAAATGGCAGAGTGGCTCTCATCCTAAAAGGCCTCTTATGCCCTACTGCACTTAGTAGGGTTTATGATGCCATTTGGGACTCGTTTGTACACACTATGTGATATTGGTTTGGCAAGTTAGTGTCTCTAGTCTGAGACCTGACGGCAGTCGCTCACTGTCCAACAGCAGGGCGCTTAATGATGTCATTGCTGGGTTGTCTGGTAACCATGCAGATTTAACTAACAACATTGTAGTCAAAAAGACGCAGTGGCGTAGATTGTCCGCTCACATACCTCTCAAACACACACACACACATACACACATAAACTGCCTCACACACACTCCTCTGCCGACATCAGGAGAGGGTTTATGTACTCAAATCCTTCAAACTCTGACTGGTCAATCTTCTTCACCACATCACTGCAACACAGACAGAAAACAAGCATGTAGCAATTTCGCTTTTTTCGCCAATAATGATTTCAATGTGGGACAGACATTTCGACAGACACGTAGACAGACACTCACTCGTCATCAGGCGTGAGCTGTATAGGCTCGTTGGTGAACTGGGCGTCAAAGTTGTCCAATCCAAACTCTCCTGAGATGTTGGGTTTGAACGGTGGAACCACCTGTTTCTGCTCCATCTGAACACAACACCGACAGAGGTCACACACAACATCGCGGTCAAAAGTGACATCACACCTCCAGCTCCATCCTTGCTTAAAATAACTTATTTCATCAGATATTTAACAGACACTTACTGAAAGCCATGCCATTATGTCAAGAAACAACACAATACCCCTGAAAAGACCATTTCATACGACCTCGATTATTTCCGATGTGTTCAACAGAACAATATATAGAAAGCTTCTCTGTAAGTTCTCAAAAGCGGTAAGCCAAGCTGAGTAGAAACAGGCGTGACAACCCCCTAGAGGTAGACTAGAGAACTACAGGGCCAGGGTGTCGTGTGAACTCAGACTGAGTGGAGGGGGAGCCAGCCCAGTAACCTGATCCACCCAGACAGCAGACAGGGAAGGCAAAACAGGAAAGCAAAAAAGAAGTCTGGCTGCTCTGAGAGTGCAGGCCGGTCTGTCTCTGGCAGGTGAGGTTGAGGGGGAGACCTGTCTGTCTCTCTGGCAGCTGAGGTGGAAGGGGGAGACCTGTCTGTCTATATGAGAATTGTCTAAATTCCCTGGTGGTTGGTGTCTATTAGAGGTTGCAACCACACTGCCAGGCAATCGTAAAATTACATGTTTCTTTGAGGTCAGTTGTCTCTTGTGGTCAGTTGTCCAAAACTGATTGTGGCCATCTGGTGGCCATCTGGTGTCCAGGAATAGGTTTAATCCGTGTCTGAAAAACATTCCCTTAGAGAACGGATACAGCCATGATTGAATTGGACTGTCTGGGTGCCTGGTGGGAAATATGACCAGTCTGTGCAGGTCTAAGGTCATGATAGTGAACTATGATCAACCGCATTAAGGACAGAATCCCTAACTGGAACAGTTCTTTGTGTCTGTAGTTCAGTGTTTCATTAAGAGTTTAAAGACACACACGCGCGCGCACACACGCACGCACACACACACACATTGTAGAGAAAGAGTGAGAGACAAGACAATGACTCACAAGGTCCCAGTCTACATTTCGGAAGAAAGGATGGCCCATGATGTCAGCAAATCCCGTCTGAGGATGACAGCCGAGACGTTCCTTAGGTTCCTGGGGGGGAAGGGGATTAGATCATGATCAGGGTAACATAACCTTGTGTGAGACTCATGTGTGAGGACTCATGTGTGAGAGGCAGTGTGACTGTTACTGGCGTTACCTTGTTGAGGAAACCCTTGAGAACGCTGGCAGCTTTGACTGACAACGACCGAGGAATCCTGATCTGTTTTTCCAATATTACTACAGACAGAAGACACAGAAGAATGAGAAAGAAGGTACTAGTCTGGGCTGGTCTTTGACCTAACAGACAATTTGTGATTGCTGAGCTCATCTGTGTTTTAATTAAACCTAAAGTTGTTGTTTCAGATTGACTTTTTTATTGCTTTCCACATAATTCAGCCTAAAATGGGCTTCCTTGACCTTCAATGACATTGGTCCCATTATTGACTGGCAATAATACCAAGGTGCAAAAGGCAGAGTCTAGTCAGGTCTATTAACATCACCTCACGTCTGTATAAACTGGATGTAACACACACGTAACATCACCTCACGCCTGTATAAACTGGATGTAACACACAGGTAACATCACCTCACGCCTGTATAAACTGGATGTAACACACAGGTAACATCACCTCACGTCTGTATAAACTGGATGTAACACACAGGTAACATCACCTCACGCCTGTATAAACTGGATGTAACACACAGGTAACATCACCTCACGCCTGTATAAACTGGATGTAACACACAGGTAACATCACCTCACGCCTGTATAAACTGGATGTAACACACAGGTAACATCACCTCACGTCTGTATAAACTGGATGGAACACACAGGTAACATCATCTCACGTCTGTATAAACTGGATGTAACAGACAGGTAACATCACCTCACGTCTGTATAAACTGGATGGAACACACAGGTAACATCATCTCACGTCTGTATAAACTAGATGGAACAGACAGATCTAACCCTAAAAACACACATCAAGACTATTCTCACAAGACAAGAGTGCCATAAAATAGAAGGACTATGTTTATGAGCAGTCATTTTATTTCTGCACACCAACAGCTTTGACGTAAAGCTAAAAAACCTGCAGAAATGTTTAGGAGTATAGAGGCAACAATATATTTCTTCACAATATATATTTTTTCTGAGTAAACGAATGGCATATGTCTCAATATTTGACTCGCTGGGAGGTGTTATAATAAAGCAATAACATAAACCCTAACTGGAAATCATGACATTGCCGAGGAGATGAACAATATACGTTTCACCTTAGCAACAAATGCCGGTTATCACAGGCCAGGTCACCTCTGAACTGGCTAGTGAGACTGGCCTTGAGTTTTGGCTCAAACCAGCTGTGGTTTAGCAGGTGCCACATGCAGCTGTGGCCTGGATGTTTAAATTGGATAGATCACATAAACAAATGTCATGTTATTGGTTCACTCATGTTCTCCAGTTTAACGTTCCACTACCTTGGAAGAGGTAGTCTTCAGTGTTCTGGTCCGGGTTGTCTGAGCTCCCTACAATGTCAAAGGGCGAGCGTCCAGCCATCATCTCAAACATCAGCACGCCCAGAGCCCACCAGTCCACACTGAAACCATAGTCCTCTCCTCTGAGGATCTCAGGGGCGATGTAGTTGGGGGTTCCACAGAACGTACTGGTGGTGTCGCCTGGCCTCAAGCCCTCCTACAGAGCAGAGTACCGCAGTCAAAACGTCATTTAGATTTATGTGCGCGCATACGCATACGCACACACACACACAAACACACACACACACACAAAGGATCTGACAAATTAACTTGTGATGGGTTGTCAGCTCTCCTACTGGTTTCATCACACAACCCTCCCCCACTGCCTTCTGTTTCTCATGCATTACAGCTCCACATTCAAACATCCCCCTACTAACCTAATTATAATGGGGCATTTGCTTATTGTTTGGTTTTCACTTTGGTTGTGTCAGGATGTGTTCGTAGTCATTTTGATGATTTACGTTTGTGATTTACATTAAAAAAATGTTTACCTCTTCACAAAAATATTGAAAACAACAGAAACCCAGACGACACCTGAAGACAAAGGTATAAGCCCATTCTGGGTTCCCCCCACCAAAGGGATAAGACCATTCAGGGTTCTCCCACCAAAGGTATAAGCCCATTCTGGGTTCCCCCCACCAAAGGGATAAGCCCATTCAGGGTTCTCCCACCAAAGGTATAAGCCCATTCAGGCTTCTCCCACCAAAGGTATAAGCCCATTCAGGGTTCCCTGACCAAAGGTATAAGCCCATTCAGGGTTCCCCGACCAAAGGTATAAGCCCATTCAGGTTTCTACCCACCAAAGGTATAAGCCCATTCAGGGTTCTCCCACCAAAGGTATAAGCCCATTCAGGGTTCCCCGACCAAAGGTATAAGCCCATTCAGGGTTCCCCGACCAAAGGTATAAGCCCATTCAGGGTTCCCCGACCAAAGGTATAAGCCCATTCAGGGTTCCCCGACCAAAGGTATAAGCCCATTCAGGGTTCTACCCACCAAAGGTATAAGCCCATTCAGGGTTCTCCCACCAAAGGTATAAGCCCATTCAGGGTTCCCCGACCAAAGGTATAAGCCCATTCAGGGTTCCCCGACCAAAGGTATAAGCCCATTCAGGGTTCTACCCACCAAAGGTATAAGCCCATTCTGGGTTCTACCCACCAAAGGTATAAGCCCATTCAGGGTTCCCTGACCAAAGGTATAAGCCCATTCTGGGTTCCCCCCACCAAAGGGATAAGCCCATTCAGGGTTCTCCCACCAAAGGTATAAGCCCATTCTGGGTTCCCCCGACCAAAGGTATAAGCCCATTCTGGGTTCCCCCCACCAAAGGTATAAGCCCATTCAGGGTTCTACCCACCAAAGGTATAAGCCCATTCAGGGTTCTACCCACCAAAGGTATAAGCCCATTCAGGGTTCTCCCACTAAAGGTATAAGCCCATTCAGGGTTCTACCCACCAAAGGTATAAGCCCATTCAGGGTTCTACCCACCAAAGGTATAAGCCCATTCAGGGTTCTCCCACTAAAGGTATAAGCCCATTACGGGTTCCCCCCCACTAAGGGTATAAGCCCATTCAGGGTTCTACCCACCAAAGGTATAAGCCCATTCAGGGTTCCCCCCCACTAAAGGTATAAGCCCATTCAGGGTTCCCCCTACCTTGCACATGCCGTAGTCAGTGAGTTTGATGTGTCCCTCAGACTCCAGCAGAACATTGTCCAGTTTTAGGTCTCTGTAGATGATGCCTCTCTCATGGAGGTAGTTCAACGCTAAGCTGATCTCTGCAGAATAGAACCTGATACAGAAGGGGGTCATAAGAACTAATAGTTACACAACGTTAACCAAGCACTTCATTCACCAAACAGAAGAACACATGAAGTCACGACAAAAATGTACTGTGTGTTCACATGAGTCTAATGTCCCGAAGCACCATTAACTGAAAAACGTTTTCTGTTGCGTATCCGTGCATAACCCGGTTAATTCAGCGGTTGCCATGTAAACAGTTTCCTCACCTGGCGTGTTCCTCAGGTAGTTTCCTCTGCCTCTGCATGTGGAACATCAGGTCTCCACCATTGACGTACTCTATGACAAAGAACAGCCGGCTCTCTGTCTGGAAACACGAGTGGAGTCCCACCAGGAACGGGTGGTTGGAGGCTTGTTCAAACACATGCTTCTCTGTCTGGACCCAGTCAATGTCCTACAACACACACAATAAAGCTCAAATAAGCAAACAAGGGTTTTGCATTGAGTCTGACGAACAAGATGGACTGAGACTCCATCTGTGTGTCACTCCATCTGTGTGTGTGTGTGTGTGTCTACCTCGTCGTCATTGACCAGCTCCTTCTTGACCACCTTCATTGCATAGATCCTCTCTGTCTTCTTGAGTCTGACCAGCAGGACTTTAGCATAGCTGCCCCGTCCAATCACCCTCAGCAGGTCAAAATCCACCAGACCCAGACTGGACGCTGACTTCCCTGTGTCTCTGCTGCTTCGTGCCTACAGGACACATAGACAAAAGACAGTAAGACATGAGACACAGAGAGGGAGAGACAATAAGACATGAGACACAGAGAGGGAGAGACAGTACGACATGAGACACAGAGAGGGAGAGACACAGACCAGAGAGACAGTACGACATGAGACAGAGAGGGATAGACAGTAAGACATGAGAGACAGAGAGGGAGAGACAGTAAGACATGAGACAGACCAGAGAGACAGTACGAGATGAGAGACAGAGAGGGAGAGACACAGACCAGAGAGACAGTACGAGATGAGAGACAGAGAGGGAGAGACACAGACCAGAGAGACAGTAGTACGACATGAGACACAAAGAGGGAGAGACACAGACCAGAGAGACAGTAAGACATGAGACACAGACCAGAGAGAGACAGACCAGAGAGACAGTAAGACATGAGACACAGAGAGAGAGAGACAGTTAGACATGAGACACAGACCAGAGAGAGACAGACCAGAGAGACAGTAAGACATGAGACACAGACCAGAGAGACACAGACCAGAGAGACAGTAGGACAGACATTGCAACCACATTTCCAACAAACACAAAACCATCATTTTGTGATTATCTCACAACTCTGGTATTTCAACCTCACCTCTTTCTCCTCTCCATCATAAGTCAGACTCTCTCTGGAATCTTTGTTCTGAGGAGCTGAGAGAGAGAGAGTAAAGTCAGTTAACCTCCTAGACACTAGAGAAGTACCAAGGGTGGTTGAGCGTAAATGTTAAGTCCAGCGCGCGTGTGTGTGTGTGTGTGTGCTACCTGAATGTTCTGAATTGTCATTTGGCATTGTGGAAGCCCCTCTATCAGGCCTCATGATAGGCTCCTAAAATAGACCAGAGGCAGACAGGGAGTCAGGCGACACTGAAGAATACAGTGGTCAGAAGCCTTTCGGTTAATGAACATACAATAAGTAGAGGAGTATGACCTAGTCATATCATGTGACAGGGACTAGGGCAAACCTCTACGTTCCTCACCTGGATCATCTGTCGACCACACTCCACAGTCACCAGTTTGTGACACTTCTTGTGGACCAGCAGTTTGCAATTTATGCATTTGTAGCCTTGTCGCCCAAGACCCCAAATACGATCTGTGCAGATGGCACAATGTGCTCTCTGGAAGACAGACAAAAAGAAAATATACTGTTAATAAAAAACAGAAGTGAGGAAAGAGCCGAGAGTCAGAGAGACGGGCGGTTAAAAGACTCTCACCCGGTTGAAGCGTTTAGCCTGAAAGGCGTGGCCACTGGCATAGTAGAGCTTCCTCCAGCGCCTTGCACCACGGCGATATATAGACTCTGAATAGGGGCGCAAATGCAGCTGTTACCAGATTGTGAGTGTGGAAACAGCCGTTCATCAGAAAACAATGAGAAACATGCAACGTAGACTTACTGTCCTCTCCTGGACAGGGCATGCCAGGCTTCTCTGGGATACATGGAAACACTGGCAGGACAGGAAAACAATTAGACACGACAAAGATATTCCAACATCAGGTGCCTGCGTCGTGTCAGACTGGGCCCCTATGCTGTGCCATTCCTCCCATCCTCCACCTCTCATCTCCTCCCCGCCCCTCTCCCATCCTCCCCCGCCCCTGTCCCATCCGGTCTCCTCCCCCATCTCGTCTCCTCCCCCAACTCATCTCCTCCCCCATCTCATCTCCTCCCCCGCCCCTCTCCCATCCTCCCCATCTCGCCTCCCCATCTCCTCCCCCGCCCCTCTCCCATCCTCCCCATCTCGTCTCCTCCCCCATCTCGTCTCCTCCCCCATCTCGTCTCCTCCCCCATCTCGTCTCCTCCCCATCTCGTCTCCTCCCCCATCTCGTCTCCTCCCCCATCTCGTCTCCTCCCCCATCTCGTCTCATCCCCCATCTCATCTCATCCCCATCTCATCTCCTCCCCCACCTCTTGTCTCCTCCCCCACCCCTCTCCCCCGGCCCCATCTCATCTCCTCCCCCGTCCTGCATCTTCCCACCCCCTGCCAACCCTCCACCTCCCCTGTCTTCTGTGACCTTCACCGCTCTCTCAACCTGTGTCTCTCCACTTCATGCTGTTCCCATTAAAGACAACCAATCCCACAGCACTTCCTGGAGAGACCCAGTGAGTCATGTTGATGTGTATCGACTATCTCGTTTTCTTATCTGAAACTGCTGGAATGTTCCCAGTACAGCAGCCAGCACGCTCCTCCCAGAAACAGGGACATACAACTTTGTAAGCTGGGTGGTTTGTATTTTAAACAGAATTATCCTATACTATATTAATGAGATAATAAAATGGCACACATTCATTTGTTTGAAAAAAATAGGTACATTTTAGACAGAAAGTATATTTTTGGGGGCGAAAAACACACCAACGGTAGCTCCAACAAAAAAACATATACCAAGACTAGGTTTCGAATGAAAAATACATTTTAAGGCAAGAACAGAATAAATTGTGACATGTCACCATGCACTGGCAGTGGGCACTATGCAGAATTTCTATTGGCCATCAAGGCGCATATTCTGTTGTCAAATGGAAACATGGCACCCACCCTTTCTTCCATCAGCGACAAAGTTACACAATGATCTATCCTCAAACAAGCCATGGCAGACTGGGGCAAGCAAAATCTCCCTATTTCCTGGCCCAAATTCTCCAGAAATCATACATTTTCTGTTCATAGTAAAAAAAACTGCAAAGGAACAACTGGGCAATCAAAATTGCTTTGTTTCATTTTTTTTTAAATAATGAGACATTCTTTACAGCTTTTGTAAACAGGTCAACCAAAAGAGAAGTAAAGTAAAGTGAGAGTTTATTTTAAATAGCTGTTGCTGCAATTCAGCTAAATTCCACAAGGTGGCAGTAAAGAAGGAATACCTGTAAGATTATATTTGAAGAAGATAGGTCTAATACCCCCGTTTTCAAAAGCTGTCAAATATACCGATAAACCAGCAGCAATTTCATTAAGATAAAAACAACAAACATCAATAACCTCCCAAGTGCATGCAGAAACATAATGTAACCTGTAGGTTTGTGGAACTCTGGGTACAGAGTACGTAGAACAATATCCCTTTACGTTTGCAAGGACAATATTTATTGTGTTCCCTGCATTGTCACCACTCCGTCAGTGGTATGCATAGTGATTATTCAGATAGCAGCCCATGTCCTACTGTATTATACCCGTGGTATATTGTCTCATTTGCACACATAGCAGGGAGGTGGTTTTAGCCAATTAGCATACCCATTGCAAACTAGCGTGTTTCTAACAAGGATTATGGAAAGTTGTTACCGTGGATGATCAGTTCAGAGTCTTTGTTGAGTTCGTAAAGCCTCAGGGCCTCCTCCAGCTCCAGCTGGGACGACACGGTACATGGATCTCCTGACAGAGCGACACAGACAACAGAATTATGGTGGGCTCAGAAACACCATGAGAACCCAGTGCACTACTGCGTAAAGGACGCATCTGATCTTTTGACAAATCATGGGCAACCAATCTAATCGGAAAATAATATTAGAATTATTACAGTGCCTATATTACACTGCCTGTGTAAATGACCCAGAGGCACGGCAGATACTTGAGGGAACACCTAACACAGCTCTATGGCAATCACATCACTACAGTCTAGGCTACAAAGTTTACTTCTGACTGCCCATTGAAACTCAGAACATCTTTAAAGGAAGGGGAAGACAGATGAAAGGAGGGATGGATAATTGAGCAAGATTGTACAGAAACCTTCTTCATCGATCCACTTCATGGTGAAGAGCTGGTCATTGTCCATGCAGCACATGTCTTTGACCTCCCCGTGCAGACCCTCGTAGGAGATGGATGGCTCAAAGTGAGTGATCATGATGTCCCTGGAGATGACAGAGACAACTCCTTGAGTACCCTTACATGTCACCTCCTGACAGAGACAACTCCTTGAGTACCCTTACATGTCACCTCCTGACAGAGACAACTCCTTGAGTACCCTTACATGTCACCTCCTGACAGAGACAACTCCTTGAGTACCCGTACATGTCACCTCCTGACAGAGACAACTCCTTGAGTACCCTTACATGTCACCTCCTGACAGAGACAACTCCTTGAGTACCCTTACATGTCACCTCCTGACAGAGACAACTCCTTGAGTACCCTTACATGTCACCTCCTGACAGAGACAACTAATTGAGTACCCTTACATGTCACCTCCTGACAGAGACAACTCCTTGAGTACCCTTACATTTCACCTCCAACTAACCTGTTTATCGTCCACTGTTTTTCGAAACAGTATAATGACTTTAGCATTAGGAAATACTAAGAATATGAACATTTTAAAATGAACAATAGTGGCATTTAAAGTAATAATGACAGGAACTATTCCATTGGCATCCAGACAACAGAGAAAAGAGGAAAAAGTATGACTTCAGAATGAAAAACTACATACATACACCATTTTAATTACCTCAAGTGTTTCTTTAGTGAGATTATGGTCAGGCTTAAAACAACCTAGGAAGTTGACTTATTATATTAATATACAGTTCTATCAAACATGTTTATGTTTTCTAAAGGCACGGGCAAGCCCCACTGCCTGCATCTCATAATGCCAGGTTAGGGATATATATATATATATATATATAGTGTGGAGACAGCAAGTGTGAGCCAGGTTAGGGATATATATATATAGTGTGGAGACAGCAAGTGTGAGCCAGGTTATGGATATATAGATATATATATAGTGTGGAGACAGTAAGTGTGAGCCAGGTTAGGGATATATATATATATATATATAGTGTGGAGACAGTAAGTGTGAGCCAGGTTATGGATATATAGATATATATATAGTGTGGAGACAGTAAGTGTGAGCCAGGTTAGGGATATATATATATATAGTGTGGAGACAGTAAGTGTGAGCCAGGTTAGGGATATATAGATATATATATATATATATAGTGTGGAGACAGCAAGTGTGAGCCAGGTTAGGGATATATATATATATATATATATAGTGTGGAGACAGCAAGTGTGAGCCAGGTTAGG
The DNA here is from genome assembly GCA_029465975.1 of Dallia pectoralis. Classification (NCBI taxonomy): domain Eukaryota; kingdom Metazoa; phylum Chordata; class Actinopteri; order Esociformes; family Umbridae; genus Dallia; species Dallia pectoralis. The sequence goes on along the minus strand of CM055732.1, from coordinate 9,744,684 downwards.
GATATATATATATATATAGTGTGGAGACAGCAAGTGTGAGCCAGGTTATGGATATATATATATATATATATAGTGTGGAGACGGCAAGTGTGAGCCAGGTTAGGGATATACAGTGCCTTGCAAAAGTATTCGGCCCCCTTGAACTTTTCGACCTTTTGCCACATTTCAGGCTTCAAACATGAAGATATACAACTGTATTTTCTGGTGAAGAATCCACAACAAGTGGGACACAATCATGAAGTGGAACGAAATTTATTGGATATTTCAAACCTTTTTAACAAATTAAAAACTGGAAAATTGGGCGTGCGAAATTATTCAGCCCCCTTAAGTTAATACTTTGTAGCGCCACCTTTTGCTGCGATTACAGCTGTAAGTCGCTTGGGGTATGTCTCTATCAGTTTGGCACATCGAGAGACTGAAATCTTTGCCCATTCCTCCTTGCAAAACACCTCGAGCTCAGTGAGGTTGGATGGAGAGCGTTTGTGAACAGCAGTTTTCAGTTCTTTCCACAGATTCTCGATTGGATTCAGGTCTGGACTTTGACTTGGCCATTCTAACACCTGGATATGTTTATTTGTGAACCATTCCATTGTAGATTTTGCTTTATGTTTTGGATCATTGTCTTGTTGGAAGACAAATCTCCGTCCCAGTCTCAGGTCTTTTGCAGACTCCATCAGGTTTTCTTCCAGAATGGTCCTGTATTTGGCTCCATCCATCTTCCCATCAATTTTAACCATCTTCCCTGTCCCTGCTGAAGAAAAGCAGGCCCAAACCATGAGACTGCCACCACCATGTTTGACAGTGGGGATGGTGTGTTCCGGGTGATGAGCTGTGTTGCTTTTACGCCAAACATAACGTTTTGCATTGTTGCCAAAAAGTTCGATTTTGGTTTCATCTGACCAGAGCACCTTCTTCCACATGTTTGGTGTGTCTCCCAGGTGGCTTGTGGCAAACTTTAAACGACACTTTTTATGGATATCTTTAAGAAATGGCTTTCTTCTTGCCACTCTTCCATAAAGGCCAGCTTTGTGCAGTATACGACTGATTGTTGTCCTATGGACAGAGTCTCCCACCTCAGCTGTAGATCTCTGCAGTTCATCCAGAGTGATCATGGGCCTCTTGACTGCATCTCTGATCAGTCTTCTCCTTGTATGAGCTGAAAGTTTAGAGGGACGGCCGGGTCTTGGTAGATTTGCAGTGGTCTGATACTCCTTCCATTTCAATATTATCGCTTGCACAGTGCTCCTTGGGATGTTTAAGGCTTGGGAAATCGTTTTGTATCCAAATCCGGCTTTAAACTTATCAACAACAGTATCTCGGACCTGCCTGGTGTGTTCCTTGTTCTTCATGATGCTCTCTGTGCTTTAAACGGACCTATGAGTCTATCACAGAGCAGGTGCATTTATACGGAGACTTGATTACACACAGGTGGATTCTATTTATCATCATTAGTCATTTAGGTCAACATTGGATCATTCAGAGATCCTCACTGAACTTCTGGAGAGAGTTTGCTGCACTGAAAGTAAAGGGGCTGAATAATTTCGCACGCCCAATTTTCCAGTTTTTAACTTGTTAAAAAGGTTTGAAATATCCAATAAATTTCGTTCCACTTCATGATTGTGTCCCACTTGTTGTGGATTCTTCACCAGAAAATACAGTTGTATATCTTCATGTTTGAAGCCTGAAATGTGGCAAAAGGTCGAAAAGTTCAAGGGGGCCGAATACTTTTGCAAGGCACTGTATATATATATATAGTGTGGAGACAGCAAGTGTGAGCCAGGTTATGGATATATAGATATAGATATATATAGTGTGGAGACAGCAAGTGTGAGCCAGGTTATGGATATATAGTGTGGAGACAGCAAGTGTGAGCCAGGTTATGGATATATAGATATAGATATATATAGTGTGGAGACAGCAAGTGTGAGCCAGGTTATGGATATATAGTGTGGAGACAGCAAGTGTGAGCCAGGTTATGGATATATAGATATAGATATATATAGTGTGGAGACAGCAAGTGTGAGCCAGGTTATGGATATATAGATATAGATATATATAGTGTGGAGACAGCAAGTGTGAGCCAGGTTAGGGATATATATATATATATATATATAGTGTGGAGACAGCAAGTGTGAGCCAGGTTAGGGATATATATATATATATATATATAGTGTGGAGACAGCAAGTGTGAGCCAGGTTATGGATATATAGGTGCTGTCCATATAATTAGATCATCATTAAAAAGTTGATTTATTTAAGTAATTCCATTAAAAAAGTGAAACTCGGATATTATATTCATTTATTACACACAGAATGATATATTTCAAATGTTTATTTAATTTAATTGTGATGATTAAAAATGACAACTAATGAAAATCCCAAATTCAGTATCTCCGAAAATTAGAATATTACTTAAGACCAATACAAAAAAAGGAGTTCTAGAAATGTTGGCCAACTGAAAAGTATGAACATGAAAAGTATGAGCATGTACAGCAATACTTAGTTGGGGCTCCTTTTGCCTGAATTACTGCAGCAATGCGGCGTGGCATGGAGTCGATCAGTCTGTGGCACTGCTCAGGTGTTATGAGAGCCCAGGTTGCTCTGATAGTGGCCTTCAGCTCTTCTGCATTGTTGGGTCTGGAGAATCGCATCATCCACTTCACAATACTCCATAGATTTTCTATAGTGTTAAGGTCAGACGAGGTTGCTGGCCAATTAAGAACAGGGATACCAAGGTCCTTAAACCAGGTACAGGTAGCTTAAGCTTTGGCATGGTGTGCAGGTGCCAAGTCCTGTTGGAAAATGAAATCTGCATCTGCATATAAAGTTGGTCAGCAGCAGGAAGCATGAAGTGCTCTAAAACCTTGGACCTCAGAGAACACAGTGGACCAACCCCAGCAGATGACATGGCACCCCAAACCATCACTGACTGTGGAAACTTTACACTGGACTTTAAGCAACGTGGATTCTGTGCCTGTCCTCTCTTCCTCCGCACTCTGGGACCTTGATTTCCAAAGGAAATGCAAAATTTACTTTCATCGGAAAACATACCTTTGGACCACTCAGCAGCAGTCCAGTCCTTTTGCAGTCCAGACGCTTCTGACGCTGTGTCTTGTTCAAGAGTGGCTTGACACAAGGAATACCCATGTCTTGCATACGTCTGTGCGTGGTGGTTCTTGAAGCACTGACTCCAGCCTTTGTGAATCTCCCCCACATTTTTGAATGGGTTTTGTTTCACAATCCTCTCCAGGGTGCGAATATCCCTATTGCTTGTACACTTTTTTCTACCACACCTTTTCCTTCCCTTTGCCTCTCTATTAATGTGCTTGGACACAGCCAGCCTCTTTTGCAATGACCTTTTGTTTCTTGCCCTCCTTGTGCAAGGTGTCAATGGTCGTCTTTTGGACAGCTGTCAAGTCAGCAGTCTTCCCCAAGATTGTGTAGCCTACAGAACTAGACAGAGACCATTTAAAGGTAAATTAAAGGTAAGTACTCCTGATTAGAGTGTGGCACCAGGTGTCTTCAATATTGACCCTTTTCACAATATTAAAATTTTCTGAGATACTGATTTTGGGGTTTTCATTAGTTGTCAGTTATAATCATCAAAATTAAAAGGAATGAACACTTGAAATATATCAGTCTGTGTGGAATGAATGTATACATTATACAAGTTTAACTTTTTAAATGGAATTACTGAAATAAATCATCTTTTTGATGATATTCTAATTATATGACCAGCACGTGTATAGTGTGGAGACAGCAAGTGTGGTCTAGGTTATGGATATAGTGTGGATACTGTGAGTGTGTTCTAGGTTATGGATATAGTGTGGAGACTGTGAGTGTGTTCTAGGTTATGGATCTCCACTCTTTGCTAACGTCGTCTGATTGACAGGCAGAATACATCCTGCTGAGTCTCTTCTCACAGAGAAAGAAAAGCCGCAGCTAGCGCACACGCACACACACGCAGCAGAGACTGGCCAACCCATGTCCAGAACCAGTTAGAAACTGAATTTTAGGTTATTCAGGTGTTGTCACACACAGTCCATAGACTAATTTTGGAACAAAACCTGAGCAATACCAGAGGTTCTGAGCAGACGTAAAATATAAAGCAACAAATGAGCTAACTGCCACTTAATTTCTCAGTTGTTTCTTCAGTCTCTCACGCTTGCGTTTCCTTTTTTCTCCACCCTCACATTCCCTTCTGCCTCTCTCCCTCCCTCTGTGTTTGTGTTAATTAGTGACAGTACAGCAGGAGTTGGTCATCATTCTAGCAGGGACACTCCCACCTCGACAGACATCCACGGCATCGTCAGCACCTATAGCTGGTGGGAATACAAGCACTCATACCCTCTCACTCAGATGACAACCCCTGATTCAGCCATGTAAAACTGGAGACCGTATACCACTACAACACTGAAGAAACTGGACCTGGGCAGACGCTGTCCATTAAACACCTGGTCTAACAGTGTTGGAATCAACCGTTGCTAGAAACACATTCCGGACTCAACAGACCTGGAGCCAACACTACAGTCTCGTTTGAAACGAAATGAATCACAGGGACATGAATTACATTCCTTGGGGCTTTACTGCAGGCCAGGGATAGACACATTATTGTAACGCAGGTGTAACTCTGGTATTTTCATCATCCCCAGAGAGCAACAGAGAAGACAAGCAATCTGCAAAGACTCCACTCTGCTGTCCCCGTGCAAAAGAAGTTGGAATGGAAGTTTGCACTGTTGCTAGGCAACAGTCAGTCCAATCACACTTTGTATGCATAAGAACTGGCTCTACACACAAAAAGTGGAACGTGTAGACGCTTGGAAAAGCACATTCAGATAATGTATTGGCTCTTGTTTCTGAGCAGCATTTCTGTATTAGCCTCCGGCAAGGTATTTTTCTATAAGAAAAGTAACACATTAAGTTAAAGACTAAAAACATATGGCAGAGACAGGGAGATATAGTCATGGTGTCCTTCAACCTCCAAACCCCCAGGGGGTGCTCTGTGCCGAGCAGGTACGTCACTGGCATCTCTCCAGGAAACACACCTAGGAACATTTATCTCTGTCATAGCTGGAGGTCAGTAGCCTGACTCTTCATCAATCACAACCACCCATCCTGCTCCACGTCTACAATGTACAGAGGAAAGTCAGGAAACCAATGTAAAAGGAATATTGAGTTACGCAATGCTATGAGTTTACAGGCAGAGCCACCTAGGTAGCCCCCCCTCGACACAGAGGCGGCAGCCCCCCCTCGACACAGAGGCGGCAGCCCCCCCTCGACACAGAGGCGGCAGCCCCCCCTCGACACAGAGGCGGCAGCCCCCCCTCGACACAGAGGCGGCAGCCCCCCCTCGACACAGAGGCGGCAGCCCCCTCCACACAGAGGCGGCAGCCCCCTCGACACAGAGCGGCAGCCCCCTCCACACAGAGGCGGCAGCCCCCTCCACACAGGGCGGCAGCCCCCCCTCCACACAGAGGCGGCAGCCCCCCCTCCACACAGAGGCGGCAGCCCCCTCCACACAGAGGCGGCAGCCCCCCCTCCACACAGAGGCGGCAGCCCCCCCTCCAAACAGAGGCGGCAGCAGATTATCTTATTGGGTTATAACTGTATTGATTGATGACTTGGTTCCACGCACTAAATAAAAAACATATTTCTTAAATACATAAAAGCCTTAGGTTTCTTCAGGCTCATGTCCTACCAAGAAAATAAAGTTCATTTTACATTAAGCGTAATTAGGTTGAGAAGCCCAAATAATTACCTGTACTAACTTATACTATGTTAATGACACATAAAGAAGTTCAGTTCTGTTAAACATCATCCCAACCACCTGTATAAAGATTAAATTATGTTGTTAATCAATAAGAAATCAATTTGGGACATTTATTTTACCTTTAGAATTCTTAATGAGACAATTTTCCTCACTACCATGTACTGCTTAACACCATATAACTGCATTTTCATTTTTAGTGTTTGATATAATCATAATAATTTTTAATTAGTGTACTTTTTCAAAGAATGACAATTACCTAATTTTGGGATGAAAGTTAATGTAAACAAACCGGTGGCCAAAAAACAGCTGGAGACGGGAAAAGACAATGGAGGGTGAAAGTACTGGTAGTAGGGCTGCCGAAGGCACTGAGCCAATTCCAACAGATTGTGAAGAACTTGTGATTAAGAAAGATGCGACGTCAGTAGTGTGGACAGGGTTTGGTTTTGAAAAAACACACACAGAACAGCAAAACGCATTATGTAAATTATGCAAATGGCCTGTTGTTGCAAAAGGAGGAAATACTAGTAACCTATATAGGCACCTATACCACTACCATGTGGTCGAATGTGGTGAAAGTATGAGGAAGCGAAATGCTTCGACATCCACTGGTGCCCGGGACTCAAATGACATCAAGTTTGAGCCAAAGCACACTGGCTGCCTCGTTTTCCCGTGGAGCCCCTTATGACAAGAAAAGTAAAAGGTGGCGGGACATTACGGGTTCTGTTAACTACACATGTCGCCATGGATATGGTCCCAGTTCAAACAGTGGACAAGGAGGGATTTAAAAACATGGTCAAAACAGTGGATCCCAGGTATGTACTGATCGGGCCAAAAATCCTTCAGCCGGACAGCACTGCCTGATAAGTACACTAAATGCTGCGATAAAGTAAAGACGGAGGTTAAAAACGCGAGACACGACAGATTTATGATCAAGCCGAACATCCGAGCCGTACATTGTAAATCCTATATTTAATTTTAAAAAATTAACTATTATACAGTCTCATACTGTGATACCGTCAAACAAGGGAAACATATTGTGATATGATATTTTTGCCCAGCCATATTAGAGAGGTCTATTATTTACTTAGTAGGGAAAAAAACACCTCCACATCGGTTTCCCAGTGCATTTACACCCCAAATACCCCCAACAGGCCCATAAACAGCCTAATGAGAACAATATCCTGATGCCTGATAAAGCATAAGCGTACATGCATTTAGCCCGAGGCAATATAATAAATAAAAATGTTCTCAAAAAACGACTTTGGTATTAACAAAAACTATAGGGCTTAATAAAAGACAATATCAGTATTTAGCACAACATATAACAAATTGAGTTGTTGTATTCATATTCATAGGATACAAGACGTCCAATTAAAAAGGAGGCATGATTTAAACCACCTGATTGCACACCAACTGTGCTGATCATAACGCTTCTATCCAGGAATCATGTAGCGATCAAAAGAGATAAATGCTGTTCCTACCTAACATATAATACTTCAGTCAAACAAGCCATCCATGCATGTGATTAAAAACCTGCATAATTAAACAGCTTTAGAGAGTAAGGCTGGGCGGTTTCCCGCAGAAAATGTTTTACCGGTACAGCAACGGGAAGGGCAATAGTATCAGTCAACGGCAATTGGATGGCCAAGTATTTACTGCTTCCAGGGGATTTAAGGTCTGGTTGAACTTGTTACAATATCTACAAAACCACAGGCATAAAGACAGCAACGCTCATGGCACTAAATCAGAAAACGGTGAGATTAGCTTGGCCCTTATCGTAACAACTCTAAACATGCAAAGTGCCAGCAACCAGTGTAAGCTAAAGAAATGTGCGGCTTGATCTGCCACTGTTGTGAAATCTAGCAACATTGGTGGCTAAATAAAAAAATATGAATTCACAGTGGTTGTTGTGAGCAACAGAATAAAGCCATTGATTTAAAGGCTTTTACTATGATATTCTGATGTGGGAAGTACAAAGAAGTACAAGATTCTTTAGCTTTGTGCCTGACTTAATGAAAATAAGATGCTAGCAGTCAGAGTCACTTGCCTTGCTCTTTATAAAACCCTGGGTGAGTCCTATATAGAACATTGTCCACATATAGTACACTACTTTTGACCAGTGCCCTAAGGCATTATGTACAGAACATGTTGACATTTTGGAACCCACTTGTGCTCTCACATCTGATCTTAAACCTACAACCTGATGTGGCCTCAAAAGGATCCGGCCTCTGTCGAAGGCCTGAGCTCTGCGCCCTCTGTGTGTATACAGGTGTATGGAGCTGCCTGGCACAGCACAGAACTTACTGTACAAAATAAAAGACTTTTAAAAAAGAGCTAAATGAAGGGTTTCCATTAAGGCCTGAATCATCACAACCAAGAGGTACAGTCAGGCAGCACACTGGTAATACCTGTTGCGTCTTAAGGTTTGTATAATGTTACTCACTGTCTGGCAAATACAAAAATGCTTTGAAAAGTCACCCTCAGCAGAACAAACAGAACAATAAAGTACAAACAGTAAACTGCCAGTATCACGTGAATTAAGTAAACTGTAAAGGAGTAGCCTAACTCACATGTACCAAACTATTACTGTTATTAAACAGAGTGTATCCCATAGAGCTATTATGTAACCAATCGTCATGCCTCTCCTGTTCTATAGATGTGTTAATGAAGAGTAATGACAACGACATGCAGAGACTGCCACAGGCTGATACCACGGCAGACCAGAATGTGCCTGCTGCTGGCCTTAACCGGAAGCCTAATGAACACCAATGTGTCTGTCTGTTTGAATGAGACTATGTTAGACTAGATAGAGCTGGAGGGAAGTGCTCTCTATGGTCATCTGTCTTGTGTCAAATTGCCCATTGTTTTGTAGTCAAAGCACAGCCATGTATACATTTTTACTGTTAATGTAGATTCTGATGAGCGACGACAAAAAAGTGACAGTATGGCCTTGAACTCTCTTTGCATTGTAAAATATAAGAGTAAAATTATGCTTGGATCAATGCTAACAAAGATAAGATGATCCACTGAATTATAATTGGCTTTACCACTATCCTTTAGAATTGTGTACAGAGAACATGATCGTCTAATACAGCCTGATTTTACCTATTACTGTACCTGACCAACTAATGAAATGATCTAATGAAGCATACCTTATTTTTTTACATACTTTACATTCCTAGGTAGTCATCGCAGAAATAGTTTGAATGTTTCTTGTCCTTGGGACAATACAATGTTGGCTGGGCGAGTTACAAGAACGAGTGGGAGATACAACCGGTCTGGCGTAAATTACAAGTCATACAAGTTTGGCCCGTTTCTCACTCCCTCTCCATCGCTATATTTTACTACAAGTAAAACATCTGTGGTATTGGTTTAGGTAGCCGACAGACAGACCATTAGGACCGAACTACATTCTCCATCTTATAATAATGTAATAATTTAATCATGGCCATAACATAAGGCCTATCAATCGTCCATAGCTTTTCAAAACGTAAGCTGCAAAAAATAAATACAAATCCGTTAGGTTATCAAAGTCTATTTGACATTTTGAAATGCGACAATATCAGTTGTGACAACACGCCAACTTCAGTAGCTGGTAGTTAAAAAGTACCAGCGGTGGGTATAAATACAGTTAGCAAATAAGCCAGGTGCGATCCAGCTACATAGTCCGGCTAACATTATCCCAAACACCAGAAATGTGGCCAAATTATTGGGCAAATATGAGTCAGCACCGTAAGCAGCTAGCTAATTTAGTGTAGAGTAAATATTGTAATGTCCTAAAACAAATTAAGTACTACAGTACAGGCGAACATTATTAACTAGCGAAGATAACAGCAACTATGTAGCTGACCGTTTGCTCGCTAACTTTAACCGTGTAGACTAGCCATGTCTGGATAGTAGTTTTAACCATTTAGACTAGCCATATCTGGATAGTAGTAGCTTTAACCATGTAGACTAGCCATGTCTGGATAGTAGTAGCTTTAACCATGTAGACTAGCCATGTCTGGATGGTAGCTTTAACCATTTTAACTAGCCATGTCTGGATAGTAGCTTTAACCATGTAGACTAGCCATGTCTGGATGGTAGCTTTAACCATTTTGACTAGCCATGTCTGGAAAGTAGCTTTAACCATTTAGACTAGCCAGGTCTGGAAAGTAGTTTTAACCATTTAGACTAGCCATGTCTGGAAAGTAGCTTTAACCATTTAGACTAGCCATGTCTGGATAGTTTCACTTCTCTGTCAAGTTTATCTCTTCAGCTAGCGAGCAATCTTAGCTCACAAGCTAACTGGCTAGCTGGCTAGTAATCAAGTATTAACAAACTTTCCAACAGGCCACAACATGGTGTTTCTTGTTCATATAAAATCACTAATACAACCCGTGTACTTACCCTTTGTAGTAAGCTTTTACCCGTACTTGGTGAGGGTCCTCGCCGGGATGAGACATGGTACTGTCCCGCAACGTCGGCATCATAAGCTCTCGGAACTCTGCTTGCGCCGAAGATGCCTTCCTTCTGCGGCTTACTTGGCAGTGAACCACGCCCAAAACTATCGTTACTGTAACTCGCCTCGGTGGATAAAATAATTAGCTAGCCGGCTAGCTATGAAAACGAACACTTTTGTGTTTCTTAATTCTAAAAAAATCCAGCCATAAAGTCTTTTTAAACTTGAGGAGTCCCACAAACAACACTCCCTACTGCAAAGGCCTCAGATCAGACGAATCCATTCACGGAATGTAAGAGGGGGACAACAGAAGATAACACAAGTGGAAAAAAAACTAAAGAATTCGGCAGGTGATATTCGGTAGATTGAAAACACTGTTCAATATAATTACAATAATATAGCCGTAGCTCTTGTAATGAATGATTGCCATGTGTTAATATATATATATATTTTAAATGTGTGTGTGTCCGCCAGAATTCGGATTGTACCAACTGAAATGCAACGGGGGTAATCTACATTTGATGTAGTACAGACCGTAGATATAAAGCACTTCAAATATGTTAAGCATATGGCTCTTTTCTGACAACCCAACCTACTTCATCCGCTAAGGGCTACACCACGCCCACAAGGTGTAGCGAAATATACCAGGTAGAGCTGTCAGGCAAGGTGGTGCATTCAAATGGATATCTAACTGTATATGTCTAACTGTACGTGTTTATGTAACTGTGTGTGTGTCTTGCACGTTTTTTGCTTTATCTTGACCAGGTCGCCGTTGCAAATGGGATTTTGTTCTCAATCGGCCTATCTGATTAAATAATGGTTTTAAAAATCTATATAATGTACTAGTCGGAAATGTAGTTTATTCTCACTTGCTACATCAAACATTTGCCAGGTTAGGGGCATAAAAGATGATCGATACGCATTACACCTTACTAGTAGTCCTGTCCGAGCGTCATGGGGTAATAAATCGTTCAAACGTACAGTGATGAAGCTGAGTGGTTGAGACTGAGCAAAAGCAATTTTGCCTCCTAGCGGAAAAACAGTGTTCAAGTTGGAAAGCAATCAAAAAATGTAGGTCTCGTCTGCAAACGTCTGTAATACGTTCCGTGAGATTTTGGATTTTAATCATATTCAATTTCTCACATTGATCTCAAGTAACCATTTAGCGAGTTATTTAGCAGCTGTTCTTATTCAGAGCGACTGGATGTACTTTACTAATATTGTTCTGTAGCCATTCACATCGTCGGCAACCAACCCCATCCCTGACGTTACCAACTTTGTAACACCAGGCCTCTAATTACGTGCCCAAAATTATTGACATTATTTTGAAATATTTCCAAGAAAAAAATTAATTAGCTTAAATTAATCATACTCGGATTCGTTTTTATGTAAATACAATTGCATAGAGAAATACATATTGTTAAAGATGTATTGGCATCCCTGTTTCATTTTGCAAAAAATATACATTTTTCTAGAACGTTTTATTAGACTTGAGGGAGAGATATTGGGAGGGATAATCCTCCATACAGGAAGCCAGAATTTTTTGGATGCCTATTTGAAATGTTTTTCATTTCGGCAAAATGTCTAGATACGTTCATGTTGCTTGACTATAGCAAAAAAGCCCCGTCCAACCCCGTATCAACTACCATTAATTTGATATATAGAGTTTGGTCTAAGTCGTTGTACTTCATGGAACATGACAGAGTGCAGGTATTGAAAAGTATAAGCTAAATTGTCTGAAAGCCAGACTAGGGCTGTCTGCGTCTTTATTCCAGCTAACTGCACCCCTGTGCACATATCATAAGAGTTCAAGTCATCCAAATACTGTAAACACCTAATGTTTGTTACAGTTTAAATGGAGCGGATGCTATGAGTCTTTGGACACCAGTGGCCAAAGACCTATTTAACAAATTGTGCACTCAAGAGCTATTTATGTGTAAGCAGTAAGCACTAGTTAAATTTGTCATAAATAGGCTATACTGCCGAAATTCATTACTTTGAAATCAGCGTAAAATAGTAGGATATTCAAATTACCGGGACATTCTCTCTTTGTCTGTCTCGGTCTCTTAATAAAATCCACTTCTTGCAACTCCTTGTCATTGGCGACTCTTTGGCGCATGAGATGGAGTTTATGGAGTGGAATGTAAACTCTTACTTATAAATGTCGGCGGCGCTGCAGGCCTAATCGAATTAGTTACCACAATAAAAACAAATGTCTGTAGAAGTTCAATTTTAAGAAGCATTGCTTTTGAAGTCAAAGTGGAGACAATACAAATAATCCTCTAGGCCTACCTGCACTTCTTTTCTTCATCATTATTTGAAACACCTATATGTTGCACCAATGCTTCATCCATAACAATTACCTGTCTAGAAACACATTTGTTTAGGGTATGTGATTAATTGATCAATATAAAACAACAACCTCGGCTAAATAAAAAAAACAGCGCGCAGTTACCCTAAATAACGTACCAAAAAAGTCTATAAAAACTGAAATTAATTTGTGTCCATGCAAAAGCAATGTCTGTTTTCAAAAGAGCTTTTAAAAAAACATTTTCACTTATCTTACCCCTCTTGCTCGGCTGTGTTAGGTCCTCCCGCACTGCAAGTGGTGCTGTGTCTGGGTTTTAATTCCGTGCGGCCCGTTGTGTGTTTCTCTCCATTTTAGCCATATAGGATTGACGCATTAGAACCTGACTAGGATTGTGACAGTCTGAACCGGCGGGGTTTCGGTCGGTCACTTCGCCATGGGTCAGGTCTAATACCAAATCCAGCCAGGTAACGCTGACCATAGGTGAACGATTGTGCATGATAGCAATAAGGCTGTTAGGTTATTGGCTGCTTTAGAAATGGCCGAATTAATTGATTATGATGCCCAAATTAAATATATTTATGTTTACTATTAGACTACTTTTAAATACATTATCATCCGACTCTGAACGAGAATAATGAATAAATAATTGATTCTGGATATGCTAGGGTTAGGCTACCTGGAGCGTTTTACAACCTATTTTAAGTAGCCCTGTACATCAGAATACGGGTGACTGTAGCTCAATGCATGATTTGGCCAAGTCTGAAATGCGTTCTGCACATGTTTTAATGACAGTTGTTCATATATTTCAAGTTGTTTGATTTGTTTCTGCGTGGAAATGTGTGTTATTTTCATCAGCCCGTCATTTTATGTTCGTCGCTATAGGAGTTGGAATAATGTGTCTCTCGAGCAATAGGGGTGTGTTGCACAAAAAAAGAGCAGCAAGCGCCAGCAACTGGATTGCATTTAAGCTGTTTCAAACCTCTGAACAAATGTAATTTCTATAGGTTACTTTATGTAGTCTACACAAATAACATGTAAAACATCTGCATGGACAAACTAATTCAAAGTAGACCACGGCATTTTAGAGCCTTGTGTTATTTTTTAAATACATTTTACGGCAATGTCAGTTCATAATAAAAATGCAGAAACATTTCAAGACATTGTAGCGACCCTCTACAATATTTTTCCGATTCTTTTCCGATTCCGATTCTTTTTTAATTAAACCTAGGGTGGTAAAACACAATCAAGGTGACCCAGAGCAGAGAAAAAATAAAAATAAATTTCACATCTGATTTCAAGAAAATGTTGCAAAGCCCAAGTCAGGCTATTGACTATTGAATTTCGATTAATTTAGATAATTCAAGACATTGAAAACACATGGAAAAGGTCAAGACCATATAGAAATAAAAGTAATTAGAAAACATATAAAGTTCACCATGACAATATATTATGCTAACAAAACTAAATGATTTCGTTGCAAACGCAACAGATGGAAGAAAAAAGCAAACAAGCAAGTTCTTTTTCAGAACTTCGATAGCTGTAAATAGACCCATAAGTCGACCTCCTTTAGTCAAATTCCTCGGGCCTATGATTCCCGTTTTAAAAATGTTTAGAGTGTATGCTACGGCATTATTTTAATAAATAAAATGTGTCTATTTAAATGGAAATTTGTACTAAAGATGGATTTAATGAAACCAGCGACGGTGCCCCATAAACCAATCAATATTAAAACTTTGTTCGTAGCTACATTTACTTCCTAGATCCGGAGGCATATATTTAAATGTCTGGGCCTTGGGTACAGGCATGTGGTTTTAAGGCCAACAACTGGAATTATTAATTTTATAGAAGGTTGAAAATTATTCAGAGTGTTCACGGAGATCATGGAAGCTTTTTTCTAATTATAAAAGTGTTTACCAGACTAAGAAACCGAAACGGACACAAAGAGCCTCATTCTTGGTCTTGTCCTGTCCTATATTCTTATATAACATAGACCTGTATAATTTAACTATATGCCACCAGATATAAATGGTATTGTTCCAAATCATTCCTCCTCCCAAATAATCGTTTTCACAGACTTCAGATCAGGTGTTTTCTATGTGTGCTCTCCAGTTGGGCCGGTGAGTAGGTGTACCAGCGGCGTGATGGACAGACTGAACCTTGAGGCGACTGCGGAAGAAGAGATCACATGGAATGCGGAAACTGCCACAGTCACTTCTAACGACACATCCGTTACCACGGTAACCACCAACAACCCTACGGCGTCAGCGGTGATCGCCATGACGACAACTGCCAGCAGTACCACACCTCCACAGAGACAGGCCCCTCCCACTTCCCCCGCAGCCACAGAGAGACAGGCAGTGCAGGTGAGAAAGATGACAGGACGACGAAGGGATCTGTGTTGATGGCTTGTTTAGCTTGGACCAAATCATATCTATGAGTATAGATAATATATAATTGCTTCCTGAGGGATAATGGAGGGATACATTTAAGATTTACCATAAGTGCATCCTGGGGAGCTAATATGTCTGCAAACAAAATCGATTCAATTTGGAGAGGTTAAGTAAAATGCGGAGGTAACATTTTGGTTGGACTGTGCAATTGATCACTTGATGATCCGTAATTAACATAAGAGCTGGGTTTGTTCTTGTTTGTTAAACCTCTGCCATGTTCATGTAGTTGAGGGAGCGTCTGCTTTAACAGGGTGGACCTCTTCCATCAGACAGAACTGGCTCATGTAGACACCCAGCCGCTCCCCATCACAGCATGCATTAAGGACAACTAGTCCACTATGTCCCCTGAGAGGAGAGTGTCATAGTACTATCTGACCTACCCCCGTGCCACATACACTGTCATTTATGTTAAGACCATCCGAGAGCACCTCCTTCGACAGTGTTCAAACTTTCCAAAAATCCAACATGTTTCATGAGAGTGTTGGCATGCATCTGACATCTGTGGTTACTAGAACAATGAACTTGGGCTGTTTTCGCATGACCCAAGCCTAGACAAACACGACAAAGACTCTCTTAAGTTCTAAATTCAATTGCAGCCAGGTTGCCAAATATTGAGTACAATATGCTTAGATCATAGAAGCTTAAATTGGTTTACTTAGAAGGATTTACACATAAGAATCTGTGTTCTGGGCTGTTTGTACTTAGGTGATCCAGCAGGCCATCCAGAGCAGGCCCCAGACCATGGCAGTAATCCAGCAGGCCATCCACAGCAGGCCCCAGACAATGGCATCTCAGTACCTGCAGCAAATGTATACAGCCCAGCAACAACACATCAGACTGCAGGCTGCAGCACTGCAGCAACAGCTTCCCAGTAATGGACAGTCGCCTTGCTCTCCTCCTGCTGCCAACGGCACCGTAACACAGTCAGCTGGTGCCTCTGTAAGTCGACAACTCATGTGTCAATTCTATCTAGCAAAAACCTTAGTAACACCACAGCAATTATTTCCGCTTGTCTATCTCCAGATCACCCTCCCATTCCCTTCAGGAACAGGCCAGCTGATTGGTCACTCTCAGAGTTCCAGCTCCACCACAGGCACAATTACCCAGCAGGCCATGCTCCTGGGGAACGGCTCGGCCTCCTGTAACCAAGCCCAGATGTACCTGCGCACCCAGATGGTACTCACCCTGTCTTTCTTATTGTAACAGCTTAGTAGCACATGGTGCTATATCTAGTTGTCCAGAGATCACGGGAAGTATAAACAAGAGCCTCATTATTAGCATGCCAAGTTTTCCCTGTCTCCTTTTCCATTGATGCTTTCCAACATTTTGTGTTTTCACGGTTAACTCTTTCCACTAACTTTTTTCCTGCTCTTTTCTATTTTGTTTCGGCTCTCATTTTTTTGCTTCCCTGTTTTCGGCCTCTTCTGTCACTTCCTGAATTCTTTCTCTGTCAGTTGATTTTGACCCCTGCGGCCAACATGGCAGCAGTCCACTCTGACCAGCCTTCTGACTGCTGCGGCTCCGCTCAACTTTCTGCTTCACAGGTTAGCGATCACCACCAGGGACGAAGGTCAAAGGCCAAATGGCCATGATTTAGATCCCTTGAAAGCTAACTGGCTTGTCGTCAGAGGACAGCACAGCAGGCCTGGCATCTCTAGACACTGTATCTTAACTAAAATACACCACCTCATTTATGATAAGATTTTAACATAAAAATTATTTGAATAAAAACTTAACACAACTATGAAGATCTGTAAAAAAAAACATAAATGATTATTATCTAAGGGCAGAGGTGTAAAATGAATTTTAGTATAATTCACAATGACAACTGTAAAGATGATGAGAATGTGGAGAACTTGGGCCATACTTACGTCCATAAGGTCAGATGGGATCACCAAGGCATTGGATGCTTCTCTCTGTTCATTTTATACCCAAGACCGACTCTAATTTGTTGGGTGTGTACAGTGTACATAATTATTCTCTCTTTCTAAGGTCCAGAGCCTGGCAGTGCGGACCCATCTACCTGGTGCCTTCACTACTGCCCAGAGTGTCCTGTTAAAACCATCCTTCACCCAGACCCTTGTCTCTCAACCTAAGATGTCTATCTGTCCTCTGAGGCCCAGCCAGCAGTGTGAGCCCTCCACAGAGACCTCTGCGACGGAAACCCGACCGGCCGACATCACTGAGCAAACGTCAGCCAACCAGCTTGTCGCACCAGGTAAGTCTGTCACTGGAACAATCTCTGTAACCGCTAGCACGCACTCTGGTATGAACAAGTGTTATAAAGTACTGGTCCCAATAGTTATAGGTTGTGTTTATAACACACTGAAAATCTACCCACTTAAATCTGTTCATATAAATTCATTGCAAGTCCAGCATATATATGTTTATTTTGTTCCATTCACCTTGTTCCGCAGGTGTGTCTGGTTCTATATCAATTCCAACGTCTTATACCCCTGTCAAATCGCATGCTATGGTGAGGCACCACCTGAGCTGTCCTCCAAGCCATAAAGGGGCGCCCCACCAGCACCAGCTCATCTTCCAGCAGACCACAGCAGGATCCCACCGGCAGCTGCACCCCATTTCCCTACGCCTTGCTACCCACAAAGCCTCTCCCTCTCCTTTCCCTCTGACCCTCCATGCTCTGGCCACTCCCACTCAGACTACTTCCACCACAGTCCAATCCCAGTCTGGGAATGGCCTTCCAGTTCCCTCCTCTTCCTGTGAGCATCCTGCACCAGCCCTACCCCCTCCTCAGCAGACAGTGGTAGTGTCCTCCCCGACAGCTCCTCCACCTCTCCTGTGTTCCAGCCTGCTCCAACCCCAGATCCACCGTCAGCCCCAGCTCCAGCCCCCTACCCTGCGTCTTGGCCCTATCTCCCAGGCCTCTCTACCCATGGTGCTGCAGCCTCCTCCCGCCTCCCTCCAGAGGTTGTCCTTGCGCTCGGTTCAGGCCCTGGCAGTGCAGTCCACTGGGGTTCTGGTGGCTGAGGAGGAGATGCCTGTGGCAGAGGCCCTGGTCCAGATGCCTTTTCAGGATCTCCACCCACCCCGAACATTCCAGAATCTTTCACAGACTTTCCAGAACCTTCCCCAGACATTCCATAATCTCTCCCCGCCTCAGACTGTAGCTGTGGATCTGAAGGTACAGCCAGCCTCCATACCAACCCAAGCTCTAAAGGAGAGGAAAACAGAGATGATAGAGGAGAAGACACCTCCTCCACCTACACTCTTTTCATCGGCCGGGTCCAACACACTGTGTAAAGAGATACATCCCGTCTGTACGGAAAACTGCACAGGTACACGACACAATACGACTGCCATTTAATTTAACTTTAACACATTGTAATGCTTTTATCGCACTGACATAACTGCCAGTGTCTCTTTTTGCTGGATTTCATTCACCAGGCACGTTGGGTTCTTCCTACGTTCCTCCGTCCAACCGCTCTGTCATCAACTCGTCCTCCCAGGGCCGCCCTTCTCACACCAGCAGCTCCCCCCCTCCCCTCCTGTCTGCGGCCGTGGTAAGGAGCCCAGGCCAGTCCCCTTCCGCCTCAGCCACCCCGCCAGGGAGCCCTGAGAGAGCTAGACCCCTCATCCTCACTCACCTCATAGAAGGGTTCGTCGTCAGAGAGGCCCTGCAGCCGTTCCTCCCGATACCGTTGCCGGTATGTCCACAGGCGGGTGTTGGGTAACCGAGCTGCACAGTGCACACAAACAAAAGCCCTGGCCTGGATAGTATTCACAGAGTGCAGCCCTGCTTCACTCCCCCTTACTGTAAAAGCACTGCATCACCAAGACAACTTCCCAGACACAACATATCTTCTTGAACCCGCGGCGTATCGCCTTGGTTCTAAATGGTAAACATCATGTTCAGGTCGTTATGGAGGTGTATGTGGGTGTTCTGGTGAATCATTGGTGTGTTCCTGCTTCAGATGGGCTGTAGCTCTATAAGGGCGGACCAGCCCGCCAAACTTCCTGAAACCTGGGAGGACAGAAGCGTCGGCGATCCAATGCCAGATATGAAGACCAATGGGGATACAGGGCCAGAGATAAAAACCAATGAGGATTTGGCTGCAGAAAGGAGAATTGACGACGGCCGAGGGTCTGCGTTGGGAATCGTTGGAGATCCCGACCCAGAGGAGACTCTGATGGATGCTGAGGAGCCAGATAATTCTAGTGACTCCGACATAGACCACGCCCCCACCCAGGACGGTCAGTGTGTGTGTGTGTGTTTGTTGGTTTGTCTGTCAAATCTTAACAATGTGAATCATTGCTCCCTCCATTTTGACCGGTTGCTGTTAGACGGCCTGGTATCTTTTTAACAGTCTCTTCTCCCGTTGTACTGTAGAGCCTGTTGCTGAGGCCACAGTAGACGTGCTGCAGTGTGAGTTCTGTGGGAAGAGGGGCTATGTTCACACCTTCCTCCGATCCAAAAGATTCTGCTCCATGACCTGTGTCAGGAGGTGAGACGGATTTGACCTCGTAGGCAGACACACATCTAGTAGTGTCCTCCACATTTTCCAGTATTTTGCGGCATTATCCCCTAACCTAGAATTAAGCCCTTGGGATTGGAGACTTGTGAATGTGTGAATGGTTTCTCCAGGTACCAGGGGAATGCAGACACTCTTGGACTGTTTTGGTGTTCTGTGGAATATCCAGGATGACTAAAGTCTAGCACCCATATTTACAGACGTCATCAACGTCATCTATCTCTTTCTACCTGTCTCTGTCACTATGTTTCTCTCCCTGTCTTTGTCTCTGCTTTTACTCTTCGTCTTTCTCTGTTCTCCGATCTCTGTGTCAGGTTTAATGTGAGCTGTACGAAGCGTCTTAGTGTCTTGAAGGTGGACAAGGCCAATCATTGGGGTCACAGGCCGATGGGTCGGAGAGGACGACCTCCAGGGAGGGTCAACAGGGGAACTAGAGAACTCTTCCTTCTCAGACAGGTCAAATATCCCAGATTTAGCTTTTCCAACTTCTATGTTCATTGTCAATGCTTAAGTCAGACAGACAGACAGGCAGGCAGGCAGGCAGACGGGCAGGTGGGCAAACAGCATTTATTAGGTGAAATTTCTAAATATTTTCTTGTCTTTAATATGAAACTCCTGTTGCTCCATATAGAGCATTACATGGGTTGACTTGGATCATGTTCCACTCCAGGTACAGGGGCCGTACCGATCTGAGGAGACCCAGAGAAGGAGGGGAGTGGGGATCGAGGAGGATGAGCTACCTGTCCCCATGACCACCAGGCTGCGCCGGCAGGAGGAGAGAGAGAGGAGAGACGGTGAGAGGAGAGAGGGGAAAAGGAGAGAGAGGATGCAGGAGAGAGAGAGCGAGCAGGGAGAACAGAGGAAATACGTGTTCAGCTCCTCTGGTGAACAAACTGCAGAAGAAAAATGCGGGGAAAATCCGACCCAGTGGAGTGTTGAACGAGTCTGCTCCTACATAAACTCTCTTCCAGGTATCGTGAATATATACCATGGGACCCAATCTGCTGTAACCAATACTGAAATAAATGAATAGTGGTTTCTGGAAGTATTAATACATTTTGTTGTGTTATAGACTTTTTCCAATTGATACAATGACAAACCAAAAAGATGCCTTTAGACACTTCTGCCAATTCATTAACAAAATTAAGATGAATTCAATTTAGAGTGTCAAGGAACGCTTTCAGCATTTATGTTAATCTAAACCATCGTACATGTGATAATCTCTGATTATTTAAATTTGTTTACATTTCTATATAACATTTTTGTCTTGCCCCTTCCTACTTCCCAAATTTTGTAGGTGGGCGAGACCTTTCAGAGGAGTTTCGTTCCCAAGAGATTGACGGACAAGCCCTCCTATTGCTGACAGAGGACCACTTGATGACAGCTATGAACATTAAACTTGGACCTGCACTCAAAGTCTGTGCCCATATCAACTCTCTAAAGGAACCGTGAGCCCACCCTGGACTCTAACCTGGGCCCACCCGGGAGTCTAAACTGGGCCAAACTGGGACTCTAACCTGGGCCCACCTGGGACTCTAACCTGGGCCAAGCTGGGACTCTAACCTGGGCCAAGCTGGGACTCTAACCTAGGAGTCTAAACTGGGCCCATCTGGTAGTCTAACCTGGGAGTCTAATTTGGGCCCACCTGGGAATCTAACCTGGGCCCATCTGGGAGTCTAATCTGGGCCCACATGGGAGTCTAATCTGGGCCCACCTGGGAGTCTAAACTGGGTCCATCTGGGAGTCTAATTTGGGCCCCCCTGGGACTCTAACATGGGCCCATCTGAGTGTCTCTGGGACAGGAACACACACTCACACATCTTCATCTGCTCTCTGCCTTTAGACAGTGCGAGAAGCCGCAATTTATAAACTGTTAATCTGTGTCAGTTGTTTAAAACTCCAAAATCTGTATAAATCATCACCATAGTGATTGTAGCAATATGGCTAAAGGTGGCCTGTTCTGTGCATTACATTGTAATTACTGTACATGTTGTTTAAAATGACAAAGGTTTACATACTTTTTATTTAAAAAAAATTTAAAATGTTAATCAGAATATATGTTTCTCAAGCTTGAAAGCATTTGGGATTGTGTGAAACAAAACAGGCACCTCATTCCCTTTGCTGGGCAGCCATAAGGCTAGTAGAGCACTTGTTGCCATTTTGGATACATCCAGATTGACTAAAAATGCATTTAAGAGAATCCACTTCAATACTCTGTAGCATAGCAAACAGACCAACTAGGAAGTGGCTTGAGATTCCCAAGGTCGATCAAAGTAATGCATATAATTTATTATTGCAATAATACATATAATACAAATAAAATCCTTTATCAAACATGGGAAAGTCTTGCTCCTGTACTGCAATTGCAAGTCGTGGCATGTGTGCCGAAGTGCAGTTTAAAAGAATTTGGGACTCTGAAATAGATGACACGAGTGGCACAGTGAACACAGACACTAATGGAGCTGCATCGACTTGTTTGAAATGCACAGAAATGGTATTCTTTATCTTAATGTTCGAAACGGCAGAACCAGGAACATGAAACACCAACAAGCTAACCATAAAGGACCATACAATTCCAATATTCACACAGCAGGAATTAAAGGTGTTACTTAAGGGATTTTTCATAATATTTCACATTTTAATGTTAGGAAATGTCTATACTGAAGTTAAAGTGGAATGATTGTGTTTCACAGCATAGCCTATCCACCAATGATAAAAATGCCTATTGATTCCTTGTCCCAACCACAACCCAGTACTGTAAAAAAGGCACATTCTGTGACAGGGAGGAGGGGCATTGGAGAAATTTCTGTCACTTCCTGGTTACAATACAAATATTGTTTAATTATCCCCTCACATTGTCAAATTAAAATATTGTTTTAAAGCTGTATAAAATCAGTGAATGAAACCAAACGTAAAATGCACAGGTACCAGTGGAGTATGCAGAGATTTGCCATAACAACACATTTTTGTAATTCGCCCGTCTTCCAGATGGAGAGCAAAGTATATGTAGCACGTTTAAAACCTGATTTACAAACATTTCAAATATAAAAAGCCTGACCAAGTGTGTTCGAGAAAGTCCAGCAAGCCAGACTGACTGAGCCCATGTTATTGCAAATATTGTTTCAGTTAGTTTGACAAATCCTAGTACCAACCAGCGATGTATGTCACTCTGCATAATGTCCCATATCCCCCTTGGACTTTGTGTTGAAGCTGTTGACGATTGAACAATGCAAACGTTGGACAACAAACATGATTTGTTCAGCCACATCATTGCTTGCATGCACTCAGCAGAGCCACTATTACACATTAATACACTATCAATTCATTTATTGTAAGCGACCACGTGATCGACTAGTGTCTTAGGCAGAGGGTGAAGTCATACATCGCCACCATATAGGCGGTTCTCTTCTAGAAAAGTGCTCACACTACTTTTTAAGTAGTGCATGATATCCGTAACAGGGTGACGTTTGGCCCTCGTGAGTGCGAGTAGACCGTGTTATGTTGAGGGCGCAGGACACTGGCGGACCGATGCTTTCATCTTCATCTGTTGCTCAATCATTGCGTCAAACTCCTCTCTTTCCCTGAGATAAGCAGAAGATAAAAGATTCAGATCCTAAAACGAGGCTAACAGGTGCATTCAAATGAGGCTTTAGCTCAGTGGGCTAACCGCCCTGCTCTCTTACCTTTTACTCAGACAGGGCCCTTTCAGGTACTTGTCCTCGGCTGCCTTCAGAGACAACTTGTCCACTCCAGCTATAGCGTGGATAACAGCCTACACAAAAGAGAGACCGTTTACAGTCATACAACTAATTAAACATCACGTTAAAAGAAAATAAAGCATCTGTGTGGAATATTGTATTCTGACCTCAGGCAAAAGAACGTCCAGTACAAAGCGTATTGGGTCAACGTCGGCCAGGCAGGGAGCGGTTTTAGAGGCTGTATGGTACACTTCTTTCAGGTACTTGATCACTTGGTCCAGCTGCTCTTCGTCTTCCAGGTATGTGTCCACAACTGACCGACTGGCAGCCAGTAACCCCCTCAGCCACTTAGACTGCTGACGACCACTGATAACCCCCTGATAAGATTGATAAGAATAATAAGAATGACAAAGGTTTATCCAGATTGAAAGACACATCATTAAACATATGACAGACAGAAAGAAAACAATAAGGTGAACCAATAAAACTAATCATGTGTATATGTAGATGGACAGTTGACGGACGGGTGACGGGCGGGTGACAAACAGATGACGGGCAGATGACAAACAGATTGAGGGAGGCATCACCATGGATACTGACCAGAAGGCGTGTCTCCACCTGGCGCTGCCTGACGATGAAGGCCACCAGTTTCTCATTGGCGCGGTTACGTGCCGCCTTGGAGCGGTCAGGTAGCAGCTTCCTCTCCTGCCGGTGGCTTTCCTCCTCCTCTTCCTCTTCCTCCTCCGTGTTCAAGGTTACATGCTGCTCCTCGAGCATTAGGTTACTGGGGAAGGCCAAGTCTGAGGGTCCCTGAGGATAACGCTTCCTCACCGGGCAGCCTAGGGGAGGAAGGTGCACAGGGACCTGTTACCTGTCTGTCGGTCTGTCTGTCTGTCCTCACTGGGCAGGTGTTAAGTTAGGAGGTATGGATCACAAATGCAGTGGATTGACCACATTCATGTGAGTAACAGGGATTACATTGTGTTGCACTAAAACATTATTATAAAAACTTTATTACAAACGGCACTGGAATAAACTGTAGCAGGGTATCAAAATGCACTTACTTATGTCATCATAAAAGTATTCAATGAAGGAACCTGTGAAGCCACATCCTGCAGAAGAAAACATCAACAACATTACTGAGAAATAACACAGTGAGTGTAATCTGGGTCAAGGAGGCTTCTCTAAGAGAAGTGCTTACCCATACGTATTCTATAGTCAGCTATCAGCTCCAGACACCAGTTGATGGCAGCGTCATACTTCTCTTTGGCTTTACACTGCAGACAGAAAACAACAGCAACACATTAGTCACCATTAATGTAACACCACCCTGTCTTTATAACATAGGCCAAATTTGTTAACTCAATAAATACGATTTTTTCTTTTTCAGATATCCTCCTTACCACTAATTCATCTGCCTCTTCACAGTCAAAAGGCTTCAATGTTTTAAGGGCCACAGAAAAGCTTAAAAAAGGCAAAAGGACAATAGTTAATACAGATGTGTGGCAGGGAACAGGGGACTAACAACGGGCTATATCAAAAACCTGTCAGATTCCACTGGCACAAAATTGGTAGTCCCATTAGAACCATTTGGGCATAACTTGATAGATTTATAAAATATATTTCCATAGCTCTCAAGTCTCAGTATCCAGCATCTATAAAAGCCAATACTAACTAGCACTAAAGTAACTAATAATGACTGAAAGTCTAAGCATTGCGCGAAAAACAGTTAACAATTTCCTTCCAACCGTATGCAGATCAATATAATGGTCCTAGATAAAGTGCTGTGCGGATAATATCCACAAATATGTTTATGTTTAAACATTAGGCAACAATGTGGGTAAGATTAAGTTCAAAATCTAATTTCAAGAAGTATAATTGTGACAATATACAGAGAATATGGCCATAGAACGTAGCAACAACCGTAAACAGGCTATGAGTGGACACCAATCACGATTTAAAGGAAATAGACTAAAGAAACATCTGTACAGTTATGGCTCCTACATGGACTGGTTCATACCCTTTTCGTATTTTCTTCTTGTCCAACAGCAGGTTGTCAATGAACACAATGCTGGCCTTCTTCAACTTGCGGTTTACTCTCTTCACCTACAGTCAATCGGGACCTTGGTAAGTTACAAACCCCAAATGACTATTCAAAATGTATTTAGTTGTAGTACAGAGATCATTTCTCACCAATGCGGGCCAGAAAGGATAGTTTCTAAATTTGCACCAAACACATATTCCTTCAGTTATCGGCAGTGGCTCTGAAAGAGAATAGGAGTTTATTTTGGCATTAAATACAACTGGAGCAATTTCATACATGTGGAAGTCCTATCATGGAGTATATCTAAACCCACCCACACTGTCTCTATAGTTCCCTTACTTGTGTAATTTAGAAAACTAGGCAGATCTTCCTCATCCTCTTGCTCTTCTTCCTCCTCCACCTCTAATGAGAGTGAGGTCACATGGTCTTCCTTTAGGCTCAACTCGATGGACAGGTCTGAGGACAGTGAAGAATCTCCCCTGTCTTTGTCTGGTGAGTCTGACTCCTCCAACACAAACCGCGGCCTGTAGCGTCGGTGTGGGTCAGCACCAGTGGTGTCATCGCTCTGCAGGTCAGATTCCTCCACTGTCAGGCCTTTTCCGTTTCTACGTCTGCGTTTGGCTGGTCGCCCCGCCTCCGAGCCTTCCTCCACTACAGCCTTTGTCTTCGCTCCCGCGTTCCTAAGTCTAAGTCTACCTTGACGTTTAACGCGGGGCAGCGCTGCGTCTGGCTGGTCAGTCTGGAAGATATTACACATGTCAATCTAAAGATGTTCACAATGACACACAACCATTTACCTGGAAACAAAATGCTTTAATGCTAGGGAGGGAGAAGGGGGGGCAGGTGGGAGACAGCAGGGAGGAGATAGGGGAGTGAGGGAGGTGAGATGGGAGGGAGGAGATAGGGGAGTAAGGGAGGAGAGATGGGAGGGAGGAGAGAGGGGAGGCAGGTGGGAGGGAGCAGGGAGGAGAGATGGGAGGGAGGAGAGAGGGGTGGCAGGGAGGAGAGGCAGGAGGTGAGTGAAAAAGACAAAGTAGTGATTAGACCTGGAGTGAGGTTGCTGTCACATAACTCAACAGAACCTCATCCGCTGCAGAAATTGAGTACTTTCTTTCAAGGACATTGCTGACATTAACATTTCTGTATCCCATATGCAGATCACACTACAATCCCATATGCAGATCACACCACAATCCCATATACACATCACACTATAATCCAATATACACACCACACTATAATCCCATATGCACATCACACCACAATCCCATATACACATCACACTATAATCCAATATGCACATCACACTATAATCCCATATACACATCACACTATAATCCCATATACACATCACACTATAATCCCATATACACATCACACCACAATCCCATATACACATCCCACCACAATCCCATATACACATTACACCACAATCCCATATACACATCCCACCACAATCCCATATACACATCACACTATAATCCCATATACACATCACACCACAATCCCATATACACATCACACCGCAATCCCATATACACATCACACCACAATCCCATATACACATCACACCACAATCCCATATACACATCACACCACAATCCCATATACACATCACACCACAATCCCATATACACATCACACTATAATCCCATATGCACATCACACTATAATCCCATATGCACATCACACTATAATCCCATATGCACATCACACCACAATCCCATATGCACATCACAATCACATTCCATATGCACATCACAATCACTGTCCCATATGTACATCACATCACAATCACTGTCCCATATGTACATCACAATCACCTTCCCATATACACATCACAACACAGAAAACACAGCAGAATACAGTCAAGTGAATGCATTTTGTATTGCTGTTGACAGAGATAAACAATAATCCAGTACCTTCTGGTGAGTGTCAGTTTCCATCAGTTTCCGTGGTGGGAGGGGCAGGGCATTTTCGTGGGCCACCCTCTTTGAGCGCAATCTCAGGGGAGATAAAGAGACAGGAAAGGGACTGTCTGTTCCTCCAATGTATCTGCGGAGCGGGTTAGGTGTGGAGCTGAGAGGAAGCTGCTGCTGGACCTTCAGGGGTCTGCCTCTGGATCTCTTAGGTGTGTTGGGTGATAAGAGCAAGCCAGGAGGAGAGGGGCTGGGGGAAACATCTGCAGATAGTACAGGGCCTAAGGAGACATCTGAGAACAACGTGTGGGTCGCTGACTGTTTTCTGTACTTTCTCTTTGGTATCCCAGAGGAGTTTAACATGGGCGAGGGAAGGTCTCCAGACAGTACAGGGATTAAAGAGGGGATATCCAAGACGTCTTTAAGCCTTTGGGATTTCCTAGTAGATTTCCTATTTTTTGTAATCCCTTCCAGTGACTGATCCGTTTCTAGTGACTGTACTTCTTTCTTTCGTGATGTTTTTGATAACTTTTCCTCAAGCATTACAGTTTCCTGGTCTACTGTATCACTCTGTTTCATAGATGTATTATTGTCCGCGTTTATTACAGCCTCCTGTGTATTCTCCCGAGTATTTATCCCCTTTCTCCCTTTCTTCTGGGATCTGCCAACTCCCAGTGACTTTCCTACCATATGGCTTTGTGATTTCATGGACGCTGCCTGCTCTGTCGTCTCTTTCTTACTCTGTGGTTTCTTAGTGGTATGTTTCCCAAATTCTATAATCTCTTTTGACCAAGTTTTTAGGGAGTTAGATTTGTTTGTGTTTTTCCTTTTTTCCACAGTCTCTTGTGATTTGTCTACCTCATGGGTTACAGGTATTTTGGACGCCTTTTTCCTTTTTGTTACAAACTCTTGTGACAGCTCTGCCTTACTGTTTGTAGATGTTTTAGACACATATTTTGTTTTTGTTGAAGACAGTTGTGGCTGGTTTACCTTATTGGTTTGAGATGTTTCAGACACTATTTTTGATTTTGTTAGATACTCTGATTGGTCTACTTCAAGGGTTTTACATTTACTTGGATATATCCTCTTTCTTACGGTCTCAGGTGACTGGTCTACCTTAAGGGTTGGTGAGTTTACGGATGTTTTTATCTCCTGTCTAGCAGGCTGGTCTACCTTGCGGATTGGAGTTCTTTTTACATATTTCCTTTTTCTTCGCAATGTCTCGTTTGACTCGCAAGTCTCCTGTTCTGCATTAATGCTGCGTACATACTTTGATATATTCACACCATCTCTCACCGTGTCAGTCTGCTGTAAACCGTCATTCACCTTCCGAGGTTGTTTCTTTTTATCTACAAGACGCAGTGGCGACTGGAAGAGAATCCTCTGTGCTCTGATACGTTTCCTGAAAACTATCCCAGTGCCAGTGGCTTCATGTTCCACCGCTCTGACCTCAGTGGCTTGCAAGTCTGTGTGTTTATCAACGGTTAAGACATTAGTGCGAATGGTGTCTCCTTGTCCAACCGAAGCACTAGAAAGGTTGGGCCTGTTCTTACTCTGGCCCTCACGAAAACGTTGTATATCCCCGGGCGGACTTGTTAGTTCAGAGGCCTCTGGTACCATACAGCCATCCTTAGAACAAGATGAGCGAATTGACACTTCTGTCCAAGCCTCTGTTTTGGCATCAGGTGCCTGGCAGTGTTCCTCAGGAGCCTGTGGGTTTGATAACATAGTCTCTCTACCAGCCTCCATTTGGGTAGCAGGCTGAATACATGGGTGTGTATGTGAAGACGACTGGGGCTCACGTTTAGGAACTGTCTGGTGTTTCGGTGGTCTACCCCGCTTACGTTTACCCTGAAGCCATGACACAACGATACCTTTTTTAGCAGGGTTAGTTGAAATGGTTGTCTGAGCTGCACTAGACGGATTTGTAAAACCAAGTGTTTCAGCTGGGCTTGCCAAATTGGTTGAAACAAGTTCTCGAGGTGGGCTAGTAGGATGGGTTCCGTCCCCTTCCTCATCAGTAGAGCGGTACGGGAAAGACAGAGGGCTAACTCCAGGATGTGGAATGGCTGCTTGGTTCTTATCATAATCTTCCATTCTCTATGGAAGAGGTAGAATGGTCTTCTGGTAAATTCATGTTCAGAGCCAGGACAGGTCGAATGGTTCAGCTCCTTTGGAGGGCAAGGTTCATGGGCTGTGTTAACCATAGAAAAAGAAAACAGGTGTATTACTTTTTGTCATTACAGATTTGTAATGTGCATTTCATCAATTTGTTGACTTGTTTCATTATAAGTTTGTTTGTTTCAACGGTTGCGCACAAGCGACACGCCAGTATCCGAAGAAAACAACCCCGTGTGCTATGTAACCTCTAGTGATTTAAATGCTGAATCTATTACAGTAATAATTACAACGTCCTGCCATACAGATACGTAGAAAATCGCCTGAACAAGTGCTGGTTAAATATGTGACTAGTAAATAGCAAATCTACTGATATCACAAATTATTAACAGTGGATAGATTTGTTGACTGTCTGTCGTATTTACTTTAAAAGTCATGCTCGTTCGTAACGGCTGCTCAACTAGTATGTTAATATCCTGACTATGTTCATGAATATAAACACAAACGTTAATAGGAGAAATGCTACATGGTACATAAACGTTATGCCATGGCTGCAATGTGGCTAACGACGTTTCTAGCCTACGAACTTGCTAACAAGAACTACTAGCTAGCATGTTCAGATAATAATAAATATTTTGCAAAGAATGGTTTGTATGAATAGTAGCATATTAGACTACAAAGACTGATTTGCCAAAAAATGTATACATACAAATAGAAACAGCAAGGCATATTGAATACTTTCTTCTGTACTTTCTTGCAACCACAGGTTGCAACTCCTTTGAGCCAAAATACAAATTCTATCTCCGGGTTTTGTGCCCTATGAATCATGGGATATGTAGTAAACTACACAGAACATGTTATTTTATTTGACAAGTTTATATATATATATATACATGTTTTGTCAGAAATCATTCTAGAAACAACCAAAACGAGCAGTATACATATTTTACTCTAAAATTGACAAGTTAGATCATCAGTATTCTCTTACAGTCCATCTCTATGAAGGTAAAACAGCGACATAAGTTTTTTTCTTGTAATTGTTTTTTTTCTTTTGAAACTCAAAAAAACCCATCTCTGTATCCGTTTATCCAGTAGCAGTTGAAGTGGACCCCTGTGCCTTTTGTAATATAGCACTGAGCCCTTCATTCTCTTGCCCGGTATCCAAAAGATTTTGGTCATATATGAAAAATCACAGAAAATGTATGATATCCCGACTTTTGTCTCTTCTCACATCTTCCTTTATGTGGACAATTTAAACTCATCTGTCATCTGATTAATATGATCATTCTTATGTTATGGGTAAATATCATATTCATTGTAGCAAGTGGAGAGACGGCAAGCCCTAATTTGTAAGTTTTTTTTTTACTTCAAATAGGTTTTCTTGTCTCTAAAGAAAATATATTCAAGTATAAACCGGCACAAAAGATGTGTACAGATATTTCATGCTTTTACTGTTTTGATTGCCCCTCTGTATTTCTCACTCTCAATTTTGTAATTGCCTATCGTCTATGCCTGGATGTTATTATTATGGTCTATAACATAATGATTTCCTTATATTCTACCTTGAGAATCCCCTTTTTATTTTTTCAAGATGTTCCTAAGTTATTTATGTATTTTACAAGAAATGTTTTTTATGGTGTTCAATAAAAAAAACAGTTATTAGTCCGGAACTGCCCCCATGTCAATTTTTGGAACGCGTGTTGCATGCGTCAATTTCCAAATAAACGTAACCTCCAGAAAACGATGCAGCTTATTAGGTAAAACATAAAATACATTGTATTTAAACAGAAAACGTGTTAAGACAAGTATAAGTATTATTTATTATATTAGCATTTTACATACCGTCCCTACTTTTTTAGAATTGGGAAGGTAGACACTGAATATTAAATTGTATTTAATGTGGATTTCATTTGATCTTGTCAAACGTTTGCATATAGTATCTTACAAAAGTGACAACACCCCTGACCTGTAAATATTTGATTATATCTTTTCATGTGACAACACTGAAGAAATGACACCTTGCTACAATGTAAAGTAGTGAGTGCACAGCTTGTATAACAGTGCACATTGAGGGTGTACTCACTTTGGTTGCCAGCGCCTCAAACATTAAATGGCTGTGTGTTCAAGTTATTTTGAGGGGACAAACATTTGAGGGGTGTACTCACTTTTGTGAGATACTGAACATTTGATAGCCGTTTCTCTTATGACCTTAAAATAACACACACAGAGGAAAGTTCAGCTAGAAGTCTTTAATTTGTTTATTTAAAATACATACATGTCTCATAATCTGAAACATAAAAATACTTAACATTATACATTTTGCTTATGTAAAAATAATGTAGTTTTGAAACAGTTTATAGAGTTCAATGGTTCTATGCTGAATGTGATACATATAGTATGCTGGAATGTGATACATATAGTAGAACTAAAGATTAACGTGTGGAATGTCTGAAGTGTGTGGGTTATGGTTAAATTAAGAAAAACAAATTGAACGTTTCATACATAGTTAAACATCATGCAAAGCATTTGGTTATAAGCTAATGTGCAATAATAGCTGAAGTCAAAGAACCAGTTTCCCAAACACGGATTAAGCAAAGTAATTTGCTAAAAAATACTATTTCAGTAGAGAACTTTCAATGATCATGCTTTTTAGCACTGAGAGTGTCCGGGAATTAGGCCTAAAACATTCAGTCACAACGACTGCATATTCCCTACCATGTCTAGACATTACTACAGTACACATCTGCTTGTATTATAGGCAATACGGTGTTCAATACAGCATACAACATGCAAAATGTATATCATGTATATCTTTGCATTGCAGTACAAGTCATTTCGGGAACTTGTGGTATTGAGTAAGAGAAGATACTTAAGGTTTTTGGGCCCAATTCTGTGCCATGCAATATTTACTAGCCTGATATGAAAAGCACTAGGACCTCCGTATAATACATCAACGTGAATTCCCTGTTATGTCAGTGCAATTGGTACTATGTAGTCATGTTTAACAGTCAACTGTGAATTGTTCATGTCATAGCTTGAGGACATTTTGGTTAGTTACAGTTGGCCTACTGTACTAAGCCAGACTAAGAACATAGCACAAGAAAAAAAACAACAATGGGTTCCATTGACTATGGGGCTTGGAGTACAACCTGCAACCTTACAGTGACATTTCCAGTTTAGGCACAGATAACTCCCATTCCCACCAAAAACAAGGGTTAAATTCCCAGCTCCACATTATCTGTACCCCCTCTGTCATTTCCTGTCTCCAAGTATAAGTATACACTCTTATCCAAATCATCCAACCTTTCAGTATTAACTGCAATCTTCACAGAATATGCAGCAAAATCTGACAGCATATTTCCCAAACACTGCCAGCAAATTACAGAATAAAAAAATATTTTAATCTTCAACAAAATATATTCAATTAAAAGATCCTGGAAGAGAAATTTACTGGACAGATTAAAAATAAGTTTTATATTATTAATATTCTGTTGACTAAGAGAGCCAGTATTGCTAGTGAATTAGGAAAGTGATACAGGAGCAGCAACCTTTTAAAATGTCTGTGGGGTGGCGTAACGACTTATATTGTGGCTTGATGACTCAATAATTCACATGTAACCCTTGTCGTGACTGTACCTGAACTAAACACACAGACACAGTCAAAAGTGATTGGACAACGAGAAAGTAACTGACAGCTGCCCCAGCCAGGTTAGATATCACTTCCCAGTCATGACCACACAGTCTCATACAGAAGCTGAAAAATAACATCCACGATCCGGTAGATTGACTGGGGTCAGTCCTTAGGGCATGACCAGACAGACTTTCTCCCTCTCCATCCCCCTGACCATCTCCTCCACCCAGCGCACGTCTGAAGCCACCTGCTCCGCCAGGACATCGTAGCGGTTTTCCAGGCGGCCAAACTTCCTCTTGAGGACGTTGGCAGCCAACATGGTTGCACGAGCGTCCTCCTGGTTCTGTTTGCGCTGGGTCTGAGTGCGCTGCAGCTCCTGGCGGATGTGACCCAGGTCGCTGGCAATGCTCTGGTTCTCCTCCTTGTACCAGCCCTCCTTCTCCTCGTAGATAGAGAGCAGAGCAGCCACATCCTCCCGACAAGACCTGGAGAAGTGGGCGGGCAATATTCTAATAAATGTTTTTTAAAGTCCAACTAGAGCAGCAGTATATGTGTCACCTGAAAGAATCTACCAACGATCCATTGACCTGTTGATCAGTTTCATCCAGCCACTCACCTCTGGTTGTGTTCCAGGTCTTTCAACCCCTCTTCTGCAGCTGCAATTTCCTCCAGCACCTGGGAGAAACGTTCAAAGTTGACATATGTGTTGTTGGGGGGCATTGACGAGTGGGACTTGATGGTGTACTCCTTTAGACGCGTTGTCTTCAGGCGTCTGCGTTCAGATTTCTTCCCGCTATCTTCCTGTCGCACGTTCCGCCTCTTGATCACCTGGGAGGAGGTGAGCGATACGATAAGTCTGCTAAGTTACTGAAGTGTGAATATAAAAACCACATGAAATAGTAAAAGGTGCTACATACCTTGATCCATGGATGCTGAAGACTGTCATCAATGGTCATTCTCTTCCTTGAGAAATTGTAAATAAAAAGATCACAATTAATAACCACTTTTCATGCTATAACACCGCTTGTTATCGGAGTTCAGTATTTGCAATTTCCCATTTTCATTGAAGGTCAAGATATCCTTCATTTCTAAACCTGAGTAGTGATATATTGTTTCATTTGCAGACTTTGAGTACTGGGAATTGGTTTTATGCTTTGGTGCAAAACTGCATATTTCTTTGGTTCCCTAAAATGACAGGCTATTTAGAACACAACCAGTTTGAATGTTGTAATACCAATGTTGTTTTAACTATCCCTGCCTCATTCTGCCCAGAGTTAACCAGGCTTACTTGGGATCCTTGACAAGCAGCCGTCGAATAAAGTCCTTGGCTAACTCGCTGGTGTTGCTGAAGTACTCCTCGTCAAAGTCATAGTTGACCCCTGAGATATTGGTAAGAGTCTCCTGCTTGGTCTCACCCAGAAATGGAGAGGCACCACTCAACCTAAAGACCAACAGAGACAGCATTAACACAAGATCACAGCCTTAACACTTTCTTTGTTTTTTTAAATGGACACACAATAAAACTGACTATTTAAATAGCCGAAAGGAGGCTCAGGTGAAAACATTATTCTAACTTCCTTTAGCTTCATCAAGCTGGAACCTGCTAGTTGCACAGTTTTATTGTGGTGGAACGTAACCCTGACCTGATCATTACCTTGTATCCACTTGTTATGTTGTTGTTTCCTATAATGTTCTCAGACTTGTCGGGGTGTTAGTGTGTAGGGTTTCAATGCTGCAGGTGTGAGCTTTCTCGAAGACAGATAACTGTACTTTTACTAATAATACAAAGGATGCGTGTATGAGGGGGAAGCATCTGATTAAAAAAACAGCGTTTGTTGTTTTTCTTTGCTATATAAAAAAGAGACGGATACTCCTGGTATTTGGAAAACTTGGCTGTTATCTCATTTCCTACTGTTCCAAAAATTATAGTGATCAATGTCTGCACAAATTACGTCACTGTATCCTAAGCGTTCGACCAATCGGTGTGTATAAAACACATGTACATACACACTGTATGCTCATGATTGAATTATAAAACAATAATTTGCACAAAAAACATTCAGCACATTCAGTGAACTAGTACTTACAGGATGTATGTGATGACTCCAATACTCCTGAAGAGACAAAACATCAGTTTAATCCAATAATAGTGCAACGATTTCAGAGTTTAATGTGTACATTTACATTTCAAATAATCAAATTTACCACATATCCGCCTCCAGGCCTAGTGGCTCATAGTTGACTATCTCCGGAGCTGTAAAAAACAAGCCCCTCCATTAGCATGATTCAAGCTTTAATTCAACACAGATGGTTTGAACAGACAGCCACATATTACAGTAATTAACCCCATGTGTGCTTAACATAAGACTATTGTGGATATAGTTTATACGGATAACCTGTATGCTTTAACAGAAAATGTGTAGGAGAACAGAAAAAAGATGTGGCATAAGGAATAAACAATCTTGAAGCAGTACAAATATGTTCATGGCTCTCTTGTTCTTTAAGGTATGAGTCTCACCAACAAACTCTGGTGTTCCGAAAATGTTCTTGAACTCGTTTCCAGCTTTGATCTGATGAGCGATGCCAAAGTCGATAAGTTTGATCCTGGGATTGGAAACGTTCTTATCTAGCAGCATTATGTTCTCCGGCTACAGGATAAACAGACAGAAAAAGTCTTCCATTCAACAAGCCACAAATGTCAGTATTTTGAAATAAATGTTGTATTTGTCCAACGCTGGAAGAATTTACCCTGACCTCAAAATCCTTTTTTTCCCAATATGGTCAACTGTTACAGTGTATTTAATGATGACAAGTGTTCATGTTTTGAATAAAGTTCATTTTGACACTACACCAACCTAGCAAACCAGGGGAAGACAATAAAAAATAAAATGTGTTTTCCATAGAAAAATTATTAACAATGAACAGAACTCTGGCATGTTAAGCTTCATGTTTACTGTCCAACTTAAGGTTGAAGCAAGCTTTGCATTTGGAGCGCAGAAACTGAACCCAATCCAGAATCAGTGTGTCTACCTTAAGATCAAAGTGAGCAATGCGTTTTGAGTGCAGGTACTGAACCCCGTCCAGGATCTGTTTGAGGAACTGCGTGGCCTCCTCCTCTGTTAAAGACTCCTTTTCAGCCAGGAAGTCAAACAGCTCTCCTCCAGACACTCTGAAACAACACACACCATGAGCAGCCATGTTTGGAGCTGATTGTAACTCAGAGTAGTGGAGTGCCAGTCTAGGGTCACATCCTCATGTCTATGTAATCACATTCCTCATGACTCAGTAATCAATATGACCCTGCTGTCATTTAGTGTAACTTACAGCTCCAGGATGAGGATGACGTCGGTCTTGTTCTCAAAGATGTCATGCAGGGTGATGATGTTACTGTGCTGGATCTCTTTCAGGATGTTCACCTCTCTCTCGATCTCCTCACAGCTCACTCCACGACGGCTGGATGACAGCCGGCGTTTCTTGATGAATTTTGCCGCGTACTCTGAGCCAGAGCTCTTCTCTCTACACTTCCGTACGATTGCGAACTGTCCACTGGGAGGGACGGGAAATGACAGCATGAGAATAATGATAGCATAAACAGTGAAACATTTTGAACAATAATCTGTAAATTAAAATAAGAAATGTATATAATTATTTATAATAGAATAAATAATCTGTGATTACTGTCCAATTAGGCTAGGGTTCACAAAGCAACACTCTTGCTGGTAGTTTTAACTTTCGATAATTCTAATCATCTCTAGTCACCTAGGCAAACATGGGAAGTGGGTGGCAAAGAAAATCTACAAACATTTACAGATAACATTTAACTTCCTCCTCATCTTAAAGTAGGTAGACGGGGTAAAAATAAAAGCATAGAAAGGCAATGATGTAATTGTTCTTCTGCTGTTTACAGCAGAAAACTATTCTACTTCCATATAAAGACTGGAGTGCAAGATTTAGTCTGTAACCCAAATAGCACCCTATTCTTTGTTATTGCACTATGCTCAAATGTATTGCATTATGTAGTGAATATGGTGCCATTTGGCACAAAGTAAATGTGAATTCTGTACAAGCATGGCTCATTCTAAAAACAGCAAGGGGCCTCGTATAACAAACCAGATTGGAGTGCAGTTTAAAAAAAAACTGTCTTAAAGACACAGCTAGGATCTCCCAATAGATTACATTTTAGTATTTAAAATGTACTAATATTTCCACACTACAAAAACAAATTGGTATGAGAAAAGATGTTATTTAAATTGGATTACTTTACAAATTGTTTGTTACTGTTGGCGTTCTAACGCTTGCCTGATTTGGCATCTTTCAGAGACTTTTTTGTTTAATTTTGTCTGGTTGTGGTGCCGTTTCCACTTTCCAGTCCAAAGAAACTGGGACAAACCGCTCAAAAGAAGTCAAATAAGGACATGAATTTCTAGTAGCATTTACAGTATTAGTCAAATGTCGCTCAATCAGCCTACTGACGTAGTAACCAGGAATGATTTTCCAACAGTCTTGAAAAGGATATTAGGATAACCCTTTGGTGTTATCAGCACTGTTTATTTTCCACAGGAGGGCAGGATTGAGCGTTAAACAAACTATACACTAATGTCACAATGTGTATTACAGGACTAGGAAGATCAGTTGTTCTTAATTGATGGAGAAGCTCCTACAAGCAGATTTCTTGATAAATCTATGAGGTTGCAAAATGTTTTCTCCAAGATCATTTAAGTTGCTACTTCCTATGGACCAGGTACTGCTGGCTAAATTTTTGAAGTGATCTAACATGGTGATATTTAACCAGAAATGGGTGAACCAGAATAGGCTACCGTGTAACAGATTTGAGAGTGTGTTAAACTAGATATTTGGATATTCCTAACTGTCCATTTCATTCCCCAGCAGATATCCTGGGCCCAGTTTTTCAAAAGTAATCCACTAGGATTTTGGATAACGGATTGGATCAAATCTGGAAAATGGGTTTTTCAAAAGAAAAAACGGATTACATAATCGGATTAGATCACGTAATCCAATCTTGGTTTTGATCCGGATCAAACCTTTAGTTTGGGGTTTTCAAAACTTTTTTGTAGGATTGGGATCACTTTGATCCAAAAAAACTGGATTAAACTGATCCCATCAGAAGGGTGGATTCAGCGTGGATTTCATGCCCAAAATGTAATGAAAACGTTAAAAATGTATCATATAATACTATATTTGGATCATGCAGTATCTTACAAGATATCCTATTTATTCATAATGTTTTAATTGTATTTGTTCATCCGTCAGGCTACAGTGATTGGCCTACAGCAAAGTAGAAAGAGTTTGGCCTCATAAAATAATCCCCCAAACAGCTGTCAAAATTGACCAAAAACAATACATTTTATTCTGTCACTAATTGATATATATCTATTCATCACAATCGAAAAAAAATTGTTTTTAGAATATTTATTAGTGATGCATGCAATGATTACAGAATAACCAATAAAATGCACTTATATTGACCCCACACTGGCTATTCTACTTGTTGCTCTTTACATATCTATAGTTCTACATTGTGATTTCCTATCCTGTTTAAGCACTGGTTATCCAGATTTGGTGATCCTGAAAAGTTCCTATCCGGATCAGATTGATCCAATCCGATGTTGCTTTGAAAAACTGGCTCAAAAGTAAGTTAGATTACGTGATCAAGGATCGCAAAAAAAAGGTTTACTAAATCCGGATCAATTTTATCCAGATTAAACCTTTTGAAAAACTGGGCCCTGGTGATAGGCACTCAAATACAGCTTAAATTTTCATAGCACAAATAATCAGATTTAGCGTAATGTTGTGAAAGCATGAATTTGCTCAAGAAAATGCTTATTAATTTAGAGTTTTACTTGACTTACCCTCCGATAAACTCCGTAACATGAATAAAATCAAGCCTAGACTGATTCAGCATAACACCCACAATAGCATGCAAGATTTAGAGCAGAGGGATCTGTGTGGTATGTCCTACACATGTACCTTCCAAGCTCTTCCCCCATGTCATAAAACACTTCCACATCTTCTTGTCTGAAGCCAGCCATAGTCTGACTAGGATGCGCCTTGTCGATGCAGTGTCTTGAAATCAAACTGAAATACAAAAGGAGAACATGTCTTTTGTAACTGCGGCGTGAGCACCCAGGTTTCAGGCCCATGACTAACAGAGATTTGACAAATACCTCGGTACCAAAAAACAATACTACAACATTGTTATAAACGTAGCAAACAATGATGATGGCAGAAGTTTAGACCAAATATCAACACAAATATCACAGTAAGCCAATTCAACCCTAGAGGTCGTCCTTATTTTGGTCGCAAAGTCAATACGGCGAGCTGGAGTGTGGAAGGTGTCAAACCTCTGCATACCAGTCCTACTTACGTCACCTTCCATCATCAGCTAGCTGGTTGTTCACATGGAATATATAAGATACACATTTGCCAAATTGTTCCAGCAACAAACCACACTTTATTTTCGTTAATAAATCATTGTACTTGTTATGGTATGAAACCCCCAGATAAGTGTTAAAGCGAAACACATCGTACTGGCTACCCAGCCACCGTAATGCAACTTAAATGTGTAATTATACAGCTAGCAAGAGGGCTAACGATAATAACGAGTTAACGCTTAGCTATACCTGCCCACCTCTTCTGTTAAGAATAACACCATCACCAACAAAAATACTAAAACATCAATACAATCGAATAGCAAAATTATTCATGTAACTTTAAAATAAAGCTAGCTGTTTACAATTTGACCAAACTAATTATATTGGTAGCTAGCTAGGCTAGTAAGTTTAGCTTGTAATTGCCAGCTTAATCGACGAACAGTTGAAGCAAACGTTAAATGTTGAACTATACGATAGACGTATTAAACAAAAAACATGAAATCATAATAATATACATATATATTTACGTTGAAGTGGCGACCGGTGCGGCATTCCTCTCCTGAGTAATATCCGGTGGTTGAAGATTAGATTACAGCGCTTTTTAGGAGGATGGACCATATGGAGTGACATCATCGTTGTGCGTGTACAAGCTTGAATTTGATAGTGACATCATACGTGTGCGTGTACAATCTTGAATTTGATAGTGACATCATACATCATCGGTGTGCGTGTACAAGCTTGAATTTGCTCAAGCTATTATTATCTAAAAACGCAACTAAGATATTGCTATATGAAGCAGAACCGTGTCAAACACTTAACATATGTCCTGTGTCTGTAAATTATTTAGATTTACTGACATTTCATCAGAAATGCAAAGAAAATGCTAAACATTGGAGACATTCATAAAGAAAATAGTACATTTATTAATTTTCTAAGGTAAAAACATAACATGCCACATCATCTATGAATGGGAAAAAGCAGTAAAAAGAAATAAAACAATTCTCACACTCAGAGAATCTTCTTAACAAAAATACAATTTAAATCAATGTCATTTGTTGACAAACAAAACCGAATTATTTTCCACCACTTCTTATAAAGAAACATTTGAAATGGCAACTTTAATTAGATTACAACACGAAATGATCTTCCAAATTTTGGTGTGGTTGTTAAGGATGTGGAGGTAGTGTAAACATGATGTAACCTCTGGGACAACAAAGGAAGTAAAATAGGCGTAATTACCAATATTCCCTTTGACACTCACATCTTCCCATTTTAGCTCATTCTCATAGCAGTTGAGTACATCTAAGGTTTCTACCCTCAGATCTTGTTCTCCAAACAGGCGAGAGTGAAGGATGTTAACAATCCAGGAACTAAACGTGAAATCCACCCGTGACTGAGCTACTGTTAGTTAATCATAGAAGAACAAGGCTGGTCAACTATCCATCCTGCTGCTGGACAAATGGGTTGGGAATGGCCTCCATGCCGTCCTGAGGACAGATAAGTACCACAGATGTCCCTCGACATACCACCAGACCCAGCTGTCGAGTGTCCTCTGTAAGTTTGAACTGGTCATCAGGGTCTGGAAACAAAGTGACATAACAGGTCAGAGATAATAAACATTGGGTTCAATGTATCCATGCAAGAATAAATAAACCACCAACACAAACTTTGGACCATTAACTAACTATATGAACACTGAATTTCTTTGTAGCGCATTATTGGTGCCCAGCTCCCCGCCATTAAAGTCATCCAGCACAAGAGTTGTTTGCGGAGAGTACGTGGCATTATCATGGACCCCTCACATGAAACGTTTGCCCCCCTGCCATCAGGCAAGCCTATACAGATCTCTATTCACCCGCACCAGCAGACTAAAAGTTTATTCCCAATTGCCGTTAACATGCTGAATTCTGAAACCCCTTGGTAACCAGCATACATCTGAAATATGCACAATGTGTAATTTTGCACCCCCCCCATTGCTACCTCCTGCATACACACTACAAGCCTATTTAGAAAATGTTCCATTTGCACAATGCTTACAGTTTGTACTATACATTTGCAACTTGGACATATGCTTTCCCACTCGTATTGCACTCCTGCAATCTTCTACATTGTTGAACTGAATACCTGCACATTTACTCATCCATGTCAATTGCTCATGCTTACACTATACTCCAGGTGGGATGCAAACTGCATTTCTTTGTATTGTTTCAGTGACAAGTTGAATCTAATCATATAATTGTACATTTTATTTCTGAGGAGCTATATTACATAGGTGTTCCCCTTTGTTGCTTGTATAACATCTCATCAACACAGGAATATGAAAATGTGATGTGCAATCACAAAAGCAGGATTTTTTTCATTTTAGTACCTCGCAAGTACTCAATGGTGCTATCCAACACCAGGTTCAACAAGGGGTCAAACCCCTTCAGGACACCACTGGCTGAAAA
Organism: Dallia pectoralis; assembly: GCA_029465975.1. Lineage (NCBI taxonomy): Eukaryota > Metazoa > Chordata > Actinopteri > Esociformes > Umbridae > Dallia > Dallia pectoralis. Next base: position 9,702,970 of record CM055732.1, on the reverse strand, counting down.
AAATAATAATTGGGATTACTTTCTTGAATGAACACATTAAAAAAGAATACAGTAGAGAAACCGGTACAAAAAACATATTAACATGTAAAAACAAACTGCTGTATGTTGCTCTGGAGAAAGCCACAAAGTAAACCATTATTAATGGAATGTTTTAAATATTAATGAAGATAATCAAGCACATTATCATCACTTTCTTTTCAACAGTTAATTTAGGCCTACCCTCTCGTCCTCCTTGGAACTTCACACGAATTTGTTTATCAATGTACTTTGACAGGTCAAAGATACTCTCTTTCTTTTTCTTCTCTCCATCCTTGTTCCTGTCCTGGTTTCGATCCTGAAATATGAAGAATGTGTACATGAAGATTAGGCCGAGATTGATCTGTACAGCATTTAGTTTTTTTCCTGGACTTTCCCCCCAGTTATATCGCTCCCTTAATCTCAACAAAAACCCTGAACAACCTTGTTGGCAGTACTGTACTAAAATAATACGGTCAGAATGTATTACGGCTAACTCAGCAACATATCCAGACAGCTTATAGACCCTTTTACCGTTTGTACACAATGATGACGTAGCAACGTATGTGCACACATATTGGCAACAGAAGTACGGCGAGAATAAGCAGCCTGTGAAGCTACGCGAGGGATTAAGCAACACAGACAGAGAAAGTTATTTAAAAAAGTTGACTTTATCAAATGGCATCCAGATCCGTGTACTATAGTGGACTGGATAGAAGACATTAGCAGAAGGCCAAATATACAGTGGCCAGATATATATACGTATTTAGTTGAGAAACCGAGCATGTACACCAGAGAGAAATTACGAGCATATAAATTGCTGGATGCTTATGAATACGTTGTCTGTGGTCATGTACAGAACGTCAAATACCATGACATGAACTCAAGAGTTTTGTGTGTTGAAATCAGAAATTCTTCTTAGTCAAAGACAAGGACACAAGACAGCGATGTATGAGGCTCGGGTTATAATCAACCAACGAGAGAACTACGTCCTCACGGCGAACTGCACCTGTATGGCGGGGTAAGTAGGCTATTATTTGGTGTTGTGGGCTTAGTCATACAAATATGAATTCAGTGTTACTGTCCTTTCAGGTTTAACTAAGGTTTAACGTACTCTCCTTTACATATTCTCATATATTCTCATAACCAGTGTTTGAAACTACAATTTGCACAAAATACACAGTGCCAACAGTGTTCAAATGTCAGCAGCCAGCTAATATCATTCAGTTACATTCAAAACCTGTTTAGGCTTAGGTCGTATACACGCGTAGTAAGTCAGATGTTTACTTACTTCATAGTCTGAGACGAAATTTGTCTGAAAGCAAATGTTACTTTCAAGCCCTGGTCATAACATTATTATTCCGTTGCCAAAATGTGCGTGCAACTATTTGATCACGTGGGCTGTAAAAGGGTCTATAGCCCATGAGTGAGGGGGTTGGTCAGGAAAATACAGTAGGACAACATATTACAAATATGCAGTGATGGTGGATTTCTGTCTGTTATCATTCTTCCTACTTCAACCCCATTCATCTTCCAGTAGAGATTTACAAACCCAAGGACAAACAATGTCATTATACAACATGTTGTTGGTCATTTACAAAGCTAAGTCAGTCACCAATGGAACTTTCTGATTGAAAATACAGCATGGAAACAGGCTTAACGGCATCCAATGAGAGTTGCATTGATCAGATATGGCTGCAGTTACAAAAATGAAGAATGTGGAAAGTGTGTTTAGCTCCATTTTAATTATGTGTTTATATGACCAATTGTACATAACCGCTATCCATCAGACACATTTTTTACGCGTAGGATTAACATAATCGTTGCCATTGACTTCTATGGTAGGTGACCCCCCCACGTCCTTTAATATTAGGATTTTGTAAACTAGTCAGACTCACAGCATTTAATGTAATGGGGGCGGGCATGTTTTTAGACGTAAATTATATAAACACACAATACAAACGGCAAATGAATTGGATAGATTAATTCATTGGTGATGATATACAAACACCGGCCGCTAATAAATTGCTATGCCACGTTTCCAAACTCGAATAATCTAAAACACTTTTAAAAAAGGAGACATTGTCAGCTCAAGTGAGTCTGAAAGCAAACTCTGGAAATCTGCCTCATGGACTACTCATGTTGGTAATACTCCAATACGGTGGTCAGATGGATGTCAATACGGTATACTTATGTACTCTAACAAAATGATTTGCCAAACATACATCGGACTACATATTATCTTAATGAAAAAAGGGTGGTTTTAAGCGATAATCTGAGTTAATTGGTAGTTCATTTTCATTATCCTTCATTTTCTACGTCGGTCTCATTGACAACACGATGCACACTAAACTTCACGCTAGCAAACATCTTCTCTGCCCATTTTTTAAATAGTAAACAGAACACTGTAGATGAAAGAAAAACGTTATGTTAAAAATCGCAAAAAAAACTATTTAAACAGTGCATAGTCAATAATGACGTTAAACAAACGTAAATGAAAGATATATTCGACTCACCGCCATTTTTAAATTGTCTGAGCCAAGCTTTTCGAACTTCAACCTTTGACCCCTAAGATGCAAAAGTATTCACATTTTCCCTCAACGATTTCAAGTAATTTTAGAATGTGTAATTAGATAATATGAATTGCCATGTTGCCTCATTTTCTAACACATTAATATATCGTGAAAAACACGGTAAAATGAAATAACTCTGGATTTATGGCTTCACTTAGATTGACATCCATGTACACCAATCACATTTCATGTACTTCAGCGCTGGCTGAAAATGAATCAATGAGGGCGGGAGCTGGTTAACAGCTGGTGGTAGCGGCTCCATGGAATTGAAAACATCCCAGAACGGAATAAGCCTTCATAAATGGGATAACTTGTCAGCCATTTTGGTTAGGTTGTAGACCGTTTGCTAAAACGTGGACTGACAGTGCTAACATATATATATATATTATATAAAACAACACATGTATGTTTGTAACCCAGCACGTGGGGTATGATTGTATTATGTCCTAACCACATTCTGTTCATATACCTAATTAATGTCTCCCATGTAAAATTCACGGCTCTGACGTGGGATATGTGGTTCTAGGTATTCTTTTCTGTTTTTCTAATGTAGAACCGTGTTTGATATAAAAATGAACTCATTTCCGAGAGTTGCTTAATTCAATCACATTAATTAAATTTAAACCTGTTTGTGATTTCCCCCTGACTAATATGGCACTAATTGTATTCCCATTCTGACATAGTCATTCTAGACACTGTATTTCTGTGTTTTGGGAGCCGTGCGGTTGATGGGGGAGACAACAACAAGCTAAGCAAAATGATGGTTTCGCTAAGCTTGTTTTGGGGAGCTTTTCTCATTAAACAGGTTAGATGGGTCTCATGTGTAATCACACGGATATGTGTCATTACCGTGTAAAATAAGTCGCATGTTGCCAATGTGTATATTATAACTATTTGAATTTTGTTGTCGATATAATTAGCTTGCATGCTACATGACTTTTAGCTTGCGGAGATCACCGTTTGAGGGCGCTGGGAATATATTAATAACTGCAGGGCCCATCCGCTATCCACTATATACTACATTACTTTGATACTCTTGGAAGTACCACTGCGGGTTAATTGACATTTTGTAATCGTCTAGACTCTAGACACTTCATGTCGCGTTTACTGTGTAGTTCATGTTAAGATGCACCAATGTATTCGCAGTAGACCTAGTTAGCTGAAGCTATGCTCTCTTATGTAAAATACAATACTGTCATAGTTACTGTTATCCGTCTATAAAAACATCTTTAGATGTTCTGACATTTCAGTACAGTAGTAACTCATTGTTATCAACAACACTATGTGTAACTCCTCTGTTGCTCTAACTAGGGCTGCTCGATTATGGAAAAAATCATAATCACGATTATTGTAATCAATATTGAAATCAAGATTATTTAAACGATTACTCATTGATTTTGGAACAATGTTGCATTTATTAAATTAAAAACAGTGAATTAAAACAACAGTTCAAACTCCTAGAACTGAAAACAACTTTTTATATTCCCCTAAGTATAAATAATACCAAAAATATTTTCTAACTTTTAAATAGTATTAAATAATAACTGTTGCAGTGCTCTTTCACGATCTTTTATAAAGTTGTAATAAATATAATACAAATCAAAAAAGAAAACATAAATAAATTAGATCTTGTATATATTTGTATATATTTCTAATATACTGACAGGTCTTAAACATGTATTTAACATTTTGTCAAACTAAATTTAACAAATTCCAGTCAGTCATGATTAAATATAAATGGTTCGGTAATGGGGCACATGTCTTTGGCCAGAAAGTATGCCACCGCGTCTGTTAATTTGTTATGCCTCTCTGAGGTAGACTGATAAAATGTAGCGCTATTAAATGCGTCTTTTATTGACGAATGTGTTGCATTTGGGGCTGTTGCCCTGCTCTTCTCATTTCGATTTTTTACTTTTGGTTTGTCATAGGTGACTTTGTGGGTAATTTTAAGGTGGTTGAAAAGATTTGTGGTACCTACTGTACTGGTGCAGACCGTCTTTATACAGTCTATCGTGCAGACACCATTGTGAAGCAAATCTGGCATATTATTTGTTTCTGCTCCACATCGGATTGCTCAAATAAAAAACAGTTTACTGGCAAAACGTAATGTGGAAAATAATCGATATTTCTCGATTATACTGTTTGCATAATCGTTAGTATGTGAAATCGAATTGAAATTTCGATTAATTGAACAGCCATAGCTCTAACCCCTCTCCTGGTCAGTCATTTGTTCAACATCTCTTATATGTTATTGCCTACCAGGTTGTGGGGGAATACGGCATGGCCCATTTCAGTGACAAGGGCCAAAGCAAAGGAAAGGATTACTGCATCTTTTTCAACTCCCAGTGGGCTCGCCTACCTCAGGACCTCAATAAAGCAGTACGTGGTGTAATATAACTTCGGTGTTGTCACTTCACAAGACGTTCATGTGTGTTGGTTTTTCACCAACTGGTTAGTGCCCTGACAAGTGTGTATGTGTGCACCGTTTATTTACGTGTCCTTTTTATGTCTCCAGTCCCGTCTGGAGACCTTTGACCTGACACCTTCAGTCCTATGTTCCCTGTCAGACGTCCCAGAGGGGGGCTTCCCAAATCGTATCCCAATGGTGATGAGGGGGAACTGCACTTTTTACGAGAAGGTCCGTCTGGCCCAGCTCAATGGAGCTAAAGGCCTGCTCATCGTCAGCAAAAATAGGCTGGTAAGTGTTTGTGTGTTCATCAAATGGATGTGTCTGTGGGTAAGAGATAAACATATATACAGTAGATCTTTAATTAAGTTAATGAACTAAAACGCTAAATTAAGTTGCTAAATGTTCCATTTTATGACTATCTTATTACTATTCCAATCGTTAGATTTGTAGAAATAAATGGGCAATAGAATTGTCTATAAAAAGCAAGGTGCAGACTGAGAAATATCAAGGTTAATTGAAGGTCTAAGACCATCTACCAATGTCTTCTCTAGTTTCATTCCCATTACCCTCACAAGTGGAGGGTGCCAGAGTTATGAAAACAATATGAAGTTTTGTTGTCTCAGTTTAGTCTTTATTGCTCAGCTTTATCAAGAGTGCCACTGCCAACAACGTTGGAGATTACTGTAGGTCATCATTTGTAGATGTTCTGTTAGCTTACTTACTGTCTGTTAGTAGGTAAACATATATTTTTTAAACACCTTTATTGTTTCTGTATGGTATATGTTAATTTATTTGAGTTTTTTTCCTACAGACCCCACCAGCAGGAAACAAGACCCAGTATGAGGAGATTGACATCCCTGTGGCTCTCCTTAGCTACTCTGACATGCTGGACATCAGTAAGGTGAGAGGACAGAACAACCAACACTAACTAGCTTGAACAGAATCATGTTTTAATGGCATTACAAGGAATTGACTGACATGTAAAGGAAAATGTTGTATTGTGCAATGTTAATTGTTAGAGATGTTTTATATTATATAATATATAGAGTAGGTCAGATTTGTGGAGTAGGCAGGAGGTTAGGCACAGTTTAGTGTTGACCATTTATATCATCTAGATTTAGTATGTTACTTCCCGTATGTGACCCAATTTCTGTACACAAGTTAAGTTACTTTTAACAACATTGACTTAATCAATAAATTAATAATTGGACCCAAATGACATGTTGTGGTGCTCTGCAGACGTTTGGACAGGGTCGGGAAGTGGCCATGTACGCCCCTAACGAGCCGGTTTTAGACTACAACATGGTCATCATCTTCCTCATGGCAGTGGGGACTGTGGCAGTTGGAGGATACTGGGCTGGCAGCAAGGACATCAAGAAGTAAGTGTGGGAAACAGTAAATAGTTGTCACTTACCAACAGACAGTAAATAGTAGTCACTTACCAACGGACAGTAAATAGTAGTCACTTACCAACAGACAGTAAATAGTAGTCACTTACCAACGGACAGTAAATAGTAGTCACTTACCAATGGACATTAAATAGTAGTCACTTACCAATGGACATTAAATAGCAGTCACTTACCAACAGACAGTAAATAGTAGTCACTTACCAACAGACAGTAAATAGTAGTCACTTACCAACAGACAGTAAATAGCAGTCACTTACCAATGGACAGTAAATAGTAGTCACTTACCAACAGACAGTAAATAGTAGTCACTTACCAACAGACAGTAAATAGTAGTCACTTACCAACGGACAGTAAATAGTAGTCACTTACCAACAGACAGTAAATAGTAGTCACTTACCAACAGACAGTAAATAGTAGTCACTTACCAACAGACAGTAAATAGTAGTCACTTACCAACGGACAGTAAATAGTAGTCACTTACCAATGGACATTAAATAGTAGTCACTTACCAATGTACATTAAATAGCAGTCACTTACCAACAGACAGTAAATAGTAGTCACTTACCAACAGACAGTAAATAGTAGTCACTTACCAACAGACAGTAAATAGGAGTCACTTACCAATGGACAGTAAATAGTAGTCACTTACCAATGGACATTAAATAGTAGTCACTTACCAATGGACATTAAATAGTAGTCACTTACCAACGGACAGTAAATAGTAGTCACTTACCAACAGACAGTAAATAGTAGTCACTTACCAACTGACAGTAAATAGTAGTCACTTACCAACAGACAGTAAATAGTAGTCACTTACCAATGGACATTAAATAGTAGTTACTTACCAATGGACATTAAATAGTAGTCACTTACCAATGGACATTAAATAGTAGTCACTTACCAATGGACATTAAATAGTAGTCATTAACCAACAGACAGTAAATAGTAGTCATTCACCAACAGATAGGAAATTGTATTGAGTCAGCTAAGGTGATTTAGAGTGACTCATTAGTGATGTTTGCTGAAGAGAAAGCTGGATACACTTCATGGATGATAGGTCATAAATGGGGGAGGGATTAGAAGGAAAAACATTGTCTGCTTCCCCTAGTGCTTGACTGTGGTGAAGGCTTTCATAAATACCCTGCATCGTCTTTACTTCTGATTGTTTTATGTATTTTTTATCAGTTGTACTGGACACTAGGATGTATATTCTGTTTGTAACTTTACCAAACGTGGATCAAACTGTATGGGAATATTCCAATTGATAAAATCTGTTATTTCAGTTAAGATATTCCAAAATACCTTCATAATCTACATTGTATAGCTCTGCATTGATAGAGGATATATGTTCCATTCTTCTACCTGGGGCTTTAGCTATAACTGTGGTCAGCTTCAGTATGTCGAGGGGTCTCTGATGCACCTTTTCAGGGGTTCTCCTTCCCTTTCTTCCATGACTCTATACTGCTCCTCTGTCTGCAGGCGCTACATGAAGCACAAGCGTGACGACAGTGCCGAGAAGCAAGACGAGGAGACGGTGGACGTGACTCCAATCATGATCTGTGTGTTTGTGGTCATGTGCTGCTCCATGCTGGTGCTCCTCTACTTCTTCTATGACCACCTGGGTAAGCATCTGGTCTCTCTCTACCGGTCTCTACTAGTCGCCTCTGCACCGTCTCTCTGCTCAGTGTCGCCGAGATACTTTTCTGTAAGACGCCTACCATAAGACACACACTACATTTTTGGAGTAAGGACAAACCAAAATGAATACCTACATCAACTTGGCATGAGGAGTAGAATATAGAAGTGGAGCAGACGAAACAGAAAACACAACTCATAAATATCCACTGTTCTGGATCAACGATGATAATACAAACCGACGTCCGTAATAGTCTTCACGTTCCCCAACTCCCAGTGTCCATGTTGTGTATGATAATTATCCCTCCCTGTCTGTCTCTCCCTGTCTGTTTCTCTCCCTGTCTGTCTCTCCCTGTCTGTCTCTCCGTCTGTCTCTCCCTGTCTGTCTCTCCCTGTCTGTGGGGTTTTTCTGCATGTCTCTCTCTCTGTCTGCATGTCTCACTGTTGGTTTTTGCCTCTCTCTCGTTTTAGTCTATGTGATCATCGTGATATTCTGCCTGGCCTCGTCTGTTGGCCTCTACAGTTGTCTCTGGCCCTTTGTAAGGAGGCTTCCCTTTGGCAAGTGCAGGTAAGACTCAACATCAAGACAACAATCTCCTCCTGATACACACAATAGAGGAGTTCTGAGTCAACCTGATAATAACACAAGTCGGACGAGCACACAGTCAACAACTAGACAGAGTAACCAGTGCAAGTAGACTCACGTCTCCTCTTCTTCTCTTGGTTTCTAACCCGTTGTGTTTAGGATCCCGGAGAACAACCTCCCCTACTGCCACAAGAGGCCTCAGGTCCGCATGCTTCTGCTGTCAGTCTTCTGCATTGGAGTCAGCGTCACCTGGGGCGTGTTCCGTAACCAAGACCAGTGAGCTCCACACCGCCCAACCCCCCCCCAAATAACTCCATAATTCTGTGAATCCTCTAACCATAGAACTGATTCACCATTGCTAGGGGTGTCAGGAACATGGCCCAACAGCTTAAAAAGACATAAGCCAGTCTTGATTAATTAAATGAATGCCTTAACATTTGTTTTTTAGGTGGTAACAGGGTTGTTGAGGTTTGTTTGTGTTCACGGGTGTATCTCTGTATGTTCCCTCCGTCTGCTGTGTCCCAGGTGGGCATGGGTGTTACAGGATGCCCTGGGCATTGCCTTCTGTCTCTACATGCTCAAGACTATTAGACTTCCCACATTTAAGGTAGGTACGCCTATATCATATATATATGATGTGTATGGAGCCTCTGTACACAACAAGCATGGCTAGGAAAACACCTAGTTCATGTGTTCTCCCCTGTTACAGGCCTGTACCATGCTGTTGGTGACCCTTAACCCCAAGTTATATTTATGTGTTCTCCCCTGTTACAGGCCTGTACCATGCTGTTGGTGACCCTTAACCCCCAGTAATATTCATGTGTTCTCCCCTGTTACAGGCCTGTACCATGCTGTTGGTGACCCTTAACCCCCAGTAATATTCATGTGTTCTCCCCTGTTACAGGCCTGTACCATGCTGTTGGTGACGCTTAACCCCCAGTTATATTCATGTGTTCTCCTCTGTTTTTCTCCCCTGTCTTCTGTTACAGGCCTGTACCATGCTGTTGGTGACCCTGTTTATCTATGATGTTTTCTTTGTATTTATAACGCCTCTCTTCACTAAGGTATGTTACAGTTCAATCTTTTCAATGAGTAATATTGTACATTTTTACTGGCCAATGTGAAAGTGGTAAACTAAAAGCAGTATAGTTGCTAGTGAGATGATCCAATAAGCCAGTAGAGTCTGGTGTTTCTCTCCTCAGAGTGGTGAGAGTATTATGGTGGAGGTGGCGGCTGGTCCCTCTGATTCCTCCACACATGAAAAGGTACACAAGGTGTCATTGATTTATTTTATATGTGTGATTGCTGGATCATATAAGAGTTGTATTTAGTATTATGATCTGTCTGTCGGTCTTGTTTTATCTCCAGCTTCCTATGGTGCTCAAAGTGCCCCGGCTTAACTCTTCACCTCTGGCTCTGTGTGACCGGCCGTTCTCTCTGCTGGGATTTGGAGATGTCTTAGTGCCAGGTAACCTTTCTGTTTTTTCTTAGTACCAGCTAACTACTATTATGGGTTAGTACCAGCTAACTACTATTATGTATTAGTACCAGCTAACTACTATTATTTATTAGTACCAGCTAACTACTATTATGTATTAGTACCAGCTAACTACTATTATAGGTTAGTACCAGCTAACTACTATTATGACTTAGTATCAGCTAACTACTATTATGTATTAGTACCAGCTAACTACTATTATAGGTTAGTACCAGCTAACTACTATTATGGGTTAGTACCAGCTAACTACTATTATAGGTTAGTATCAGTTAACTACTATTATGTATTAGTACCAGCTAACTACTATTATGTGTTAGTACCAGCTAACTACTATTATGTATTAGTATCAGCTAACTACTATTATGTATTAGTACCAGCTAACTACTATTATGTATTAGTACCAGCTAACTACTATTATGTATTAGTACCAGCTAACTACTATTATGTATTAGTACCAGCTAAATACTATTATAGGTTAGTACCAGCTAACTACTATTATGACTTAGTATCAGCTAACTACTATTATGTATTAGTACCAGCTAACTACTATTATAGGTTAGTACCAGCTAACTACTATTATGTATTAGTACCAGCTAACTACTATTATAGGTTAGTACCAGCTAACTACTATTATGTATTAGTACCAGCGAACTACTATTATAGGTTAGTTCCAGCTAACTACTATTATGTATTAGTATCAGCTAACTACTATTATAGGTTAGTTCCAGCTAACTACTATTATGGGTTAGTACCAGCTAACTACTATTATGCTTTAGTTCCAGGAAACAAATTCGTTTTTTTAAAGACTGGGAAACTACTATTTTGTTTATTTTCAGACCAGCAAACTACTATTTTATTTTCAGACCAGCAAACTACTATTTTGTTTATTTTCAGACCAGCAAACTACTATTTTGTTTTCAGACCAGCAAACTACTATTTTGTTTTTAGACCAGCAAACTACTATTTTGTTTTTAGACCAGCAAACTACTATTTTGTTTTTAGACCAGCAAACTACTATTTTGTCTTATAACAAAATAGTAGTCTGCTGGTACTAAGACAAAATAGTAGTTTGCTGTCCTTATAACAAAATATTAGTTAGCTGGTACTAAGGACAGCAAGGACTACTATTTTGTTTTAGTTTAAGGTATCTCTTTGACTAGATAAAGCTGCTGTCTCTGCATTCTCCTGGCTTGGCTGACATTGTCTCTCTGTCTGTCTGTCTCTCTGTCTGTCTCTCTGTCTGTCTGTCTGTCTGTCTCTCTCTCTGTCTGTCTGTATGTCTATCTCTCTCTCTGTCTCTCTGTCTGTCTGTCTGTCTCTGTCAGGTCTCCTGGTAGCGTACTGCCACAGGTTTGACATCCTCATGCAGTCCTCACGCTTCTATTTCCTCGCCTGCACAATCGGTAGGTCAATGATGACATTAGATTCATTAGGCAGATGCGCTAACATAACATCATGAACACATGATACATAACATATTCCTCTGTCATCCTTTTGAATCAATTTGTTCATTTTAAAATGATTTGGAAATGTTTTCCAAATGTGAGGTGCAGAGAAACTGCAAGCTTGTCTATCTAACTCTCTGGCAATTGCAGGTATGTTTAGAGATAACCGTCCCTGAGACCAAGTTTGATAGTTTGTACGTCTGTACGTCAACAGGGAATTGACGTATGGTGTTAGTTTATGTCAGGGTGTTTTAAAAACAATAAGAGTGAAATGCATATCTCTACGTGACTTCAAAGAGGGCCAGCCTACTTCCTGATACAGTGATCAATGATATCTGATGAAACGTATCACCTGTTGTAACGCGTAATGCATAAAGACTGTGTTAACTGTGTTAAAAGGTTTTAAAACCATGTAGAAGAAAAAATAAAAATAATATCAATTTTCATCCTTTATTTTATAGTTTATCTAACTTTTTTAAAGGATAGGTTTTTGATGGTTTAATAGTCAGAAAATACAAATCTATACAGCTAGTACTTCACATTCTCTTTTTTTCTGTTCTTTTCTCCCTCTAGGTTATGGCATTGGGCTGCTCATCACTTTCGTAGCTCTAGCACTAATGCAGACGGGTCAGCCGGCCCTGTTGTACCTGGTGCCTTGCACTCTCCTCTCCAGCCTGGCGGTGGCGCTGTGGCGCAAAGAGCTTCCCTTATTCTGGACAGGAAGTGGATTTGTGGTGATTACCAGTTTGATATGAGTGGCTTCTACTACGGAATGAAACATTTCTAGTTTTATTTACCACACAGTAAGCCTAGAATTTTGAGTTGAGTACCGTAACCTTGAAATTAGATATGTTTGCTTCTTGGTTCCAACTTGCTGTTTATGTCTGTCCCTCCTCTATGTTTGCTGTAGTCTCCTGTCTTATACTGTCCTGGTACTATGGGTCCTCCGCTCTGCTCTTCTGTCCTATACTGTTCTATACTGTCCTATACTGTGGTTCCGTTGCTCTAGTCAGCTGTTAAGGGCACCAATGCTTGTGAATGTCGCTGTAGGCATCAGATCCATTAATTTCTTCTTCTAAAGAACTGTAGACTCTGGTATGGTGCTGTTAGATTGGCTGCTATGGGCCTTCAAACACCCTCTGATAAGAAGTAGACAACTTAAACATGCTGGGAGAGAACTTATAGTGGGTCCCAATTAGGGATGGGAATTGATAAGAATTTAACGATTCCGATTCCATTATCGATATTGCTTATCGATCCGATTCCTTATCGATTCTCTTATCGATTCTCTTATCGATTCTCATTGGGTGAGGAAATAATTACAAATTTGTTTGTTTGTATTAACTTGCTTTAATATCTGATAAGAACACCGCACATACTCAGAGTATACACAAATTATCTGTAGCAACCTCAGAACAAACCTAAAAGTAGGTGAGCTACAAAGTAAAGTCCAGGGACCTATAGATTTTTTCACATTCATTGGTCCAGCCCAAAAAAAAAAACCTGCCATTTAAGTGCCATAAAAACAAAAAACACAGACGGTAAACAGTCAAGGAAGAGCTTGTTCCTTTGGGAATATTCAACCTGAAACTAAATTCAACTCAACTGACATACAAAATAGAAAGAAGTCTTCTGTAAAGACCACAACTATCAACTTGGGCAAATGATTGACAATAGAGATTATTATCCGTATAGTAAAAGTTTACACAATGAAATGGCGCTCACATTAACTAAATAGACAAGTTACCTTTGGCATTTATAGCAGATGCCGTCTCATTAGCTCCGCTGCTGCTTGACTCACTTGTTGTTGTTGTGTCGCTGAGTAGTAGAGAATCAAACACGCGACAGTCCTGCAAACGGATTGCGTGCTGTGTGGCCAAATGCTTCTGCATATTGGAGGTAGTTCCCCCCATTGCCGAAATTAAACTTTTACAACTGTTGCAAATGACTGCATTGGCGTCTTTTCGAGTGAAATATAACCACACTTTAGATCGCTTCTGCGTAACCAAAATGCGCAGCGCGTGTGTGACCGTCATGATGACACATTTGCAACGAGCCGAACCGTTAAGCGGAATCGTTAAGCAGGTACACTAACGGTTCCAAGGAATCGATTCACTGGGAACCGGTTCTAAAGAAGAACCGGTTCTCGATTCCCATCCCTAGTCCCAATGCTTCTCTCAGAAGTGTGTACCGTGAAGGTGCTTCTGGGGTTCAGTTTAGTGTGGCACATATTTCTGCTAACTGTAGCTACCACTAAACACCTGTCAGGCCTGCTTTGATGGGGGGCGGAGGACAGCATGTGTTTGTTAACAGAGGCAACTGATGAGCCAAAACATTATGACCACGGCTGAAGAAAATAACAATGATCTTCCCCCGACATGAAGCACATGTGGATGTCTGGCTGGATTCTGTGGTAGTCAACGTGTTGAACGCAGGAGTAAACAGCTGAGTGACTTTGACAAGGTCCATATTGGTATGGCCAGATGACTGGGCCAGAGCATATTGGAAACAGCAAGTCTCCTGTCTGGAGTCTTGTATAGTCCACGCCTGGTTGAGTTGGCACTGTTTAGGCGGCACACAGAGAACCAACAGCATATTAGGCAGGTGGTCATAATGTTTTTGGTCATCAGTGTTTGTTTTGCGAAACTGCAATAAACTGTCTTGTCAGTGTGCTATTATTGTACTTCCTGTTCCAGAGTTCTGATGTCTCTACTCTGGTTGTCCCTCTCAGCCTCCCATAGTTCTGCAACCAATCAACTGTACGCAAACCCCAGGACTGGCAACAGAGGAGCCCCTCACAAATGTCAAACCACCAGGTGCGGCAGAAGCAACCAATCAGAGTGAGGACACTCCTCTTCCACCACGCCAGGACACACCTCCTCCAGAAAAAGAAGCCAGCAAGTCAGAATAAAGGACTTCTAGGATGATAATTTCGTATTCATTTCATTTCATATTTTATACACATATAATCTTAATGGAACTTTTTATGTTTTTAACAACTGTTCGTTGTTAAACATTTCAGTGCACTTGATTAAAAATATGTATGGCTGGATGAAAGGTGTTCTGGACATGGAGTGTTGTGTTCTACATCCACCTGGGTCAGCATTATACACCATGGGAAACCTTGGTAACGGGCCAGGCTGACCCAGATCGGGGTGATCAACACTATGCCAGGCTCACTAAGCCGGGCAAAACTACACCGTCCCAGGCTGACCCAAGCCGGGCAAAACTACACCATGCGAGGCTGACCCAGGCCGGGCAAAACTACAACATGTCAGCCTGATCCACGCCGGGCTAAACTACACCATGCCAGGCTGATCAAAGCCAGGCTAAACTACACCGTGCCAAGCTGACCCAAGCCGGGCAAAACTACACCATGCGAGGCTGACCCAGGCCGGGCAAAACTACAACATGTCAGCCTGATCCACGCCGGGCTAAACTACACCATGCCAGGCTGATCAAAGCCAGGCTAAACTACACCGTGCCAGGCTGACCCAAGCCAGGCAAAACTACACCATGCCAGGTTGACCCAGGCCGGGCAAAGTTACATCGTGCCAGGCTGATCCACGCTGGGCTAAACTAGACCATGCCAGGCTGATCAAAGCCAGGCTAAACTAATCCATGCCAGTCTGACCAAGGCCGGGCAAAACTACACCGTGCCAGGCAGAACCAAGCCAGGCTAAACTACACCATGCCAGGCTGACCTGATCCCTTGTTACCAAGCACCATCCCCCACTGCGCGGCTCAGTGTCTGAGATGGAGGATGCGTCCTGTACAGATCATGTGACGTGGTACCTGATTATGTGCTTGTGTTCTGGGGTGCATCTGCTTGTTTATTTGTCAGGCTAGATGAGCTCATTCAATACAAATTACCTTCCCTACTCTAAACTAAATATCCACTTCCATCCTCCCATGTTCTCCAGGTCATCCTCTTTAATCAGTCCTATGCAGAAATGCGTTTGCTTAAAAAAAAAGCTATAAATATACTATTTTCTGTTATTTTACTTAACAAAAGTTAGTGCCATTTAACAGCTTCCTGAGAAATGAATTTACATCCCAAATGGCACCCTCTTCCCATAATAGGGTCTGGAAGAAGTGCTAGTACCAGTGTCACATCTCCGCCTTTGTCCCCTTCTTTTTCCTGAAGTACCATGAAGAACACACGCCACTCCACGGCTTTACTCAACACTTGACAGCTGGCTGATCTATCAATTCCTTTACCATCTGGTGCGATCATGGATTTTCAACCAAAAAAAAAAGATGTAGGATAACTAATTGATTGATTTTGGGAAATCAGCTGATGGTTTCCTTCTGGACTAAGAAGCACGTTTAATGGACAATCTGTGTAAAAGTTTTATAAAACCCAAAATAGGCTCATTATGTCCCGGAAATATTCCTTAAAGAGTATTTTTGATTTGTTTGAGGTAACTGCCTAGTTGAAATCTCAGTTTAAAAAATGAATAATCTGTTACCTCATACCCAAACATTGTTGTGGTCCAATATAAGTCATTTTGGCTGATGTGGCACTAGAAAAACCCAACCTGAAACGTAATGGCAGTCTACAGAAGATCTAGCCGGCCAATCGACTCCCTACGCACAATCATAGTTTTAATGACCAGCGTTCATCCATATTATAAAATCTTGCCTACACAGAAAGTGAAAAAAACATACTAAATAAAGCAACAAAAAATGAATTCATATTGTAAATAATGATAGGTCACATTTCAGAAGTCTGAAAACACTCGGCAGTTACATCAAATTTTACCTTTTGAATGTGTTTTGTTTTGCATGTGACTGATCTGGTTTGAAATTTGGCTGTGATGCAGTGTGTGGTTTATATACGAAAGCCGGCAAAACAATGTCTTTCTATAATACCAAGGAAAAACAATGTTGTCCCCCGAGTTGGCTTGCTAGTTTTGGCCTCCTACTTTGCAGTAGTAGATATGTACAGTGTAATTACATTGTGTAGGCAGCTAGGTGAACATTGTTACATAGTATTTCAACTTTAAAACTCTGTACCAACACTGTACAACATGTATCTACACTGTAACTACCCAGCAGAACCCATCTTGGGTTTTAAGGAGACCAACAAATTAGGCATATTTCATTATAATCATTATTGTCTTTAAAACGTGCTTTGGCCTTACTGGTATTCATGGCTACAGTTGGAACGTCTGCATATTGCTTTATGAAGACGAGTGCTGTCATGTGTCAAAGGTTATTATGTTTCTTAAACTACTAAAGTGATATTCCAAGTGGTACCTTGGGAGTGTAATAAATGTGGTTTCAATACAAATTGCACCCTATTAATAGTGCACTACTTTTAACCAAGGCCTATGTGCTCTTTTCCCAGGATAGGTTGTTCTGTCAGCAAAGCCCTGAATTTAGTTTTGTTCTAGCAAACTTATTTTCTTAACCCTCGTGTTGTCCTAGGGCCATTCTGACCCCAAAAAAAATATTTTGCCGAAAAATATGTTTTTTTTTCATTAATTGGTCTGAAAATAAGGGTAGTTGTTTATTACTATGCTCTTTATGAGTCAAACTAATTAGTAGTAATTTGATTGAATTCTGGGTGTTTCACTAAATGTAATAACCTCTGTTGTCCTCTGGGGTCAAAAAGACCCCGCAGCACAAAGTAGTCCAATGGAGCAAATTGTCACATAATACTGCTTGGCAAAACAACTTTGATCTTGTGTGTTTGTTGTGTGGGGCCAAGCAATGGTTATGACAACAACACAAAACAAAACAAGTATTTTCTCACAGGTGTTTGGGGCATTTCACATGTTAGTCTGAGAGAGTCAGGCAGCACAATGAGGAGGCAGACGTTTTATATTGCACATGAGGCTTGCAAGATAATTTTTGATATAAAAGAAAATAATGACCAGGAGGACAATGCTGAATATAATGAGGATGAATCAACTGATGAAGAGGGTTCAGGGTCAGAAGAGGAGGAACATAATGATGAGGTGATAGATCCAACATAGAGACAGCATGCTACTTCTTCCTCTGAAGAAGCCCCCACATCTCTTGCTGCAGAAATGGAAGATGATTATGAATTTTAGGAAATGGATGAACGTGATGATGAGGAAGAATCTGAAGCTGATATGGAATAAGTGTCAGAAGTGGAGCACGGCACCTATTATGATGAAGAATCAACTGATGAGGTAGAATCTGAAGTTGAAATGGAAGAAGTGTCAGAAATGGAGGACAACATATATTATGATGAAGAATCAACAGATGAGGTAGAATGAGGAAGAGGACCCAGCTGAGATAGAAGAATATTTCCAGTCAAAGGATGAAACATTGATCTGGTCTTCCATCCCTCCCAGTGACCGGCGAAGAATGTTGTCAGCAGAGAGAGAGACAAGCCACAATGGTCCAACTGCATATGCAAGGTCTCAGATTGATGACATAAAGTCCACTTTTGACCTGTTTCTGCCTATTGAAGACACAGTGCTGAACATGACAAACAAGGAGGGGCAACGCATTTATGGTAACAAGTGGAGAAAGATGAATCAAATGGATTTGCAGCCATATATGGGTATGTTTTATGTCAATAAGGTCTATTGGCTCTAAATTCCCAAAAAAAGCATTTTTTTTCTATTAATGGGTTGAACTGAAGTATGACTAAAGGTGTAACACAAAATCTATTGTAAATTTATACTGTATGCTTTCTAAACAGTCAAACCAGGCGGGGTCATTTTTGACCCCAGAGGACAAAAGGTGTGATTATGGGCTGCCATTTCTAAAAATAAAATTATTCAAAAACAGCATCCTGACTATACTTTGACAAATACCACTCAGTGATAAGTCAAATAGTCAAAATAATATTAGGTCAAAATAATTCATAGTTTTTTTCAGTTTTGTACTCAAAAACAGGGTATACTTTTATGTAAACAGGGTCATTTGGCTCTAATTTCCCAAAAAAAGCAATTTTTTTTCTAGTAATGGGTTGAACTGAAGTAAGACTAAAGGTGTAACACAGAATTGATTATAAATTTATACTGTATGCTTTATAAACAGTCAAACCATGCGGGGTCATTTTGACCCCAGAGGACAAAAGGTGTAAGGCACCTGGGAGGACAACACGAGGGTTAACCATTGCATCAAATGGGGCTTTCTTTGAGGTTTTGAAGCGGATTTACTACAATTAAACACAGTTTGCCATGGATAAAAAAAAATGCATTCATAATATTCCAAAACATCCTGGGGTGGTTTGAATTATTAAATTGGGACTGGATCATTGTAAATTATCGAAGATAATTTTTCAACTTTCAATGCAATAGATGCGAGATGACAAATCATTTTAATTTGGGAAAGTCAGTGGAACACCACAGCCACTAGCTGTATTGCTGCTGAATCTGAATGACTCATTCTGGCTCCACATGTTCACACAGCTGGTGCTTCGTCTGAGACAACAGCACATCAAATGCCCTTTCCTGATGTCTCATCTCCCCAAATATGCACCCATTATTATTCAGTTTGGTAGTTTCTGTAGTCATTTGATTATGTGTTGTCCTGAAGGTATTAGCGCTCCAGAACACAATAGCAGAAAACACTTCAATTACCAACGTTTCTTGGGCTTGCCGTCATGGTAGGAAGTCCATTGAATTTCCTCACAAACTATCCATGGTAGCTTAAAACCCATTGCATGAGGCTAAAGGAAAGAGACCTGTGAAATCAAGGAGATACTCTTCCAGACCAGGAGACTGGTCCGATCTCATGCCATAGGCCCTCCCTGTCTTTACCCGGCCCTCCCTGTCTTTACCCGGCCCTCCCTGTCTTTACCCGGCCCTCCCTGTCTTTACCCGGCCCTCCCTGTCTTTACCCGGCCCTCCCTGTCTTTACCCGGCCCTCCCTGTCTTTACCCGGCCCTCCCTGTCTTTACCCGGCCCTCCCTGTCTTTACCCGGCCCTCCCTGTCCTTACCCGGCCCTCCCTGTCCTTACCCGGCCCTCCCTGTCCTTACCCGGCCCTCCCTGTCCTTCCCTGTCCTTACCCGGCCCTCCCTGTCCTTACCCGGCCCTCCCTGTCCTTACCCGGCCCTCCCTGTCCTTACCCGTCCCTGTCCTTACCCGTCCTTACCCGCCCTCCCTGTCCTTACCCGGCCCTCCCTGTCCTTACCCGGCCCTCCCTCCCTGTCCTGTCCCCCGGCCCTCCCTGTCCTTACCCGGCCCTCCCTGTCCTTACCCGGCCCTCCCTGTCCTTACCCGGCCCTCCCTGTCCTTACCCGGCCCTCCCTGTCTTTACCCGGCCCTCCCTGTCTTTACCCGGCCCTCCCTGTCCTTACCCGGCCCTCCCTGTCCTTACCCGGCCCTCCCTGTCCTTACCCGGCCCTCCCTGTCCTTACCCGGCCCTCCCTGTCCTTACCCGGCCCTCCCTGTCTTTACCCGGCCCTCCCTGTCTTTACCCGGCCCTCCCTGTCTTTACCCGGCCCTCCCTGTCTTTACCCGGCCCTCCCTGTCTTTACCCGGCCCTCCCTGTCTTTACCCGGCCCTCCCTGTCTTTACCCGGCCCTCCCTGTCTTTACCCGGCCCTCCCTGTCTTTACCCGGCCCTCCCTGTCCTTACCCGGCCCTCCCTGTCCTTACCCGGCCCTCCCTGTTCTTATTTTATATATCATTTTAGAAGAAACAGGATGTGGGTACTTTGCAATTCAGTTCATTGAAACAGTTCAGCAGGCCAATGACATCACAGCAGAATGTGGGAAACATTAACATCTACATAGTTGTAAATATTTTCCCACAGATCAGGCTGGTTTTACTGGAAACTGCGCAACCATTAACAAAGTACTTTGCGAAGTGAAGTTTATACTCTCCATGCAAAACAACATTGCTTTAAAGTACAATCTTAATAGTTCACCGTACTCTTAATAGTAACCTTGGTTCCCAGACCATAACCTTATGACAATAACACATTAAGAAAAACAAAACACAGTGTTCAAAAGTCTGTACGCAAACGCACACTTGACTAACACTCCATTTGTTCCAGTTGATTTCACAAGTCAAAGCTGTCTGCAAACAGCCCAATAAAGGACACAACAGGGAAGGAACCATGTGATGTATTGGTTGTGACACAAACCACTGTGAAATTGGCATAATGTAGTCATTATATTATTGATAAAACACACATTGTAAACCAGGTGCTTTGAATCCTGCTTGTGTTATTTGACACTATATAAAAAACACAACTGTGGCAAATATATTGTCATCTCAGTTTTTTTTGTATATTCTTAATATACATAACCCCTCAAGCCTGATTAAAATAACATCATGCTCTTACAGCTTTACCATATAAGATAAATGGACATCAACTGCCTATAGACAGTCTATAACCGGTTTTCTGTTTCAGAAAAATGTCATGCTTCCCAGCTTTGTACACACCATACGCTGCTCAAGGATGAAGTTGATATTATTATGAAATTAAGTTATATACACATACTAAACTGAAACTGACAATTGGATAACAGTCTACTTCCTCTCAACATAAATTAGCGGATGTGCTGCTAAATTCCAATCATTTAAATGACACCAGGATCAACTCAGCTCGTCTCAGCGTGTACTCTGTTGTAGTGATACATGGAGCTATAAGCAACAAGGAGCTTCCCAAAGAACAAGATGGAAAGACGATGAGCCCGGGTGAAGAAACAGAATATGCATAATGTCACCACAACTGTGATTAGACTCTGCCTAGGACAGCCTATCTGAACTAAATGAAATCAGGCAAAATAGCTAAAGGCCAATGCAAACCTTGACAAAGCTAGTCTTGCTCCTGACTGGTTGATATGTGCATGTGACAACAACATGCCAAGCCATCTGTAAAAAACTTCTTATCACAACAAAGTCACCGTTGTAATTATTTCCAAGGTGGCCCAAACCAAGTATTAACTCAGGGGTGTGTAGACACACCTAATTATATATACTTTGTTATTACTTCAGTTTTTTCATACACTAATTAACAATAACAACAAAATCATTTGTGTAGATGAGGGAAAACAATACAAATATTTATGAATCTGCCTTAACTAACATGACAAGTAAAAACACTTTCTATAGGTACTGTACATTTGATGACACGAGTAAACATTAAAAACATTTTGATTTCTGATCTCTAAACATTACCATAGTGTCTTATGCCCCCATCAACAAATCTGTAAACAAGTTAAAATTATAAACAACTTCCTAATAATATATCAAACATCTGTAATAACAATCACCTTTAAAAAGGCGTTTTAAAAGTGAAGATGACTTCAGTGCAAAGAGTGATTGGAGAGCAAAAGGGTTTGTTGCCCCAATAAAACATGACATAAGCACTTATCAGTACAATATAAAATGTCTTTAGCAATTCAACATCACCTCTAGATAACAGCAAACATCTTAATGAGTCACGGTATCTAAAGACATCTGGCATAAAACCGTCATCCCAATTCCTTACAGGTAGACTATTTGAGGTTTGGTTGGTTGACTTGCTAAATCTTTGGGGAAGGGTGGAGGGACCGGTGGAGCTACAGATGAAGACTGGTCCTCTTCAGGAGTTGGGTCGAGGCGTTGGTCGTTTATCCTGATGATGACTGAGGGACTCTGGGCCAGAGAGGGTTTGGCTTTGGACAGCGGCTCTGGAGGACTGAACAAACCGTCTGAGGAAAGATAACAACACAGGGTTAATCTGCTCATTGTGTGTGTGTCTGTGTGCCTGTGTGTGTTTAGTTACTGGGAAGGTGAAATAGTTCTTTAGTTATTGTAATAGGCAAATAGTAATCATGCGTTTCTACCTGAATTAAAGCTTTCCAGCAAGCTCTTATTCTTTTTCTTCATCTTCTTCCCTTTCAGACTCCCACTCTCTTTTCCTATTACTGTGATCGGTACCACCTGGGAGATGTCTATAGACGCTGCAATAGCAAAGAAAACATTGCAACATTAAAAATTAAAGCCAAATTCTGACAGCCAAACAAGTATTTTAAAGTGGTTAATTTTATTTTCATTTAAGAGAGAAGAGATTGGCAGTCAGATACTACTTGGACCGAAGAACTGAACAGATTTTGTGTTCAATTCAGACAAAACCCACATGAGCATCTCAACATCCAGTTAATGAATTGATGTGATGCAGTGCTCTGTTCTACTGTGCTGTACGCGTGTTCAAACCTGTTCTACTGTGCTGTATTCTAACCTGTTCTACTGTGCTGGGTTCTAACCTGTTCTACTGTGCTGTGCTGTGTTGTGTTCTAACGTGCTGTGCTGGGCTCTGACCTGTTCAATTGTACTGCGCTGTGTTCTAACCTGTTCTACTGTACTGTGCTGTGTTCTAACCTGTTCTACTGAGCTGTGCTGTGTTCTGACCTACTGTACTGTGCTGTGCTTTATCCTGACCTGTTCCACTGTGCTGTGTTGTGTTCTGACCTGCGTTGTGGGTTTGGCGGGATCCCTTCTTGCTGGTCTTCTCCTTGGCGCTGCTGGTCTTCTCCTTGGCGCTGCTAGTCTTCACCTTGGCGCTGCTGGCCTCAGTAGCCAGCTTAGTGGGGATCTGCTGCTGAATGCCCCCTTGCTTGTGAACCACCTGGTTGGTGGTACTGATCAGGTGGAATGGGACGTCTGGTTTAGGAGGAGCAGGGCTGATGCTTTCCCTACGAGGGGGAACCTACAACACCAGACAACAATGTCCTGAGGACTTAACTACAGGGGGATATGGAAGAACACTAAACGAGGCTAAATCAACAGCATGCAGGTGTTGCACATTATGAACAGGCTCTGCGTTACCTCTGGAGGCTGCTCTATGAAGAACCCCGGGGTCAGAGAGAAACTGGGGCGGGCGTGGACCTTGGAGGTCAGGCTGCTGGTCACAGGTTCTCCTTTGGACCAACGACTCGACAGGTCATCCGCGGGATACGAGTGGGAGACGTTCTCTCTTAGAGACTGTGAATATTGTAGGTCCCCATTGTAGGAGGAAGAGTGGACGAGGGACTCACGGAATGACTGGCACTGTAGCAGAGGAGAAGGTGACCTTAACACTCCAGCACCTGAGATCACCCAGAACGAGCGCACCCCCAACCGGCACACCCCGAACACCCCCAACCGGCACACCCCCAACCGGCGCACCCCCAACCGGCGCACCCCCAACCGGCACACACCGAACACCCCCAACCGGCGCACCCCCAACCGGCGCACCCTCAACCGGCACACCCCGAACACCCCCAACCGGCGCACCCCCAACCGGCGCACCCCCAACCGGCGCACCCCCAACCGGCGCACCCCCAACCGGCGCACCCCCAACCCGCGCACCCCCAACCCGCGCACCCCCAACCCGCGCACCCCCAACCGGCGCACCCCCAACCGGCGCACCCTCAACCGGCACACCCCGAACCGGCGCACCCCCAACCGGCGCACCCCCAACCGGCGCACCCCCAACCGGCGCACCCCCAACCCGCGCACCCCCAACCCGCGCACCCCCAACCCGCGCACCCCCAACCCGCGCACCCCCAACCCGCGCACCCCCAACCCGCGCACCCATCACCTCCCCACCTGTTGAGAATTCAAGTTCAAACTCCCGTGGTTGAAGACGTTGCTGTTGTTCTTCTTCAACTTCAGCTGTTGATTTAGTCGTTCCTTCTCTTTCTCCACTGTTTGAGTTGACTCCCTCAACCTTACCAGATCCTGTTGGTATGACACAACATGCTCACATGATAAATGCATGTCTTTAAACCATGTTGTAGTATACTAACTTGTTTTTTCATGCATTTGGTCACTGAGCAACCACTTCTATCCAGAGCTACCAACAGTAGGAGATGCATGGAATCACAATAAAGTAGGACCTTCTGGTAATCCTGTCTCTGATCCTCCAGCATCCTTCTCTCCTCTGCTAGCTTCTCCTCCAGCCTCCTACACTCCTCCTCACGACTTTTTAATTGTGCCTCCACCGCCTCCGTCTGTCGCTGTTGGCGCTCCTGTTCTTTCTCCCAGCGGGCCTAGCAACGGGATGAATGACAGACAGATGACAAAGGGGGAGGAGGGGGGGTTGAAATCCTCAGAGGTGTCAGACGAAATACACAAAGGTCCCAGTTTGTGGAGAAACAACTACCATGCTTGTGGTGGCACACCTCCAGGCTTTGATATTCTAACATATTAAACTTTCTAACTCAGGGTTTTAAACGGTTCAAGTACCCGTTCTTGTTTATGCTGTGTCTGCAACTTGTGGAAGTTGTCCATTTCCTGTCGTCGTTTCTCCCGGTTACGCTGTTTCTCCTTCTCCAGGAGCTCGTTGCCAACAGAGCGCTCGTACCCAGACGAAGTGGCACGCTGCAGCTCAATGTAGCTGTCCTGCTTGGACACAACGGCCTGTGGTGGAGAAGCTGAACGTCAGACCCACGTAATGGAAAGGTAATGCAGGTAATGGAAAGGTAATGCAGGTAATGGAAAGGTAATGCAGGTAATGGAAAGGTAAAGCAGACAATCCATGTCTTACCAGCAGACTGGAGAGTTTCTGAGAGAGCAGCTGCAGTCTATAAAACATCTGAAAACGGACAGGAAATACGTAGTGAGTTTTTTCTACACGCAGGAGAAAACCAGTCGAAATATACCAAGACAAAGACTAAACAGAATCACTGCAAGCAAGTTAAATATAATGGCTATTGTTGAATGAAAAATAAAAAGATGGAAAATATGCCAATATTTTAACCTAAAGTTCAGAGATTTTTCTACTTCAAATCAGGACATAAAGAAGTTGACTTGGCTCAAACTATTGCTAAATATAACCGAACATTTGGGTGTAGAGCTATAATCTAATTTCAAAACAATGTAACAACAAAAAGTAAACTATAGTTGTTGGATCAAGACGTGAGTTAAAACAGTGACTAGAATATGAAGGACTGAGATACTAAATGCTAAACTAGTTCAACAATTTAGTGCTGATTTCCATGAACCAAAACAACATATGTCCACACTCACCCACACACACACACACACACACACACACACACACACACACACACACACACACACACACACACACACACACACACACACACACACACACACACACACACACACACACACACACACACACACACACACACACACACACACACACACACACACACACACACACAGTCACCTTGTAACACTTACCACCTCTTTATTGAACATGGGATTTGTACATGAACTCCAGGATGCTGGTGCCTCATCCGCCTGCAGCCATAATAGAATAAATCACATAAATGACCCCTCCATACATCCCTAATTCTCTGAGGGGGGAACGTGAACAGGCCCCCGAGAGGGAACCCGAGAGGGAACCAGTGCCCAAATAAAGTTGAACGATGGAATGGAACAGCCCGTCTCTCACTCACCGACATTTCAAAACACTCCGACTGGTCCTGTGGGTCAGAATTGTAATGCTGACTCCTGTCCAGATGTCGACCCTCATCAGTGACTGGCCACTCTCCTGGAGGTATACCGCCATCTGGTGGTAAATGTTATTTAGCTGTGCACTATACAAACACTGGATGTAGTATTATTAGTATGGTCATCCATGGGTGTGAAGTACTAACTCTTTATTGGGATTACAGGGTTGAGATCATAGCCCCCAAATGTTTTGGCTCTATTGAGTGCCACCAGGTTCCCCAGCCCTTGTGGATCGTGTGGTAGCACTCCTGATCTCAGATCCAAACACACTGCTCCAAGTCGGTCCTCTGATGGGGGCTTAAGGTGGCTCTCAGTCACATTGGACACGAGAAGATTCTGCAGAGTCGCCACTGAGATGAGAGGAATAAAGGAAAAGCTTACACTTGATTCCATTGAGGTGTCAAAAATGATTTAAAGGTACACAGGGCCTTGCCAACCTGCCATTACGGCGTTAACCATGAGTTCTATATTGTACCAGAGCTTTGTGACCATCTGTCAAAAAGCTGAAGTGGAACCAAAACTGGATATTGCAACAGACCAATTATTTAAAACACACAAGCAAAGCCACAAACAAATGGTTAAAAAAATCTAATCCCAGATCTCAGTCTTATAGAACTTCTGTATGGGAACTTTAAGTGGACTGTGCAATAAAGCCCTAGAACATGACACCGTTTAAGTATTACTGTAACGAAACATTCCTCCCAGTTGATGTAAGAGAATGATTGACCTGGGGCAACAATAAGCCACAGTTTACTTTTACCACACTATGAAATTGGATTTCTGCAGATCCTTGATGAATAAATGATTGCAAAGTATAATCTTTCAGTGTTATTTGTTAAATTAGAACAACTTCATCTGTCAAATGTCGACGTGAACATTTCATATCCATAACAACATTTAATATCCATGTGAACCTATTACAACATTTACGTACATTTTCTCATATCTCAACAATACAAGTTACAGGCTCAAGCAGTGGATTTATGTCTACCATCAGCAATGGCCGCTCTGAGCAGTGGCTCCCCCTGCTGGACGTCCGAGGGATCCCCGTGAAAAAGCAGACCAGAATGGTTAGTCAAATCCCCTAGCCCTGTCACAGCTTCCGCCATTTCAGTAAACGTCTGCAGCTTCTCCGTCAGGCTCTGCTCCACCTGAGCATCTTTCTGGCACAGAAGCTCTGGAGACAAACACACACAATAACCATTAGCATGACATGTCAATGGCAGCAAGATAGCTTAAAGATAGCAGGTTGAGAACAGCCTCTTACCTTGGAATTCTCTAAGCCTGACTAGCATGCCATTGTCCTGTTCTGGGGTACAACTGTGGTCCGAAAGAGAGTCAAACAGTCAGGTTACTGGAAGGGCTTAGAGTTTCTGTTTGAAAAAAAGTAAATTGAGAGGTCCAGTCCCTTGCACACAATCTGTCGCACAGTAAAAAAATTATGTTTTAAAAAAAAGTTAAGATGGAATCATGTTTCCCCCCGAACACACAAAGAACCCTCGCTCGGCATCTTATCAAAGCGGATCTTATCAAACCAACCACTGAACCAGGTTGTTTTGGCTAGTACGCAACAGAGGAGAACACATTCCAAAACCAACAACAACAATTAAGCTCACAGACCTACAAACACTGTAAAAATGTGACAAATGTGATGACTGTACAAAGGTGGGATGTAATTACTATGCACCCAAATGTTAGAACACTGCTGTGTCACATTAGTTCTATGTTCTCCAGGCAGTCACAGCCTTAACTTCAGTTTAACCGTATCATCTTCACCTCTCAGCAGCGTCTCGTATAAGGCTTATCCAGGTGTCGCACTCCTCTTTAGAGGTGACGTGCATCTCGTACATCTCTGGGGTGAGGGTGGAGCAATTCATCAGATACATGGCCTTGTCGTCATTAAACATTTCCCTGATGATCAGAAGCTGGAGAGAGATGACCGGGGGTTTGTTGTCCTAGAGGAGGAGACGGGAGCACACAGGATATAGGATTAATGTACCTGATTAACCACGTCACACTAAAAACACATTTAGCTTACTATCACAGTTCTAACAAATCTAACTTTTATTCAGAATTCTAAAATAGTACTCACTAAATTGGCAAATGTGATTTTCTGGTCCTTTTCTTTTTGCAAAAGCAGCAGGATATCTGACAACAGGACCGCCTGGATCTCTAAAACCATAGGAGAGAAACCAATAACAGCTCAATCAGCAGGTGCATTACTAGCAGAGCACTACTAGCACAGCACTACTAGCACAGTATTAGCAGCACAGCACTACTAGCTGAGCACTACTAGCAGAGCACTACTAGCAGAGCACTACTAGCAGAGCACTACTAGCAGAGCACTACTAGCAGAGCACTACTAGCAGAGCACTACTAGCACAGTATTAGCAGGACAGCACTACTAGCACAGCACTACTGGCAGAGCACTACTAGCAGAGCACTACTAGCAGAGCACTACTAGCAGAGCACTACTAGCACACTACTAGCAGAGCACTACTAGCAGAGCACTACTAGCAGAGCACTACTAGCAGAGCACTACTAGCACAGCACTACTAGCACAGCACTACTAGCACAGCACTACTAGCACAGCACTACTAGCACAGCACAACTAGCACAGCACAACTAGCACAGCACAACTAGCACAGCACTACTAGCACAGCACAACTAGCACAGCACTACTAGCACAGCACTACTAGCACAGCACTACCTGCACAGCACTACCTGCACAGCACTACCTGCACAGCACTACCTGCACAGCACTACCTGCACAGCACTACCTGCACAGCATTACTAGCACAGCGTTTGTTCTTCGTGACTAAACAAGTCCATATTAAGTGACAAGAGCATATATAAATCATAAATCAAGTGTCACATGAATATTAGAGAATATTAAATCAATGGGACAAGTTTTCAAATGACCTTTGAGACGTCCGTTAGGTGACCGCCACTGAAGAGTCCCCTCATGGATCAGGATTTGGGACCTCAGGTCATCCTTCTGTAGAACCTGTCCTTCCTTCATTCTCCAAGTAAAATTGGGATCCAACCGGCTGACGATATCATCCAGCCTGGAAGCTCTCTCCCTTTCATTGACCTCAGAGTCCACAGCAGTGATGGTCTCCTTGATCAGAACCAGTGCCCGGACCAAGGCACCGTGCTCCTCACTGTCAGCTGTTGGGGAAAGATAACCGGAAAGGATTTCATTGATACAGGAAGTAGAATCAAAATATCTTTACATGGATCTAAACTATTTGGATGTGGTTGGAGCTTATTTGTTTATGTTTATTTAGTGCTTCTCGTACACAAGAATGTAGAAGTGAATCACTGGTGGAAGAATGCTTGCCATGAACATGTGACATTGCAAAAGATGACTATTTAAATATTTGAGTGTAGAAAAAGAAATCTTTAAATTAATAAACGGTTAATTACCATCAGTGTTTTGTAGAATACGTTCGACCAGAATTGGGTATTTTGTGATCCGCTGAGTCACCAACAGAATACATTCTGGCACCTCTAATCGTCTCACTATGGGAATCTGGCGGATTTTCCTAACCAGGTTCTGGAACTTCTTGTTCGTCTGTAACTGTTCTTTGTAGAAGCTGACAGCATCCGTGTGGCGACTACAGAACTTCCCATAACTGACTTTCATTCTTTCTCCAACCTCACCTGAAAACTGCAGCAACACAACATCCTTATAGTTATGGTAAAATCATTCAGAACATAAACTGTATGGCCTGTATTCACTTATATTTACCATATTGGAGAACAGAAAGAGAGAGAGACAGACATACACATGTAATGTGGAGGGTAGAGCAAGACTGTGAGTCTTAATGTGTGGTCTAAAGACAGTCTATATTGAGTGGAGAGCAGGGCTCTGTATATAATTGTGTGGTCAACAGACAGTCTATATGGAGGGGAGAGCAGGGCTGTGGGTCATAATGTGTGGTCTAAAGACAGTCTATATTGAGTGGAGAGCAGGGCTCTGTATATAATTGTGTGGTCTAAAGACAGTCTATATGGAGTTGAGAGCAGGCCTGCGTGACTGGTATTGAATCAGCTGAGGTCTTTTAGAGTGACTCATTAATGATGTTGACCAAAGGGACAGCCGGATACACAACAATGCTGAGTGGTCATAGATGGGGTGACTAACAGCAATAAGTCAGCAGAGATACAGGCAGAGAAAGAGAAGAAAAAACAAAAAGGCCAAAATGCTTGACGGGTTTATTTCCCAACACTGTTGACACTGTATTAACTCAGTGTTGGGAAATATGGGACACTGTATTACCTGTTACTTGGTAACAGTGAAATGCATGGTTGATGTGAATATCTCCGAGCTCTGCGACAGTGTAATGGTTATCTGTCTTTGTAACGGTTCTATCTGTCTGTGTAACAATGTAATGGTTCCTACCTGGTTGATGAGAACATCTCCGAGCTCTCTGACAGTATAATGGTCCAGCCTGTCCCGACGTTCTCTTAGACAACTGAGGAAGTGTTGGTGTATATACAGCAGGATGTCCACCTGATGGAAGAGTATAGGAATCCATTGATGTAATACATAGCAAGCAACACCCCCACCCACACACCCCCACACACCCCCACACACCCCCACACACCCCCACACACCCCCACACACACACACACACACACACACACACACACACACACACACACACACACACACACACACGTCTATTGGTTACAGGTGGTTACCTCAGGGAACATCCTCTCCAGTCTGGGCTCATCCATTTGTAGGTTGTTTCTCAGTTCATACCGATAGACACTTATCAGTAGCTTCAGGTTTCGGACATGGTGAGCCTCGGTTTGGATGAGCTCTGACACACACACACGCACACACACACACATTAGCAGACTGTGGCATCGTTTAACATTTGGGATAATATGTAACAGAGTGAACGTATTCTACTGCGGGCTCATCCATTTGCATCTATACTTTAATGGACATCTTCATAAGTATATCAGAACCTCTGTCTCATAGCTGCTACCCTCATCATCATAAATGTTATAAAGTAGCCAGTACCGTCACAATTGTATAAACCACAATTGTCCTCATCATCATTTGTGACTATAACTTTAACTTGAGGGTTAGGACAGCTTCTGTACTCTCACCGTAAATGACGTCCTGTCTCTTGACTGAGTCTTTGGTGAGGCTCTTTAGGTACTGCTGGTCCACAGAGACACTCCAGGACTGTTTGTCCAGATCATGTGCATCAGCCTCCAGATCTGCAAGCAGGACGCTGTAGTGGCCATCTACAACCACACAAACCAATAATGGGTTTCTAGGCGCACACACACACACACACACACACACACACACACACACACAGCATCTGGACTCCCTGACATACCTTCTATGTTGATGGAGTCGCTGGTGGTCAGGGACAGAGAAATAACATCCTCTGGGCTAGGGGACTTGGGAAGGAGTCCTCTGAGACCATCCAGGTCATCCATGGGTCACCTTGGGGTCAACGGTCAGAATTATAGGACCATTATGGCAGGTAGGGAAGTCATGATATGCTGGAAGACAGAAATTAAGGTGTGCAAAAAAACCATCTAAATAAGCGAAAAAAGTGTTAATTAAATCCATGAAACGCTGACGTACTGACATGGGGTGTACACTTTCCACGCGCTGTGTGACAGTACACTGATGAGCCAAAACATAATGACCACCTGCCAAATATGCTGTTGATTTGCGAGTAAGTAGAGAGGTAGAGCTGACGTGGAGACCTGGGGAATTTGGAGGCCAGGGAAACACCTTAAACGTTTCATCATGTTCCTCAAACCATCAGTGAACATTGTGTGCAGTGTGAAAGAGGCCACTGACATCAGAAAATACCATTGTCATGAAGAGGTGTACCTGGTCTGCAATGATGTCTAAGTAGCAGACATGTGTGAAATTGCCATCCACATGAATGCCCCGACCCAGCAGAACATCCCTCCACTGGCTTGTGGTATTTCCACAGTGCACCCTGGTATCAGCGCTTACCCAGGAAGACGACACACACGTACGCGGCCGTTCATGTGACGTAAAAGAAAACGGGACTCATCAGACCAGACAACTTTCTTCCACTGCTCCAAGTTCCAGTTGTGACGCTCACGTGTCAATTGGAGGCACTTTGGACTGTGGTCATTATGGGCACTCTGACAGGACGGGTGCTACCCAACCCTGTATGCAGCCGGGTGCAAACCACTGTGTGTTGTGACACATTCCTCCCGTAACCTTTATTAACATTCTCTGTGACTTGTGCCACTGTAGACCTTCTGTACTGTTCGGACCAGACCAGATAGCCTTTGTTGCCCTCGCTCATCGATGAGCCTTGGGAGCCCAACACCATGTATCTGGTGTGTGGTTTGTCTCTCCTCGGACCGCTGTTGGTAGCTACTCACCACTGCTGACCGGGAGCACCTCACCAGCCTTGTTGTTTCAGAAATGCTCTGACACAGTCGTCTGGCCAAAACAATTTGGCCTTTGTCGAAGTTGCTTAAGTCTTTACTCCTGTCCATTTCTCCTTTATCCAACTAGTTGACTATTAGAACAGATTGTTCACTTACCATCTTATCTACTCAGACCTTGACATGTGCCCTTGTTAGAAAAATCCCCTGTGATAAATCTTAATGTTTTGGCTCATCAGTGTATATGTGGGGGTCTATATATGTACTCATGAATTCAAAACGAAATACACTTTAACTTTGTCTTTATTGCTTCCTGAACATCTCATCTTAATAGCTAATAATGGGGGGGAGTGGTAAGATAAAACAAATAAAGGTCATAATGCGATTGACTGATATTTCAGACTTCATGCGGTTTTCAACAAAGGCTAAAGACTCCACTACAAAATATTTGAAGAGGCTTGATCTAGAATGATTGCATTGAAATATCAGAACATTTCCTTAACACATCTTCAGTCAGTGGAATGACAGTGTTTCACAACATTTATTTATGGGTAATAATGTGGGCGTTTACAAAAGCACATACACTTTTTTTCTATTGGCCAACAGCAGGCGTAAACGCAAGCTGCACCCTTATTCTCTCTTCCTTCGGTTTCACAAAGCCACACAATTAGTTCACCTCAAACAAACTACAGGTGACCGCTGCAAACAAAACCCCTGGCATTTCCTGGTTGCAACACAGACCACTGAATGTTTGTTCCAGTGAGACAACTAAAGCTAAATGGTGATACGTTTAAAACATCAACACTGTTTTACAGATATTTTAAGCTGGTCAACCAAATGTATAGTACTTGTCTGGGTAAATCTGACTTCCGCAAGGAGATAAATAATTAGGGATAATGGCTTATGGATAATAAGGATTAATGTTTAGATTGCAAAGTACACATTTTATTTTAGGATAATCAACATCCCTTCTGCATGGAATAGGAGGACTTTTCTTTTCGTAGTTGTTTCTTTACAGCCTAACCGAGTGACAAATCCAGAAATACCGGTCGGTCCCATCGTCAACAGACTCAAACTAGACTAGCAAGTCGACCCACTATCCTGCAGGCAGAAGCGAGTTAATAAAACAACACAGATGTGTGAGCATGTTTGAGAACAAAGTGTATCCAAACGCTATTTCCCTTATGTTAACCACAAATCCACTCCCAAAAAATACTAACATAGCTCCTTGTTGATCAAGGTGAGTAATAATGCTCTCTTATCTATAATGTTGGTAAGTTCGTACAATAGCAGGTCAATCTTCAACATGCTTCCTTCATTTACACAGTATGGGCCTTGAAACACTGTTTACTCAGCAGAAGGATTTAACTACACTGTCTCTCTCTTTCTGTCCCTTTCTGCCAGTCTACCTCGTTGCGTGCTTTTGTGTGTATAAATCAATTCAACAAATCATTTTGGCAAATCTAAATTATTTGGCTGTGGTATGTGAAATCCAGCCCAGTTAGTAGGGCCTAATTATAATCCCATGACGTCTCAATATCCGAACAGGCAGAACCAGGAAGCCTTACTAATAGGTGACCTGACCTCTCCCCTCTCACTAGCAGATGCACGCACACTTACACACTGCCTGCAAAATAGATGGCCCGTTTTCAGGTGCCTGCTGAGTGTAGGACACCTCGCCAGTCTTCCAGTAGAGATAAGAGGCCCTTCTGCATGAAAACACACTATAATGTGTAATGCGTCTGTATTCTGAGGGAACACATTGACCGGAGGCCAATTCTTGCGAAGTGAACAATCTACATTTGTCCTCATTTGTCTAATTCATTAAATGTTCTGTATTCTAAAGAGGTTTTAACTATCAACATGATTTCTGAACAGGTGTACACCACCTCCTGTATAGTGTGAGTGTGCACAGGTAAATGCGTATGCTTACTTCACATTTGTTATACTGGGGTTAAAAACGTTTGCATACAGAGGAAGTGTCTCTTAGATGTCTTAATACAAATATGTCACTAATGTTAGAAGTTTACAAAGTAGGCTATGACTCCAAGCAGCATCAACCCATGTATTTGTTAAACATAGACGCGATACTTTTAAAGCTATAAGTATAGACAATCAATTAACTTAATGTGACACATTTGACAAGAGTGGCATTTGCCAAATTATACGTAACAACCAAATACCACACACCTGACCTGAGTAGGTACATCAACAATAAGTATTTCCTTACCCCGTAAAAAAAACGATAAATACCACATGAACAGGATCACATCCACGGCCAAACGTCCACGTTTATTGAATGTTGTTACTTTGTGTTAGTATACGTTTCAATTCGTAAATGTAAGCTTCGGACGAAACAAGTGCCCCAACAACAAAACCAGGAACGATTATTCCCGTCCTGCGCCTGAATGTTTCCTTCTCAAGCATTCTGGGGGTTGTAGTTTCCGGTTGAACCTATCGCGGTACTCAAGTTAATTTCATTTAACGTGTTACAAAAACATCTACTTTGCTTAACAAAAAAAACATGCCATGACCAAGTGTTTATTTTTTTACCTATAAAATGTAGCTCAATTTAAACGAGACAACGCGTGTAACGTTCCTCAACGGAGGGACAACTATTCTAGAACTATCCAAAGCCGCTCTAAAAAAAAAATCATTGATAACGATGGAATTATCGGTGACCATAGCAACGAGACGATTGAGAAATAATATGTCTCTTCAATCACAACAATCTTTCTTCAAATCATCAAATATGCACAGGTGACGGACGACTAACGTTTTTTGTAAAAAAAAATCTAGATTTAAAAAGTAAATTACTTGTACGAAAAACGCTACAAGTTAAATCTGTGTAAAATAATATGGCCATTAGTATGGATTGTGTCGCTTGCTGTTGGAAGAACACAACTTAGGCCTAGCTTTCCAAACGTCTTCAAAATCCTATGGAAAACGTAATACCATGTATTTATTTGGTGTTATTTAGGTAACTGGACCAACTGATAAAGAATGGAGTGCCACAGCACATCACTAGAGCAGAATGAACCACTGGCCAGAAAGGCTGGGGAGCAACAGGGGGTAAGATTCTTTAAGATGGCCAGAGTGGGCAAGAGGAGAAAGTGCTCAGCTCATGGTTTTATGGACAAAGCAAGGAGCAGGAGTTGCCCAGTGGCAGGCCTCACTGTAAAGCATTGCTGTGGGGACAACAACCAGCCAGTAGTTTTAAGGGGGACTGGAAGCCAAGGTGTCTGTTGGAGCCCTGACCGAGCCACCACCCTGAGGTCTGTTACCTCCGGGCAAAACCCAGAGAAACAGGTCACTGTGCTGATCAAGTTGTCTGGTGGAGGCAGAACAGAAATACGGTGCAAGGAACCTAACACCCAAGGCAATTGTGAAGAGGGGGCTCCACTGAAAAGAGATGAATGGACCCCCTACAGCACCGCCCATCAGCAGATCCCTGTAGAGGGGCTTGTCTCCAAGAGGACTTCAGCTCCTCTGGGTTATGGTAATTGGAGAAAGAAAGGCACATGGAGGCTAGACACATTACGCTGGTACAGCAGCTTGCCTGTGTATGCTGACAGAGGCCCAATGCCATTCCGTCGGAAGAGATGTGTGAGCATGACGGCCAGCACATCCTGGGCTGACGACCAATACTGGGCATCCTGGGATGGCTGGGACGAGGTCATCATCTGGGGGGACGAGGGGAGGAAAGAACAGAGAAAGAAGAAACCAAATGTCGAGGAGAGGAGGAAGGAGGGTAGGGAGAAGTGTGAAGGAGGAAAGGAGGATGGGAAGGCAGGTGGTTATGGGTGGACAGAAGGGCCAGCAGAACAAGTAGATACAGAGACAGACGTCCAGGATCCAGAGAACAGCCCAGAGCACGGCGTATACCACGAGGACTCAATTACTGCTCCTCGTTACTGCCCATACAGAGAACAAATTGATAAATAATAATAAAAAATATATTGCATTTTGAAATGCATTTTTATCAGTGACATACATTTGAGAATTGTATTTCAAAAACATACTTTCTCCCATTTCCCATATATTTTATATTCTTCACATTTCACAATATATTCTCTGTATGGGTGCACAGAATTAGCCAAAAAAAATATCAGTTTACATATCACAGTAGAATACAGATATTTTCAAAATTATTTTACGAGGGATTTTCTTGAAATTTTAAGTGAGCAAATTTATTGTGCTGTGAAATCATTGTCTAGGGGTTATAACTGCTAAAATATAACTAGTATTAACCCATTTAGCGATTTCTGTATACACCCAGGTCGGTTGTGTTTGTATGGCACTCACTGCCCTCGTTTAAAAAAGACACACCAATACAAAGACAGCAAACCAATAACGGGGGTACCAAACAGATACTCACTGGCATGTGGATGTAATGTGTGGGACCTTGTTTGACATTAACCCGTTTTCAGTAGAAACAAGTAGTATTGGTTATCTGATCTTGGGCTGCACTGCCGCCAAGTGGTAGAAACCAGACACTGCATTTTGAGAGTTTACTTGTTGGTACTCAATCACATGCATTTTGAAGCTCCTATTTATTTCCCTCTTCATCTACACAGCAACACTTCTACAAAAGCAACACAGTGTAGGACACACAAATGCATTTATGATTATCAGACTTTTGTGGATTGCACCTTTATAAGAAACATTAAATCTTCGAATGTACTGTATGTGAATACACAATATATTACAATGCGCAAATACCTCACTGTGAGATGAATTGAAAATATATGACACCATGACATAGTAAACAACGAGAGAAAAGTCAACAACAGAAGCATGTGTAGAAATAGAGAAAAAGGAGCGTGGTCATGTGGCACCATGCTGCTTTATTATCTAGAGCAGACCGTTGGATTTGATCTGATATCAACAGGCAAAGCCAACATCCTACTCTTACTGTGCATCTGATACGAAGAAAGTGAGTGAGAAAAAGGCCAAGTGCTGCTGGTTGATCACAAGTCCAAATGAGTATTAGTACAATTTCTGGATTAGAAACATGAAACATATAGAACAAACATTAAAAAAAATGTTTTTTTTCTACAGAGCTCAAATACCTCATGAAATACAATGAATGTCAACAACTATGTACAGAAAACCCCATCAATAATAGATTAATATATATTTATATTTTTTTTTACCCACTAAAATACACCAAAGAAGCAGCTATTTATCATCTCAGGAACTATTTTTTTTTTTAAACCGTTTTCTTTTTAAATATCCTTCAGCTGTAAATGTGAAAACTCAAAGAGAAAATGAAACGTAAATAAATTAAAAAATATAACCACAAAATCAGTTCATGTTTTTTTGTGATGCTGGAATACTGCCGAGTGTAAAGACAGAGATGACAAGAAACTCTCTATTGGATCCATAACGTTTGTTCAATGATTCCAAAATGGATACGACACATTCATCTGTCAAGTCTGAGAAAGTCTGCAGTTCATTGTTGACTTGAGAGTAGAAATATACAGAGCTTCATGAATTAAGATGCAGGCCACAGACAGAGATAAAAGACAAGGGCACTTTTACATTGAGCTACCTAGGTGGACCTCCATGGCCCAGGGGAGACCCAAAGCTTCCCAGGTAGAGTCTTATCCTGGGCAGAAACAGCTCAAGAGAGTCCTGGGGTTAGCAGCCTTCTGGTTGTCCCGAAGTTAGATTCACAGTTGACTCCTAATATTTGCCACCCATTTGTGGAAACTAGGCAATATTTTTTTTAAAGATAGAGGATAAGTAGCGAGTAGGAGGGAGTTTCTCACAAGATACTGTGTGTCCTGTGTGGACATGAACATGCATTCATACATACATACTGTAGTGTAAGGATGTGGCATCTTGACAAGAAAGCAACAACGTCCTGAGATATGTACTGTACACATTGATGAGGCCTCTGAAAGAGTGATAAACGTGAACATCTGTAAAAAATAAAGAACAAAAATATATTCATATATTTATATCTACATCTTGGGGCGGCAGATGGCCTAATGGTTCGAGCATCCACCGGTTGGCGAAGAGTTGCTAGGTCGAATCCCAGAGTCGCCAAAGTGAAAACATTTATAGTTCTGCCCTTGAGCAAGACAAACCCTAGTTGCCCCTGTAAATAACTCTGTATTAGAGCATCTGCTAAATGACTAAATGTATTAATTCATCTGTATGATTGGGTGGGGGGTAAAGATGTTCTGTTAGGATGGACTAGACCGAGGCAGGGCCAGTATCCGTCCATTGGTCTTTCCCCCGTTCATGTGTGTGTATGGGATGTGTTCCTCATAGCTGTTTGGCCTCAACCCCAGCGATGAACCCGCCTCGCCCCGCTCTGAGCTGTGGTCCCCCCTCTGTGAATAGGAGGAGGTGTGGTCCCCCCTCTGTGAATAGGAGGAGGTGTGGTCCCCCCTCTGTGAATAGGAGGAGGTGTGGTCCCCTCTCTGTGAATAGGAGGAGGTGTGGTCCCCTCTCTGTGAATAGGAGGAGGGATCCAGAGGGATGCTCTCCATGTCCATGTCTAGGTCAAAGTCATCCTGCTCCGGAGGCTTGTTTTCCTGGCTGTAGTAGAACGAGACCTCCTGAAAAGACGGGTGAAGGTCCTCGTGAAGCATCTCAATGATCTCCTGGAAGCTGGGGCGCAGCTTGGGGTTGTACTGCCAGCACATGGACATCAGATTGTGTCTAAGGGGAGAGGGAGCTGCTGTTAGAAAACATATTTAAGAGCTGTATGTTTGTCAGTGTTATGACTTTATAGAAATTTGTATTAGAAATGTAACCCATTATAAATGTAAGCCATTGTAAATGTAACCCATTATAAATGTAAGCCATTGTAAATGTAACCCATTATAAATGTAACCCATTATAAATGTAAGCCATTGTAAATGTAACCCATTATAAATGTAACCCATTATAAATGTAAGCCATTGTAAATGTAACCCATTATAAATGTAACCCATTATAAATGTAACCCATTATAAATGTAACCCATTGTAAATGTAACCCATTGTAAATGTAACCCATTATAAATGTAACCCATTATAAATGTAAGCCATTGTAAATGTAACCCATTATAAATGTAACCCATTATAAATGTAAGCCATTGTAAATGTAACCCATTATAAATGTAACCCATTGTAAATGTAACCCATTGTAAATGTAACCCATTACAAATGTAACCCATTATAAATGTAAGCCATTGTAAATGTAACCCATTATAAATGTAACCCATTATAAATGTAAGCCATTGTAAATGTAACCCATTATAAATGTAACCCATTATAAATGTAAGCCATTGTAAATGTAAGCCATTATAAATGTAACCCA
This sequence comes from Dallia pectoralis, assembly GCA_029465975.1. NCBI lineage: Eukaryota > Metazoa > Chordata > Actinopteri > Esociformes > Umbridae > Dallia > Dallia pectoralis. The sequence continues at coordinate 9,663,283 of CM055732.1, read as the reverse complement.
TTATAAATGTAAGCCATTGTAAATGTAACCCATTATAAATGTAATCCATTATAAATGTAAGCCAATGTAAATGTAACCCATTATAAATGTAACCCATTATAAATGTAAGCCATTGTAAATGTAACCCATTATAAATGTAACCCATTATAAATGTAAGCCAATGTAAATGTAACCCATTATAAATGTAACCCATTATAAATGTAAGCCATTGTAAATGTAACTCATTATAAATGTAACCCATTATAAATGTCACCCATTATAAATGTCACCCATTTAAAATGAAACACATTAGAAATCTAACACATTAGAAATCTAAAATGTTACCCATTTTAAATGAAAACCATAAAAAAATGTATCCTATTATAAATGTAATCCATTATAAATGTAACCCAGAAAAAATGTTACCCGGAAAATGAACTTGAACATATCAGTACAGCACAGAACATAGATATGTATATTACAGCACATGTGCATTATGATTGAAACTTACAGGCGATCAGCACAGTTGTCTGGTCGGTCAAGATATCCTCCGTCCATGACGAACTTTAGGACCTGCTCATTGGAGAGGCCCTGGTACGGCTGCTCCGCCAGCGTGCTGATTTCCCATAACACCACACCAAATGACCTGGATGAATGCACCAAAAATACAAGACACACCCAGCATCAGTGACAAGGAAAACCCCCAAAGGTGGACAAGTAGGGAGAAACATTAACAAGCACATTATGTCTCTGGACATTTGGCAGTTATTGACAGACAGAACAATGTGTCCTTACCAGCAGTCTGAGTGTGCGGTGAACACTCCATCCTTTAAAGACTCAGGAGCCATCCAGCGGACAGGAAGCAGACCTTTACCTCCCTTCCTATAGTAGTCAGTCTCATATATGTCTCGGGTCATTCCAAAATCTAAGGACGGTTGGCAAATACAACAGAACCCAGAGATCTGTTATTACCACAGAAACATCAAGATCATTTTCTTTTGACACGATTTTTACTCGATTCACCCATGTGGGCGTGGTCAACATCGGATTAATATACAGCCTATGGAAACTATACAAATCCTACTGTTAGATAGACACACCTCCTATCTTGACAGTGAAGTCCTGAGCCACCATGCAGTTCCTGGCAGCCAGATCTCTGTGAACAAACTTCTTTGCATTCAGGTAGGCCATGCCATCGGCTATCTCCGCCGCCATCTGGATCATCTCCCTCAGGGTGGGGGGAGAGCGCCCCGTGGGGTTATTCTGGCAAAACAACACCAAAAATAAATACCACAGATATTCCACGACCCAGGTGGTATGAATGCATTACAAATAATAAGGAACAAGAAGGCAGTGGTGTGCAAACCTCAGAGTCAGGGCGGAGGCAGCGCAGGTAGCTCTTCAAATCGCCGTGGGTCATCAGCTCCATGACAACGAGTGTCGGCTGGCCCTTCGAGACCACGCCCATCAGACGCACCTGAGGGAGGGGGGGACATTTTAATGAATTCCTTACAGTTCACCTAAAGCTGCAGTATCTGCCAACATAATAGAAACATTAACAGTGTCTTTATGGGGTGTTGAACCATCAACAAGTCAGAGAGCTTGAATGTTTCTTATTGCAGATTCTAGTAGGATGAGAGGTTTCCTTGGAGGGAAATTAGTTGGGCAGCAGTACTCTTTCTACAAACATTATATCTTGTGTTTTGCTGGAAAACCAAAAAAACCTGATGAAGCAAACTCGTGTGGAATGCTCCTCATTCACTATTTGCCTTTTCTATTTTTGTCTGTGCTCTGTTCAGCATACACTTGTGATGACCAGAGTGCGTAGTGATGACCGGAGTGCGTAGTGATGACCAGAGTGCGTAGTGATGACCAGAGTGCGTAGTGATGACCAGAGTGCGTAGTGATGACCAGAGTGCGTAGTGATGACCAGAGTGCGTAGTGATGACCAGAGTGCGTAGTGATGACCAGAGTGCGTAGTGATGACCAGAGTGCGTAGTGATGACCAGAGTGCGTAGTGATGACCAGAGTGTGTAGTGATGACCAGAGTGCGTAGTGATGACCAGAGTGCGTAGTGATGACCAGAGTAGCGCAGTGATGACCAGAGTATCGTAGTGATGACCAGAGTGCGTAGTGATGACCAGAGTGCGTAGTGATGACCAGAGTGCGTAGTGATGACCTGAGTGCGTAGTGATGACCAGAGTGCGTAGTGATGACCAGAGTGCGTAGTGATGACCAGAGTGCATAGTGATGACCAGAGTGCGTAGTGATGACCAGAGTGCGTAGTGATGATCAGAGTGCGTAGTGATGACCAGAGTGCGTAGTGATGACCAGAGTGCGTAGTGATGACCAGAGTGTGCGGTCGTCTCAACTTCCTAATAAATGACTGCAGTAAAGCTAACATAGCATCTCCATTAGCCCTATACGAGTCATTTCCATTAGCCCTATACGAGTCATCTCCATTAACCCTATACGAGTCATCTCCATAAACCCTATACGAGTCATCTCCATAAACCCTATACGAGTCATTTCCATTAGCCCTATACGAGTCATCTCCATTAACCCAATACGAGTCATCTCCATTAGCCCTATACGAGTCATCTCCATTAGCCCTATACGAGTCATCTCCATTAGCCCAATACGAGTCATCTCCATTAGCCCTATACGAGTCATCTCCATTAGCCCTATACGAGTCATTTCCATTAACCCTATACGAGTCATCTCCATAAACCCTATACGAGTCATTTCCATTAGCCCTATACGAGTCATCTCCATTAGCCCTATACGAGTCATCTCCATTAGCCCTATACGAGTCATCTCCATTAGCCCTATACGAGTCATCTCCATTAGCCCTATACAAGTCATCTCCATTAGCCCTATACGAGTCATCTCCATTAGCCCAATACGAGTCATCTCCATTAGCCCTATACGAGTCATCTCCATTAGCCCTATACGAGTCATTTCCATTAACCCTATACGAGTCATCTCCATTAGCCCTATACGAGTCATCTCCATTAGCCCTATACGAGTCATTTCCATTAACCCTATACGAGTCATCTCCATTAGCCCTATACGAGTCATCTCCATTAGCCCTATACGAGTCATCTCCATTAGCCCTATACGAGTCATCTCCATTAGCCCTATACGAGTCATTTCCATTAACCCTATACGAGTCATCTCCATAAAACCTATACGAGTCATCTCCATTAGCCCTATACGAGTCATTTCCATTAACCCTATACGAGTCATCTCCATTAGCCCAATACGAGTCATCTCCATTAGCCCTATACGAGTCATCTCCATTAGCCCTATACGAGTCATTTCCATTAACCCTATACGAGTCATCTCCATAAACCCTATACGAGTCATCTCCATTAGCCCTATACGAGTCATTTCCATTAACCCTATACGAGTCATCTCCATTAACCCAATACGAGTCATCTCCATTAGCCCTATACAAGTCTTACCACATGGTGGCAGGTGAAGCCTTTCATCACAGAAGCCTCGTTGAGGAACTCGATCCTCTCTCTCAGACTGGCTGACTCGTTCACCGTCTTCACCGCTACCCGCGTCTCCGGCTCTCCCTTAACGATGTCTTTGGCGATGCCCTCATAGACCATGCCGAATGAGCCCTGACCCAGCTCACGCAGGATGTTAATCTTATCTCTGCCCACCTCCCAGTCGTCAGGCTCGTACACTACAGAACACACACACACACACACATACATGTGCAACGTCAATGACACATAGAAAAGCGTTGGACATTCTTCATCTCTGATTAGCAAGGAGATGGAATTAAAATGCAAACAGTTGACATTCCACTAGTTACACCCGTTCAAACATCACCATTAGGTCGGCAGGCCCAAAGTGAAGCATATGATGTGTCCTTACCGTCTGCAGCACTCAGGTACTCTGGGTTGGAGGAGGTGTAGAGGGGACCTGACGGGCCCTGGGTTTGTCTTCAGGTGAAACAATGACACAGAGAACAAATAACTACCTGGTCCCCATCCTTATCGAGGGTGTTTGTGTGGTATACAATAATATATTACAGGTATGACAAGGTTTATCCAGTTTGAGAAACAGAAGTCAGGTGAGAAGTTGTGAAACAAGAAATGTCCATCTAGAACAGGCTACCCCTGCTATTTATAATCAGTAGAGTTGACTGTGGTGAGATGTGTAGAAGCCATGAAACGTACTTCTTCTTGAGCACGACAAACACTCCTGTCGCGATCAGGATCAGCAGAACAATAAAGATGACAGGGCCAATGATAATCTTCACCAAGTTGGATGGGTCCACCCCTAGAAAAAGGTCACCATGGAGACAGATCAATGATACTGTTAATTTGATTATGCCAACGCTTAACATCTGGGAGATGCAGGCCAACGCTTAACATCTGGGAGATGCAGGCCAACGCTTAACATCTGGGAGATGCAGGCCAACGCTTAACATCTGGGAGATGCAGGCCAACGCTTAACATCTGGGAGATGCAGGCCAACGCTTAACATCTGGGAGATGCAGGCCAACGCTTAACATCTGGGAGATGCAGGCCAACGCTTAACATCTGGGAGATGCAGGCCAACGCTTAACATCTGGGAGATGCAGGCCAACGCTTAACATCTGGGAGATGCAGGCCAACGCTTAACATCTGGGAGATGCAGGCCAACGCTTAACATCTGGGAGATGCAGGCCAACGCTTAACATCTGGGAGATGCAGGCCAACGCTTAACATCTGGGAGATGCAGGCCAACGCTTAACATCTGGGAGATGCAGGCCAACGCTTAACATCTGGGAGATGCAGGCCAACGCTTAACATCTGGGAGATGCAGGCCAACGCTTAACATCTGGGAGATGCAGGCCAACGCTTAACATCTGGGAGATGCAGGCCAAGTTACTGATGATGTACAAACTACAGATACAAGATGTGTGCAGTAGTATCTGGTCTCTTACGTGGGTCATTGACATAGAAGTGTATGGGCTCAGTCCAGGAGCCATTTCCTGAAAGCGAGGTAGCTCGGATCCTCACGCTGTAGTTCCCAGGATGCCCCACTCTCAGTTTGCAACCCTTTGACTGCTGGTACATTTTCCTCGACACACAGTGATGCATCTCCTGCAAACCACAATATTTTGTTTATTGTCCACAATGGTAAAATGGATACTAATATTTAATTCATTGTCCCCAATGGTAAAACAGAGAGGGGGACTAATATTTAATTTATTGTCCCCAATGGTAAAACGGAGAGGGGGACTAATATTTTATGTATTGTCCCCAATGGTAAAATGGAGAGGGGGACTAATATTTAATTTATTGTCCCCAATGGTAAAACAGAGGGGACTAATATTTTATGTATTGTCCCCAATGGTAAAACGGAGGGGGACTAATATTTTATGTAATGTCCCAAATGGTAAAACAGAGGGGGACTAATATTTCATGTATTGTCCCCAATGGTAAAATGGAGAGGGGGACTAATATTTAATTTATTGTCCCCAATGGTAAAATGGAGAGGGGGACTAATATTTAATTTATTGTCCCCAATGGCACTAGTTTGCTGTACTTCATAACTCGGCCATAGCTGACATGACTGACTAAACCTGGGGAGATGATGTGCTGTGGCAGATTTCCAAATTTACAATGAGCAAAGAGCTATAGTAATCAAAATAAATCTGTTATTCACACACAATCTCAATTTGGATGTGCGGCATCAGGTGTGGGGTGTGATATGTTTATGCATTTGTTTATCTGTTTTTAGGAGAGGAGTTGGAAAGAACAACAGAGTTGAAGCCACTTAGATATATAAATAATACGTGAATGATTGAGAACAGGAAATGATCAACAAGCCAAATAATCAAATGCATTTATATTTTGGCTCGAAAAACAGCCTGACTGAATAGAACGGCTACGCCAATCAGGCCTATTTTAAATCACAGCATACGTGTCAAAAACAAAACAAACAACCTGGTTTGAGAAAAACATGTTTGTGTAATCAGCGTTCGACCATCATCCCAGCTGTTTTCATCAGCCCGGACTGTGGTCTGCGTGGCGTTTCCATGGAAACGCGATCACATCCCTGCTGCAACTTAGCGTTTGTTATTACTTTTCCATTAACAATCCAATTGACTAAACAAGGGCAGTGAGTCTCAGTGGGACCTGCTCATTGTATTAACCCAGTGTGCGTGGGCACAGACAATGTATTGTGTTGCTGTCAAGCCATGAAAGGTACCAACAACTGTGCCGATGTGTGCACCATGAATAAAAAGATAATACACATTTAGCCCAAATAGGAAAGGTTAAGAAAATTTACATTTTCAAATCGCAAACGTCCCATCTTAAAGTGTGTAAAATAGTGTGTGTTCCTTTGTGTAGTCATGCATTTGGTTGTCTATATGTTAAGGCATAGATACCTGCGTGTGTGTGTGTGTGTGTGTGTGTGTGCGTGCGTGCGTGTGTGTGCGTGCGTTGTCACCTCTGTGTCTTCCAGTCTCTTGTAGTTGACCTCATACAGGATGATCATTCCGTTTGGGGCTTTAGGCTCCTGCCACTCGATGTGAACAGTATACTCAAACACCTCAGCACTGATGACACCCAGGATGTCATCTGCTTTATCTGTATCCAGGAAACACAAGGTGTTCAAATGGACTCATAAACACCACCACGGCAAAACAGAACAACTAAAAACGCAGACGTGACGTCACGTGCTCGTACACTGGTTGTTTTGTTGGGTGTGCGTGTGTGTGTAGTGTGTGTGTGAGTGTGTGTGTGTGTGTGTAGTGTTGGGTCTAGGCACGTGGGTGACCTCACCCTCTGGCAGGGTGCGAGCTGAGACGAAGGCTGCCATGCTGCAGCGACTGGGGTCCGTGGGGTGGTTGCAGGCCATCACGTCGATCTGGTACGAGGTGAAGTGGCGCAGGTCTGAGATGACCGTCGATTCCTTGGCCAACACCATCAGTCTGATCTTCACACTCTCCACGGTGTTACCCTCTTCATCGTCGGGGCTGCGGGTGGCAAAGCCCTCCGGCAGGGTGGGAGGCGTGGCCAGGGACGACGGCTGAGTGGAATTGGCCACACCTACGGCGGAGCGCCGTTGTCTTGGTCTGGAGGGGAAAACAAATACATCAGACAAGCTCTTACAATAACTGTTAGCTAAATATATTGCTCCATTATATTGGCACTGTTACTGGGTGCAGTGTCAAGTTGTATGTATAACCAAACAGATGAAAACAAACTAAGTTTTTGTTGAAAGTTATTTTCGGCCAACCTGGTTAAATAAAGGTTAAATAAAATAAAAAATAAAAAAGAATTTGCTAATCAAAAGCCCAGGCATGGATGCAATTGTTGGCCACCAGGGGGGGCACTGGGTCTTCAGTTAGTCGTAAAGGAACATAACAGGGTTGTGTCTCAAGACTGTCCTTCCATTAGTGTGCTGTTATGTGTGTGTGTGTGTGTGTGTGTGTGTGAGTGTGTGTGTGTGTGTGTGAGAAGCGTGCTGTGCATGCTGTGTGTGCGTGCTGTTATGTGTGTGTGTGTGTGTGTGTGTGTGTGATGCATGTGCTGTTATGTGTGTGTGTGTGCTGTTATGTGAATGTGTACAATGTGTGTATGTGCATGTGAAACGTGCTTTTGTCATCCCGATATAGATGACAAAAACATTCATTTCTATTAACAGAGTAGCTGACTGAGGTTGTTGACATACGTACTTGGGCTCAAAGACCTCATTGTGGATGTAATTCTCAAAGGTCTTGCGGTACTCTGAGTCCTCTGCTTCCTTCTTTAACTGCTTCTCTGTTTTAGGACAGGCACAGCAGCGGCCACCCTGCCCTTCGTCCTCCGTCTGGTTCCACTTTGCCTCACCGTCACTGTCAACCTTGGTGGGCAACCGTGAAGGCAGCTTCATACCTGGATGGAGGCAGGCATGGAGAGTCAGAGGTAAAGACAGACATGAATGGAGGCAGACAGACAGGGAGAGTCAGAGGTAGGGAAAGACATGAATGGAGGCAGGCTGGGAGAGTCAGAGGTAAGGACAGACATGGATGGAGGCAGGCTGGGAGAGTCAGAGGTAAGGAAAGACATGAATGGAGGCAGAAAAGGAGAGTCAGAGGTAAAGACAGACATGGATAGAGGCAGACAAAGAGAGTCAGAGGTAAGGAAAGACTTGAATGGAGGCAGGCAGGGAGAGTCAGAGGTAAGGACAGACATGGATGGAGGCAGACAGGCAGAGGTAAGGACAGACATGGATGGAGGCAGACAGGCAGAGGTAAGGACAGACATGGATGGAGGCAGACAGGCAGAGGTAAGGACAGACATGGATGGAGGCAGACAGGCAGAGGTATACCCCAAACTCAGAAGAGAAGAATCATGGGGAGAAAACAAACCTTAGCATTGTGTTCGATATAATGTAGGAGAATATAGAATATATAAACCTAAGCTCATGTTTGCCGGACAAGAAATAACAGAATAAGTGAAGAGAAAAGAAGGGGTAGAAAGAAACGAGTGTAAAACATTTTTTCTTCTTACTCATAAATAAACCACACCTAAGTGTAGCCTTTAATTGTATTCTCCGTTTATGAAAGTGGAACGATATAAACATAGTTATTTGATACCGGTACATCATTTGGCGGTGGATTTTACATTTAACATTTCAGCATGAAAATATGCAATTGTACATTGGATCTTTGCCAAGATTGGATCTTTGCTACTTGAAAGAAACATGTACTTTGACACTTCTCTTGAAGGCGAGTGTTATCCTCTAAGCCTTTGTCAGAATGCATGTAAGCCATCTTCTGTATGATAATGGATTACATTTCTATGACATTATTTTTCTGGTGATTAATATTACACCCCACTGACAGTCCTCATAAGACTAGGATTGTCAGATTAAGTGACTGGGTTGGAGTGAAGGACTAGATGACTAGATGAGGACTAGATGAGGACTAGATGACTAGATGAGGACTAGATGAGGACTAGATGATGACTAGATGAGGACTAGATGATGACTAGATGATGACTAGATGATGAATAGATGATGACTAGATGAGGACTAGATGACTAGGTGAGGACTAGATGACTAGATGAGGACTAGATGAGGACTAGATGAGGACTAGATGAGGACTAGATGAGGCTTTGCATCATGTTATGGGAAAACATATCAGTTATGTATTTAATCCACCTCTGAACCACACATCTCTTGTCCACTGACTTTCTCTGGCAGTAGTCCCAATAGAACATTATAGTCCATCTGGGAAATACAGTCTCACACTCTGCTTTCTGTAGCGGTCAATCTAATATCGATATTAAAATAACTGTGACATCTGAACCAACTCTTCCTTCAGATAAAAGTGAAACTGATAGAATTTACAATAACTGTCCACCAAGACAGAGACGTACCTTTCTGACAGTAGTCAAACTTGTAGAGCTCACTGGCTTCTGGCTGCTGCTGACAATAAACCAGGTAGTGTGTGATGTTCCCATTGGGGTCCGTGGGGGGCTTCCACTTTAGGATGATCTGAGAAGACGAGTTAGATGACGAGATGGGGTCCAAGGGCACGGAGGGCTCTGAGGAGGGACACAGACACATGCCATATGAGTTAACGTTTGAGGCAGACATCGTGATTCAACCCTGCTCACTCAAACAAGAACATTTATTACACTATATACTGTTGTAATGCATGTTGTAATTTACATTACATTTAGTGTATTACACTATATACTGTTGTAATGCATGTTGTAATTTACATTATATTTAATTTATTACACTATATACTGTTGTAATGCATGTTGTAATTTACATTACATTTAATTTATTACACTATATACTGTTGTAATGCATGTTGTAATTTACATTATATTTAATTTATTACACTATATACTGTTGTAATGCATGTTGTAATTTACATTACATTTAGTTTATTACACTATATACTGTTGTAATGCATGTTGTAATTTACATTATATTTAATTTATTACACTATATACTGTTGTAATGCATGTTGTAATTTACATTACATTTTAATTTATTACACTATATACTGTTGTAATGCATGTTGTAATTTACATTACATTTAGTTTATTACACTATATACGCCATACTATCGATCTGTCCAAGGCATTTGATTCTGTTAACCATCATGTTCTTATCAGCCGACTCAATAGTCTGGGCTTCTCTCAGGACTGCCTCACCTGGTTCTCCAACTATCTCTCCGACAGGGTCCAGTGTGTTAAATCAGAGGGCCTGCTGTCGGGACCACAGGGTTCAATTCTCAGGCCGACTCTATTCTCTCTAAACATTAACGGTGCGGCTCTCGCTGTTGGAGACTCAGATTCATCTCTATGCAGATGAGACCATTCTGTATACTTCAGGCCCTTTGTTAGATACTGTGCTCTCAAATCTCCAGGAGAGTTTCAATTCTACAATTATGTGGATAATCGGCTTCCTTTTCCACAACAGGGCCTCCTTCACTCATGCTGCCTAACTTGCCTTGGTGGAGATGACTATTATACCAATGTTCGACTTGTCATTTATAGAACTGCCACAAACTCTCTCCTGAAAAAATATGGTTGTGGTTTACCACAGTGTTATACATTCTGTTACCAACACCCACCACTGCAACCTTTACTCATTAGTCGACTAAACACTTGCCGTTTAACTCATTGGTACCAACTCATCTACAAGTCTCTGCTAGGCAAAGTCCCGCTGTACCGAAGCTCTCTCATCACCATTGCTCTGCCCACCCACAGTCTACACTTAAGCAGGTACATTGCCTTAGTCACCCCAAAAGCCTGCACAACATTCGGCCGCCAATCCTTCCAGATTTCAGCCGCCAAGGATTGTAACAAATTACAAAAAGCCCTAAAACTTGAAACCCTCATCTCACCCATTGCATTCAAACTACTCCTGTCTGAACTCTTGTCTGATCACTGTACGTGTTAACTGTCATCTGGTTTTCAACCACCCCGTCTACTCACTTTTGCCATGCCCATTTTGCACAGTGCACACCATTTCAGAAGTGTCTCTGGGCTGTGCCTCTTTCATTGGGCTTAACCCCAAAATACTGCAGAATATGCAAAAAGATTACTTATTTACAGACAAGTATGTTGACGCCTTTATCAGATCCTGACTAGTACGCAGGTTATACCCAGGAAAACGGACGATTAGGGGAGGAGTGAAATGTGCAAATAACATAACTAATCAATAATTAAAAAACGATTTATTTAAAGAAATGTTATAAAAAAGTACAGCATTTAAATACACATATAAATATAAATTAATTAGAATTTCGATGTCCTCGTTAATGGTGCTAGATATTGTCACTGCTAGTTGTCGTCCGTCCGCCTCCCTCACCCCCTTTGAAACATTGTCATGGATGATGGCATCGTACAATGTAGACCTCATACGATGCCATTTTGGTAAACATCGCCCAACCCTAGTGGTATCCTGTGAACAATCACTAATATCCTGTGAATAATAACTAATATCCTGTAAACTATCACTAATATCCTGTGAACAGTCACTAATATCCTGTGAATACTCACTAATATCCTGTGAACACTCACTAATATCCTGTGAACAGTCACTAATATCCTGTAAACACTCACTAATATCCTGTAAACACTCACTAATATCCTATAAACACTCACTAGTATCCTGTAAACACTCACTAGTATCCTGTAAACAATCACTAATATCCTGTAAACACTCACTAATATCCTGTAAACACACACTAATATCCTGTAAACAATCACTAATATCCTGTAAACAATCACTAATATCCTGTAAACACTCACTAATATCCTGTAAACACGCACTAATATCCTGTAAACAATCACTAATATCCTGTAAACAATCACTAATATCCTGTGAACACTCACTAATATCCTGTAAACTATCACAAATATCCTGTAAAAAATCACTAATATCCTGTAAACAATCACTAATATCCTGTAAACAATCACTAATATCCTGTAAACAATCACTAATATCCTGTAAACAATCACAAATATCCTGTGAACACTCACTAATATCCTTTAAACTATCACAAATATCCTGTAAACAATCACTAATATCCTGTAAACAATCACTAATATCCTGTAAACACTCACTAATATCTTGTAAACAATTACTAATATCCTGTGAACAATCCCGTATAACCTGTTACACAATCATATCCTGCTAGCTAACATTCCAATCATTTTGGTGATCCATCCCATACTTGTATGTGGCCAATGTATACACAATATAAAAATAAAACAACTCCCCAAACTTGTATTTCAAACAGATTTTTTAACTGATATGATCTTTCAGAGGAGGATGAGGCAATCGTCAGTCTGCTTGCATATAGGCATTTTAATGACCGATGCCAAGACCATTTAAACATGATAAAATCTGAAAATGTATGGAAACCTGGGAAACACTATGCCAGGGTTGGACAAACTAAGGCCTGCACGCCGAATCTGGCCCTCCAGGCAATTCCATCCAGCCCCCGGTAGGTATTCAAACAGTTTTGAGTAACTTCACAGTTCAATTGATATGCATCTAAATCAGATTTTTTTTATTGTTGCTATAATAAACCTACAGTAGAAATGTTATGTGTAAACATTTAAATCATTACCGTTTTCTGGACCACAAATCATTTATAGTAAAAAAAAATACAAAACACACGTGGCCCTCCATTTACTTTCAAAGTCCAGATGTGGCCCCTAGCTGAAAGGTTTGCCCTCCCCAACACTAGACAGTAAGGTAAATGTCTATGAAAAGAAGTTCAACCTGGATGACAAGTCCAGTTCCACTGCTGGTTCTTGTACGTCACTTTTAGTCTAGCAGTGATTAAGACTCAGAACACCGGGTAAAATAATCAGATCAGTGACATATCCCTGGGCTTTGATAGACATTATTATGTAGGAGCTGGATCATTCCAATATGGACCATGACATCTAATGCATCAATGTTCTCTTTTATTTTTCACTTGCTAAGCACAAGAGGCAATTCAGGACTGTGAACAAACACTGTTCAGTCAGTGACATGTAACTAATAAAGGCCACACAGAAGAGAAAAGATGAGTAATGCTACATACACACAGCTCCAAACAGAAAACAACTACTGACAATGTCACCAAGCACGTGCTGACAGTGCTGGATAGACGTATGTCGACATAACTGGTGGGTATGCGCCAACGGAAGGGAAAGTCAGAGTGGTAAAAAGCCCCGGGTGGGTGACTGGTAGCCAGACAGAGAGCAGAGTAGCAGTCATCTCTGTCATAGTCCTGTTGACATGGCGATGAGTGTCTGATGAGGTGACAAACAGCCACAGGGTACAGGTTAAGACAACATTGTGACACTCTGCTAGAGCTAAATGTACAATAAGCATTATAGCTTCCCGTCTTGAGGCGTGTGTGTCTTTGTTTTTGTGTGTGTGTGTGTTGGAGGGGTGACGAAGTCGTAACAAAGGACAGGATGTCTCAGTTGCCACACAGACAAGAAGGATGAAACTAGAACAACCAGAACACACGTCTGATTACTCCACATGCCGGATTATTTTCAAGCGGTGGTAAACCATGTCAAGGAAGTCCTGACAACACAAACCCACCGAGACCCAAGTGTCACACTTTGCACCCTTTAGGCTGTACGGGGTCAAAGGTAATTCCACTACCCAATCAAAGCCAAGCACTATATAATGACTCAAACAGCCAAACCCTAACCCTAACCTCTCAGCGCTAAGCAACCCTTTCGAGTTCTGCAGCGGTATAATCTAAAGACAACAGATTACCTACTCTCAGTATGCTTATAGGGAAGGGCACTAGGCACACTCGACACTCGACACAGAAACAAGTGAATGGTGATTTCCTAAAAGGAACCGAGAAGAAAATTGTGTGAGCCTTTTTTAACGACATCCTTGCAGCTTTTGATGTCATTGATCGTGTGACATATTGCTATGCGAAACCCAAACGATTTCCAGCACACGCCACATGAATAACTCACAGTACCTACCTAATAGAACAGAGGGCTTTTAGAGTGTTGAGTAGCACAGGGTGACAAACCTGGGGCCAATGACCTTACACTAATGTAAAATAGAGGCTGTGTGTTTACGTGTACTGAGGAGGCAGCATTATAAGTACATATACAAGTGAGCCATACCAGTACAATAAACAACTGAAACTCTTAAACAACAACTCCAGTCAGAGTAGGTAAGTACATGCCAGTCCTAATATTGCAAAAACAAAAGGCATCTAATTTGGGAAAAATCATTGACTCAACTCAACTACACATATTTTTGTTAACTGATGTGGTGAAAGAAATGTCCCTGAGTAACCCAAGATGGCAAACTATTATGTTCCGGGGACTCAGTGCCTGCTAGATGGGAAGTGATTGTGGATATGCATATTTGACACCTCAACCAAGCAGCCATCTCCAGGTCTACTGCCCAGCTATATGGTCAGGTTGTGGTAAAAAAGGACAGTGAAAAATAGACCAAATTTATTCCAAGTGGTTTTTGTAGGGGGTCTTGATGATACCAAGTTCACTGTCTAGTCAGTCAACACACAGCTGCGACACCCACCAGAAGTCGACTAACAGTCCTCAATACTGACACAAATATCACTAAATAGTTCCAAACAGAGCCACAACTACATGGGGCTCAAGCCAGCATAAAGATCAGATAAAAACATGACAAAAGAACAGTTTGTGTTAGCACACAAACATCCTTGCATGACAAGGACATGATAAGATTAGCAGAAACAGCCAGGTGAAACTGAAACAAAGTAGAAGTGTTTCAGAGTGTTTCAGTTGGAATCAGTAGAGCCTTGACACCTGGCCGTCTCTAGCAGAGTGCCAGCCATTGTCTCACATCTGAAAGGAGGAGCAGCGGTGGTTTATCCAGAATGAAGGTCATGACAACACACAATTACGCAGGAACCAAGTCAGACTACAGTCAATACACATGTCTGTGTTCAACCCGAAACCACAGCATGCCTCCTGGAAGAACAGACACGCCCCCCTGCTCAACCCCCCACAGAGTGATTGGCGGGTTGAGGAACCACTCACACCAGAAGTCCAGGTCTACAGAATCCAGGGCTACAGAGACGAGGCCTACTGAAACAGGTACGGCCCTATGGATACTGAGCTACATGTCAAACACAGCTCTTACTGGTGGCATCGGTCGTGACGTAGGTGATCTGGCTCTTGGCTCCGAGGACCTGGTGTTCATCAGAGGCAGAGAGCTGGGTCTTAACCATGATGGCATACTGCGTCCAGGGCTTCAGAGACAAGATCAGAGTGCCTGCAACCCACGACAACACACAACATTACAAAAAACACATAAAAACCCACGACAACGTGTTTGCATGCAGAGCCTTAAGCAACATTTCCATAGCAACATTTCCTCTTGGGGATAATGTATTATTTATTAGCATTGTTATGTGTTGCTTGACACATGGCAACAAATGACTGTTAATGGTTAACAATTGGTGTTTACTCATGGTTGCTACAGTGGCCTGCACACGTATCAGTACGGTATGTTCATGTTACATACATGTAATGGATAAGCAGTTGAAATCATTCAATCATGCTGTAGAGCTGCCAGAACCCATACTCCCAACGGTTTAATCAACTCAACGTTAGTTTATTAATTTAATTCACTTTTGGAGAATGATGTACCATTTAGAATATCCTATACCTGCATTGCTCCCATTCTTTATTTTAGGCCCGTGACCCAGTATGGAGTATCTCTATTAGAGTTGTAAGACAGAAGAGACAGATGGTTACCTGGTTCCGCCTGGTCCTTCCCCTCTGTGGCTCGAGCTGGGGGGTCCAGGTCAACTATCACCCAGTTAGAACCACAAGCATCCTGACCGTCAAACTCTGTCACGTTTTTATAGGGCCTTGGGAGAGGAAGATGTGAGATATCACAGTGAAGAACCAAGGACACACGGCTGAGACATGTGCATACACAGGAATAAACGGGCCTAAATGTGCATACACAGGCATAAACGGGCGTAAATGTGCATACACAGGAATAAACGGGCCTAAATGTGCATACACAGGCATAAACGGGCGTAAATGTGCATACAAATGCATAAACGGGCCTAAATGTGCATACACAGGCATAAACGGGCATAAATGTGCATACACAGGAATACACTGGCCTAAATGTGCATACAAATGCATAAACGGGCCTAAATGTGCATACACAGGCATAAACGGGCATAAATGTGCATACACAGACATAAACGGGCCTAAATGTGCATACACAGGAATACACTGGCCTAAATGTGCATACAAATGCATAAACGGGCCTAAATGTGCATACACAGGCATAAACGGGCATAAATGTGCATAAACGGGCCTAAATGTGCATAAACGGGCCTAAATGTGCATACACGGGCCTAAATGTGCATACAGAGACATAAACGGGCCTAAATGTGCATACACAGGAATACACTGGCCTAAATGTGCATACACAGGCATAAACGGGCCTAAATGTGCATACACAGGCATAAACGGGCCTAAATGTGCATACAAATGCATAAACGGGCCTAAATGTGCATACACAGGCATAAACGGGCATAAATGTGCATAAACGGGCCTAAATGTGCATAAACGGGCCTAAATGTGCATACACGGGCCTAAATGTGCATACAGAGACATACACAGGCACAAACGGGCCTAAATGTGCATACACAGGAATACAATGGCTTAAATGTGCATACACAGGCATAAACGGGCCTAAATGGGCATACACAGGAATACACTGGCTTAAATGTGCATACACAGGCATAAACGGGCCTAAATGTGCATACACAGGAATACACTGGCTTAAATGTGCATACACAGGCATAAATGGGCCTAAATGTGCATACACAGGCATAAACGGGCCTAAATGTGCAAACACAGGCATTAACGGGCCTAAATGTGAATACACAGGAATACACTGGCCTAAATGTGCATACACAGGCATAAATGTGCATACACAGGCATAAACGGGCATAAATGTGCATAAACGGGCCTAAATGTGCATAAACGGGCCTAAATGTGCATACACAGGCATAAACGGGCCTAAATGTGCATACACAGGAATACAATGGCTTAAATGTGCATACACAGGCATAAACGGGCCTAAATGTGCATACACAGGAATACACTGGCTTAAATGTGCATACACAGGCATAAACGGGCCTAAATGTGCATACACAGGAATACACTGGCTTAAATGTGCATACACAGGCATAAATGGGCCTAAATGTGCATACACAGGCATAAACGGGCCTAAATGTGCAAACACAGGCATTAACGGGCCTAAATGTGAATACACAGGAATACACTGGCCTAAATGTGCATACACAGGCATAAATGTGCATACACAGGCATAAACGGGCATAAATGTGCATAAACGGGCCTAAATGTGCATAAACGGGCCTAAATGTGCATACACAGGCATAAACGGGCCTAAATGTGCATACACAGGAATACAATGGCTTAAATGTGCATACACAGGCATAAACGGGCCTAAATGTGCATACACAGGAATACACTGGCTTAAATGTGCATACACAGGCATAAACGGGCCTAAATGTGCATACACAGGCATAAACGGGCCTAAATGTGCATACACAGGAATACAATGGCTTAAATGTGCATACACAGGCATAAACGGGCCTAAATGTGCATACACAGGCATAAACGGGCCTAAATGTGCATACACAGGCATAAACGGGCCTAAATGTGCATACTAGGGATGCACCGAATATTCGGCCGCCGAAATACTTTTATCACCGAAACAATACGGCCGAAATATGTTGTGATCTATTCGGATCCTCTGCACTTCATCGCGACTGTACTTGATCCGCGTTATAAAGACCATTACTTGGATGCAGAAATAAAGCAGCGCGCACGAGATATGATCCAGGCGGCGATGGATGCGGAGAACCCGCGTGGAGACGGAGCAATAGCGCACGGAGCAGTAGGGCATGGAGCAGCAGCGCACGGAGGTCAGAGCGCAGAAAAAAAGACTCGTCTCTCTGCACTAGATGAGGGGCATGCACCCTCGTTGTCTGATATGTTCAGTGAAATCCTGAAAGAAAGTTCCTCACATGGGCGTAGGTTTAGGGGGGGACGCTGGGGACATGTCCCCAACAACATTTTAACATGACTAAATTGTCCCCACCAATATTTTAGCGAACTCCGTTATGAGTTTGTGAAGCGATTTGGGTCAATTCCGAGGACGGTACTAGAAACACCGTAATTCGATTGGCTAAAAAACCTAGGGGGGGGTTATCTGACACGCTATAAGTACACAGGAGAGCGACTGAAGACAACGGTATAGTTACCAGTGATTTCTGTTAATACATACCCCATATGTTAGAATCTTGCAGTCACAATAAACAGTGGAAATGTTTCCTGTGTATATTTTGCTTATGTAATGTGGCCTATTTGGGATTTCCCATTAGTAGGGGCGGAGTAGTGGCACCACCAGGGTCGCTACAATATATTGAATCGGACAAACAGCATAAGCATCTAGAAGTTGAACGCCAGGTACTACATAATGATTTTTGTCTGCACATGGATATGCTAGTTTAACTTTAGAGTAGTATTGTAAAAGCAACAGGCTATTGTCTCAACTAAACGCAAAAATAATCACATTATTCTCAGTAAAAGTTCACTTGCCGGAGGGGAGGGGGGGTAGAGATGTCCCCACCGAAGCTGAGACCAAACCTACGCCCTTGGTGCCTCATATACATAAATGCAATGGTACTAATAATTGGCATAATTTATTTCGGTGTTTCGGTTTTCGGTCTTGGTTTCTTCTTTTTCGGTTTTCGGTTTCGGCCAAGAATTATCATTTCGGTGCATCCCTAGTGCATACACAGGCATAAACGGGCCTAAATGTGCATACACAGGCATTAACGGGCCTAAATGTGCATACACAGGAATACACTGGCCTAAATGTGCATACACAGGCATAAACAGGCATAAATGTGCATAAACGGGCATAAATGTGCATACACAGGCATAAACAGGCCTAAATGTGCATACACAGGCAAACACTGGCCTAAATGTGCATACACGGGCCTAAATGTGCATACACGGGCCTAAATGTGCATACACAGGCAAACACTGGCCTAAATGTGCATACACAGGCAAACACTGGCCTAAATGTGCATACACGAGCCTAAATGTGCATACACAGGCAAACGCATGCACTCACGCTTCCTTGTAGAAGACCATGAAGCCAAGCAGGTCTCTGAAGTCAGGAGGCCAGAAGGGTTCCCAGCGGATCAAGATCTTATCATGTGTGGCACGTATCTGGGTGAACTTCAGCTCCTGGTTCTCACCTGAGAAAAACACACATATGGTCAGTATTCCACAGTCCTAGGTCTGTAACATGACGTGTGTGTGTGTGTGTGTTGTATAACTGTAATGGTCCCTACATGAGGCCTGATCCCCGTTGGTCTTGGATACAATGTCATTCTTTGGCAGTCGGTTTTTGGTCCCGGTCACCTCCTCCATCCTGCGGATCTCTGACATGCACAGTTTGATGTTCAGCTGGAAGAACATTCTGCCCTGCAGGATGGTCAGGTTGTGTTTGTTCCAGTCCCACAGCTGACGAAGGTTCTGGTTGTCCAACGCGTAAAACGAGTAACCCCTGAACAACACACACACACACACACACACACAAGCAGTTTAGTGAAATTCCATTTTAATTACAGTTAATTCTCACAGTAGCCAAACTCCAAATATAATTAAGGTTATTGGAATCAAAACATGGGTGTACTTCCCAGAACGAAGATCAAGCCTGACATTAAATACATAAACACAGTTAAGTGCATAAATGTTTGTGGCAACCAACCCTGGTGTAGAACCCATAACTAATTTATATAATTATTAGAAACATGTGCCATACATTAGGGCGTTAACACACATACAGGAGGGTAGTTCCCCAAACCAGGGGCAAAATTAAAACCTACAATGAGGGTAGAAAACGTCGAGAAGGAAACTGAGCGTACCCGTCGATCAGTGTGTCCCCTCTGATGACCCGTAGGTTGCGGAGGAAGGAGAGGGACACGAGGGCGTAGGAGCGCCGGATGGTCACATATCCTGTAATCTCCTCCAGCTGACCAAGGTTAGCCTCCAGCTCTGCTGCTATGTTATCTACACTCAAACCAAATAGCAACCAATTAAAACAATCAGAGAAAACATTAGTTACAATCTCACAAACTCTCACACACTCCTATACACCCAGATACACATCCACACACACACTCCTATACACCCAGATACACATCCACACACACACTCCTATACACCCAGATACACATCCACACACACACACCTATACACCCAGATACACATCCACACACACACATATACACCCAGATACACATCCACACACACACACCTATACACCCAGATACACATCCACACACACACACCTATACACCCAGATACACATCCACACACACACTCCTATACACCCAGATACACATCCACACACACACTCCTATACACCCAGATACACATCCACACACACACACCTATACACCCAGATACACATCCACACACACTGATATACACCCAGATACACACCCACACACACTCCTATACACCCAGATACACATCCACACACACACACATCCACACACACACACACATCCAGATACACACACACACTGATATACCTATACACCCAGATACACATCCACACACACACACCTATACACCCAGATACACATCCACACACACTGATATACACCCAGATACACACCCACACACACTCCTATACACCCAGATACACATCCACACACACACACAGATACACATCCACACATCCACACACACTCCATACACCCAGATACATCCACACACACACACACACACACACACACACACACACACACAGATACACACACACACACACACACACCCAGATACACATCCACACACACACACCTACACCCAGATACACATCCACACACACACACACACACCCACACACACACACCCAGACTCCTATACTCCCAGATCCGCATTCACACACTCCTATACACCCAGATACACATCCACACACTCCTATACACCCAGATACACATCCACACACACTCCTATACACCCAGATACACATCCACACACACTCCTATACACCCAGATACACACTCCTATACACCCAGATACGCATCCACACACACTCCTATACACCCAGATACTCATCCACACACACTCCTATACACCCAGATACACATCCACACACACTCCTATACACCCAGATACACATCCACACACACTCCTATACACCCAGATACTCATCCACAAACACTCCTATACACCCAGATACACATCCACACACACTCCTATTAGGGGTGCACGATATATCGACTTAATACCTTTATTGCAATATCACGTTGCGCGATATCAATATCGAAAATGTCGCAAGAAGTGCGATATTTATTTATACATTTATTGTGTGGAGAGACGCGTCGGTTGGCTTTGTGGCTTAGTTGTGTTCGAATTAAGCGCACGCTTGAAAACTATATATAATGACCATGTTTCATTGGCCAGTTGCCCTGTCACATGCAAGTGTGAGCGAACAGGTCCACTAAACGAACAGACCCACATTACACGTGACTATGTGTGAGCGCACAGGTCCACTAAGCAAACAGATTTACATTACACGTGACGTATGTGTAAACTCCGAAAACGCGAGTGAAGAGAAATAGAGACACCCGGACAAAGCGAGAAAAGTCGAGTTAGAGAAGCTAAAGATAAGTTTAAGCAAACTAATGTCGCTCAATCTGTTGTACTCTGAAAAACCTGCGGTAAGGTGATACACCGGGCTAGAGGAAATACAACCAACCTTTTTTCCCACCTTAAAAACCACCACAAGCCACTATAGGATGAGTGCAAACGCCACAATCGATTTTGTTTATATATATATATATATATATATATATTAATCTAATATGAGGCATTTTACGATAACTTGTGTTTTTTAATATGTTTTAGAATATCGAAATGAATAACGATATCGCAATATTCATGATCAATATCGCAATATTCATGATCAATATCCATGATCAATATCGCAATATCACATTTTGTCAATATCGTGCACCCCTAACACCTATACACCCAGATACACATCGACACACTTCTATACACCCAGATACACATCCACAGTTACACACACACACACACACACACACACACACACACACACACACACACACACACACACACACACACACACACACACACACACACACACACACACACACACACACACACACACACACACACACACACACACACACAGATCTACATCCACATACATCCACACTCTTATACACCCAGATACACATCCACACACACACATATCCACACTCACACACGCCTATACACCCAGATCTAAGTCCATATCCACACAACTATACACCCAGATACACATCTACATACATCCAGACTCACACACTCCTTTACACCCAGGTCTACATCCACACACACACACACACACACACACACACACACACACACACACACACACACACACACACACACACACACACACACACACACACACACACACACACACACACACACACACACACACACACACACACACACACACACACACACACACAGATCTACATCCACATACATCCACACTCTTATACACCCAGATACACATCCACACACACACATATCCACACTCACACACGCCTATACACCCAGATCTAAGTCCATATCCACACAACTATACACCCAGATACACATCTACATACATCCAGACTCACACACTCCTTTACACCCAGGTCTACATCCACATACACCCACACACCTATACACCCAGATCTACATCCACATACACCCACACACCCAGATCTACATCCACATACACCCACACACACACAATACCACATGCACATCCACACACACACAGTAAATAAGGCATGCTAATACTGACTTCCTCCACGCAGGTTGATTTCTATGCTCCCATTCAGCACGGTGCATCCTCTCAGAGCCTGGGCTGCAGTCACAGAGTCCACCATCTTCTGGCCCATACACACCTTAGGACACAGCCCAGCACACTTAGTACACACCAGCCTGCAGGACAGAGAACACACACACAAAATAAGTAACAAACACACGTTAGGGAACACGCATGCGACAGACAGAACCCCTCCTAGCATAGAAACACACAGACAGAAAATTCACAGTCACCATTTCACCATCAGTCTGACTCACGGGAGGCCGTAACAACCACTTCCATCATCAATCCCACTGGAGATACACACAGGTGTGAACTGCCTGACCGGGCCTCATCCTCCCCAGTCACAGGCAACACCTCAGAGTCAGGACATCATGACCCGCTGTAAACAGCTTCTCTACCTGACCGGGCCTCATCCTCCCCAGTCACAGGCAACACCTCAGAGTCAGGACATCATGACCCGCTGTAAACAGCTTCTCTACCTGACCGGGCCTCATCCTCCCCAGTCACAGGCAACACCTCAGAGTCAGGACATCATGACCCGCTGTAAACAGCTTCTCTACCTGACCGGGCCTCATCCTCCCCAGTCACAGGCAACACCTCAGAGTCAGGACATCATGACACGCTGTAAACAGCTTCTCTGAAAGCGCCTAGTCACATCTCACAATGAGGTGAAGGAAGAAGGCCTAGGCCAATCAGAAGACTACGATGACCTTGTCTGCCCCCCACCTTCTGAAAGCGTACGCTACTGCTTTGCCTCACATGCGCGTATGGGTGACTGACACCCTGATCTAGGCCTACACACACACACACACACACACACACACAGAGCCAAACCAAACATCTCAGTCCGCAGGAAAGTGAAGCAAAGCCTCGTAACTTAACAGGATCACTACCGGTTTGGACAACGATTAGATGGTTTGTTTACTCGGTAAGATCTGGGCCATTATCTTCACGATATGTCTGAGTTGTTTTAACGCTGACAAGTTAGAGAGCTAAGAAAATAACTTGGTTTGTTGGGAATAAACATTCCAGGAAAGCAGTAGTTCTTTCTAAGAGACAAATTAAGCAGCCAGGCCAGTGTTCGTTTTTTTCTTTCAGATGAACATCAGCGCCGTCAACAGCTAAACTGTCATTCAACCTGATGCAGTGTTTTTCTTGGAGCTCTGGCGAACATACTGTCACTCCCACTGGCCCAGCCACTTGGCCACTCCCGATTGACCACTCCCACTGGCCCACCCACTTGACCACTCCCACTGGCCCACCCACTTGGCCACTCCCACTGGCCCACCATCCACGCCTACTGGCCCACTGCCCACTCTAATTCAGGTTGGGTAAACAGGCAGCAAGGGAGTGGATGAAGGTCAGACAGACAGAGACAAACAAATGGACAGACATACTGACAGACACAAACAGATGGACAGACACAGACAGACAGATGGACAAGCACAGACAGACAGACAGACACAGACAGACAGACAGACAGACAGACATTCACAAGGACAGACAGTTATTGGTAAATCATTGAGAACTGTAGCCAGCCCCACAGCTAAAATAGCAAACAGAAATAAGAATGCAGCCTCTAGCCCAACACAAATGCCAATGTCCTGTTTCCCCTGCCTGCTGCACT